>CM053569.1:18971514-19173871 GCA_028646485.1 Cryptoprocta ferox | reverse complement strand
TCTTGGTGGAGGTCACTTGTGGGGAAGAGCACTGGGTGTTATATGGAAACCAACCTGACAATAAACTATAAAGTTTAAAAATAAAAAATAAAATAAAAAAGACAAATGGTCAAGAAAGTAGAAAGGGGAGAAGAGAAAGTCTGAGGACTGATACCGAACTTCTCTTTTTACATGTAGGTGTTACACACTACTAAGTAGAACAGACCCTCTGACCATGGGACTTAATTCCTAACTTCCAATAACTACCACCAAACCTACACAAGCATCTATACACACCTCTTCATCAGTTTAAAAAAGAAAAGACTGGACAGGAGAGTTATAGACTTTCTGGAGGACACAGAGTATTCCAGAAGTTATGGTCTTTGCTCAAGACCATTAAAAAAAGAAGGAGAGTCATAGAAGGTGTCACACTCCCCATGACACTCCACTTCAACACATCAGTTACATCAGCCACACATGTGATCTGTAATATGTAGGTAACATGAGTTCACATGCAGCAAGTGTTATATAAGGAACTGTGGTTTTGCTGAATAACCCCATCCATTGTTGTTTTTTCCCTTTCTTGGGCTTGTGTCCCCCTCTCATGCTTCTGGGTCAATATTTTGCTTCTTACTTCCCAAACTCAGCAAGTGTAGCAGAGATATGGGTCAAGAGTGGAAATGTCTAGAAGATTCTCTCTTACAGGCTGTTTTTCATCTGTAGCTAACATTTGCCCAGATTAACCAAGCGACAGATGCTCTCCCCACCTCCACCTTTGCCAGTGTTGTGGGATAGAAGATAAGGCTTGTCCCCTATTTGTCTAAGGGAATTAAGGCATCACTTTACAATCAGCTCCTTGGGCCTTGGAGGCACAGGCGGTGTTACCTTTGGAAGGCTTAGGCTCAATATTTTCTGGCTGCAAGTACGTCACCCCACTCCTGGATCTAGGGGACATGGCACCTCTCCCGGGCTCAGAAAAGAGCAAGGGATTACAGCCAAAATTTCAGTCCCACTGGTGTGATGAGATCTCACCTTAGTGCAAATCCATCACTGAGCTCCAAAGCAGTGACTTCCTCTCCCATTTCCAAAACCAACACTCAACTATTTGATGAGTCATTGGTTCCCTGACATTTGTAGAATATGCTTGAACTGCTCCCAGAGGGAGGAAAATTACACTGAGATCACACCACACTCTGGCTCTCCTTTGCTCTCCCCTTCTTCTCCAGCCTTTACATATGCGGAGCCTACAAGCTTAACAATGGAAGTCTCTGAAGTTATTCTCATTGAATTCAGCTGAATGAACTGCCCTGTAGGTTTGTGAAATGAAATGAACTAGGTCTCTCACCAGCCGCATGCAGCATCTGGACACTCAGGTTTATCCTTATAACTGAGAAATCTCAGAAGGAATATGATGGGACCAATTGCTAGATTATTATTGGTTATGTATTTGTTCATTGCTGCGTTGGAAGTGTGTTGGTGGCCAGGTTAGAATCGGTCAAAGACCAGTAGGTGCTGATAAGGGAGCCAGGCACTAGGAGGGAGCTAGTGAGGAGGATATGATTGTGACCAGGAGGCACATAGAGGAGATGAATTAGTGGAGATGGTAGTGTGGCAAAAAGAAGTTGAAGCAAGAGCTTTGAAACAAAGCAGCCAATGATAGTAGAGGTGGAAGGGGGCTGTGTGACTATGACTGTTTTCTGAGTCTTGGATTTTTGATTCATATACCTTAATCTAGAGAAGGACAAAATGACTAGCTCCCATGTAATCAGAATTCTTTCCATTATGTGTCATATTCAAGCCCAGACTAGATGAAGCAAAAAGAGACATTTGTTGGCCCATGTTACTGAAAAGGTTAGTGATAGTGCTTACCTAACATCCTTGGTTTAGACAGAGGACCCAGGTTATTTCTCTTTACCTCTCTCTGTGTCCACTATAATTACACCATACCTGGAGTGGTCTTTCCTCCAGGAAGAAAGAAGAATATCATGGTCCAACTTTACATCCTCCTAGGTTCAAGTCTACTGGGAAGGAGTTTCTCCTTTCTGGATGTTCCAGACAAAGTCCCACTGTGTCTCATTGGTCCTGATCAGGTCACATGCCATTCAGAACAACTCACTGTGCCCAGGAAAATACAAATATATAATCGGTCAGATCTGAGTAACATGCTCCTAAAACTGGAGTGGATCCATATCACTCAAATTGCTTGAACTCAGGGAGGGATAAAAAAAATGGTGGTATCTTAGAAGGTTGGATTGCTGCTACCCAAAGGGGTAGGGGTGGTTCCCAGAAGCCAAAAACATTGCAAATGTCCCTCACATTTTATTGAGTCTTGCCAGAGTCCAACTCCAGCAGGTCCAGGGCTCCCTGAAGTATGGACGGTGTCAGCAAAAGGGAACGAGAGAGCCTAGGCTTCTTTCTCATCACCAGGCAGGCATCTCTGCACTGACAGGAGAGTCAGCTTTATTTATTGAAAAAATGTATGGGGTACAAAACAGAAGTGGCAATTGCCTTAGACAATGATTTCTGAGGACAAATTCTTTGGTATGTAAAAATTTCCCAGAACATAGATTGGTAGAAGACTCATGCATAATCTTTACCAATAGTGATTGATGTAGGTGACTAGATGCTTATCACATTGGGAAGGAAGGTATCTTTAGCATTCAAATACAAGGCAATGTTTTTAGCATAGCAAAGGCAAGAGTTAGTTCTTTTGTGAGCAGGGGTCAATAGCCTGTTTTCTTGAGGGGAAGAAAAACAGGTTTTCTCAGGAAATGTAATATTTGCTCCTATAATCACAAAGGAAGAATCTCCTATAACAAGTTTTTTCATAAGGTATAATTCACATATTTTTAGCATAAGAAGGTAAGTCACTCCTGATATCAGTCAGTCAGGCGCCTTGGGGGTCGGTGCTCAAGCAGAAATTGAGTGGGGGTTGAGTGGGTGTAGATGCCAGTCGCCATCTGATGGTGAGAGACCTTGCAAACCCACCTTCCCTCACAAGGAGATTTTTTCTAAACTTATGAGTTCAGAAACTGGCTTCCTGCAGAGTCTTTGTGATAATCTCTAGATTCTGATAGCTTCAAAGAAGATCAACAAAACTGGAGTCAATTAAATAGTCTGATTTAGGGGCAACTGGGTAGCTCAGTGGGGGTTAAGCGCCCAGCTCTTGATTTTGGCTCAGCTCATGATCTCATGGTTTATGAGATCAAGCCCCATGTTCGGCTCTGCATTGACAGCGTGGAGCCTGCTTGGGATTCTCTCTCTCTCTCTCTCTCTCTCTCTCTCTCTGCCCCTCCTCTGCTCAGACATGTGTCTTTCTCTCAAAATAAATCAAGTAAACATTTAAAAAAAAAGAATGATAAAGGTTATCTCTTACTTGGATAAATTACAATGGGCTCATGAAGATGGGAGTAAAAATCTTGACTTTGGAACAAACTATTGGTAAAAGTTACATAAAGAATTCTACATTTAAATTGAGTAGACAGAATAATTCAGAGATTAGGAGTAAAGTGGGATGGAGAGTTTAGACACTCAAAATTACAATATTCTAATCATTGAATCAGACTAGAGAGATCATCCCAACTAGCTTTCATTTTGCATTTGAGACAATTAAGGCACATAACTCCAAAAATTAGTGGCAACATAAGATGAGAACCCTAGTTTTCAAATTCATGGTTTAACCAAGGGCTTATCTTGCTGCTTTAGTCCAGTCATATTCAGTTAGCATACACTGAGTATGTGCTATGGGTCAAATATGATGCTGAGACCTGAGGGTGGAAAAGTGTTGAATGAAGCACTTCTGAGAATCTCTAGAGGTAAAGGCTACCCCAGACAAAAATCACTAAATATTGGCTCTAGGAATGAAGAAAGCATGAGAAGGGGATAGCAAACAGCAAATGCTTTCTAGAGGAGATGCTCCCTTGAAAGTTAGCCAGAGGAAGAAGGGATAAAAGGATACTTCGTGAAGAGATCAAAGGCTTATCTTCATTGTCAGAAATTATGCTATATGTCCTCTGTTTGCCCCTGCATCACCAGTCTTCACTACTGCCCCCGTATTTTGTTCAACAGGGGCGGTGGACTTATTATCAGACTCTCTTGTCCTCTGGCATCCAGTTGGGTTTGACCAATGGGAGGCACCAACAGGAGAGATACAGGCATAATATTAGGTGCTATACATTTATTATCTGTAAACTTTGGCTTTCTTATCTATAAAATGGTCCCACTCCAAGAAACAGGCTCTTAACTGTACAGAACTGAAGGTCACCAGAGGGGAGGGGACAGGGGGAAGAGGTGATGGGGATTAAGGAGCACACTTGTTGTAATTGAATCATTATACTCTACACTTGAAACTAACATTACACTGTATGCTAACTGGAATTTAAATAAAAACTTTAAAAATGATACAAAAGAAGAACACCTGAAAGGACTGCAAGAAATTGTAGAGAACAATAAAAATATCTTTGTGTAGAAAGATAAATTAATGAAGGAATTCAATGGTCTCACTAATATACTTAACTTATGGGCTTTTGGAGGACCAGTTTTCCTGGTGTGCTTGGTACTGTCCCTGTGTCAGAACTGAAGTCCCAGGAACCCCCTCATTCCTAGGTCAGTGGATAACTCTATTTTTTGTTAAGATTAAATACAATAATGTCTGTGAAGTGCTGCACACAGTGTCTGGAACATAAGAACCTCTCAAAATATCAATATGATTAGTACATATCCCCATTGCCAGACCTCTGGCTTTTCTTTTCCATGGAGATACCAAATATTCACTGAATCAGACATAATATCAGGTGCTGTACATTCATTATCTCTAATTTTCACAATATCCAAAGAGGTACATATGACCATCCCTATGTTACAAATGAGCTGGCCCTAGTGTAAGAAACATGTCTGAGAATTAGCACATGGCAGAACCCAGACTTGAACCCACATCTGATTTCAAAGCCCTAGGGTCTTTCCTCATGTTGCAGATTCAAGCTGTTTGAGTGAAAGGGACATCGGAGAGGCGAGACTCATTTGACCAAGTGGGCAACTGAGTTTCAGCAAAGTGGGGGAACAGGACAGAACAAACCTCAGGTTTCTTGCTGGGGTATTTTCATGGTCCAGAGTAGACGTCATCAACACAGAGAAAAAAAAAAAAAACAGCTCTCATTTTGGGAAGCCAGAAGTCATGAGTAAAATATAGGCCATTATATCTTCATCTCAGTTCAGTTTTTCACTCGTAAGGACATTAACTATCTCAAAGGATAAAGAGAGAATAAGGTTTATCAATCACTCATCTATCACTTGATGATAATCATATCTGTGTGAGGCACTATGCAAAGTTCTCTGAATATAATGAACAAAAAAAGATCTACTACTTTTGAGATGGAGGAGATGAAGAGATTAAAGTACAACACTGGTTGGAGTTACTACTGAGATGGCAAACAAAGCCCTATGGAGGAAAAGAGATTAAAGATTATTGAAGATTATTAAATTAGTTCATTAAAATGGCAATGCCTTTTCAAAGGCAAAGTACTAACACAAATGTAAAATAATACAAACCAGCTCATCACGGTTTGCCCAAGACTTTCCTGGTTTTAGTACTGAGAGTCCTTCAGTTGCAGACATCTGGTCACCCTACATGGGGGTAAAAGTCAAATGCCTAAAGAAAAGCAAAGTAAATTAATGTAGTAGGATAAGTTGGAGAAAAACAAATGCACAAACACAGTAAAAAACAGAACTTGTCCTCTACCTAGAATGGAAAGAACAGTAGGATGGGTGGTGACCCAGAGCAGCAGTTAGGAACTATGGCCTAACGGTCAAATAAATCCTGCCAACCCTCCACCTCTTTCTCTCTTGCCAAAAAACTAAGAGCAGTTAAAATTTTTAATGGTTGTTAAAAAATCCAAAAAATAATATTTCTTGATGCATGAAAATTAAATGAATTTGAAATTTCAGTGTCCACAAATAAAGTTTAGTGGAACAAAGCAAAAGCAAAGGTCTTTCATTTATGTCATGCCCATGGTTCCTTTGCACTACAATGATAGAAGTGAGTAATTAGAAACTGTATGGCAGAACCTTTTATGGAAAATATTTGCCAACCCCTGTTCTAGAGAATGATTGTCCTAGGGCAGCCAAATAGGCTTCCACTGATTGTTGACAGAAACATAGCTTACGAGGACTAAAATACTCTTAACATTTTAGGAAAAGTCACAAGGCTGGATTTTTATGTGAAATTTGTTGATTTTCAAATTTGGCATGTAATCCATTTTTTTAAATATCCCATGAGCATAACAAAGCAATCTGTGGTCTGTATCCAGCCTTCAGGCTACCATTGTGCAAAACATGATATACATAATGTGTTCTAACACCTACTCCCAGAGGGAATTCTATTAGTTTCTTAATTTGAAGGCAAATCGATTACAGCTGACTCTATTTATCAATTGTTTTCAATTTCAAATTTGTTTACGATTCAATTGCTTGATCCACTAGTGCCTTTCCAAGATTATCAAATCTTCTCAGCAGCTTTTTCCCATTCTAAATAGAATCACATCCTCCCTCAACCCTACCCCCATGCTTCATTATTTATTTTATTTCTAATTTCTTCAAAGAGTAGTCTCTACTCACTGCCTCCAGTTTGCTCTCCCACTCTCTCCTCAACCCAGTGCAATTTGGCTGTTTTTCAAACTACTTCATTGAATGTGCTCCCAGGAAGGTCAGAAATGACCACCTTATTGAAAAATTCAATGGATGTTTTCAAATTCCCATCTAACTTCTCTCTGGCATTTGATGTCACTGACCACTTCCTCCATTTTGAAAGTGTCTTTATCCTTAGGTTTCATAATGCACACCGTTTCCTGGTTCTCTCTCTAACCTCTCGGGCTGCTCCTTCCATATTTTTTTTTCTTTTTTCTAGCTTGATTTTATTCAACTCGTATTTATTGAACACCTGTCATGTAGCAAGCACGATGCTAAGCATTTTCCAAATGTAGCTGGTATATACCTCACTGCTTTATCTCCCTAAAATAAATTTCACTTCCTTTTTTTAAGTTTATTTATTTATTTTGAGAGGGAGACAGAGAGAGAGAGAGAGAGAGAGAGAGAGAGAGAGAGAATCCCAAACAGGCTCAGCACCACCAACACAGAGCCTGATGCGGGGGTTCAAACTCGTGAACCATGAGATCATGACCTGAGCTGAAATCAAGAGCTGGATGCTTAACTGACTGAGCCACCCAGGCTCCCCAAATTTCTTTTCTAATCTATGCCTCCAGTTTACATGGCTTACATGATGTTTCCATTCAGTATTTCTTGAGGCTCCCATCATCCCCCCCCCCCAGGGTCATACCAGAATCTGATAAATGAAAAATGATGTGAGAAGTGCAGTAGGCATGCATTTCTTCACTATGCATGTGTCTAGGCCCCCTGAGGTTTACTGATCTCCTGTTTCCAAGTTGTGGCCAGGACCCCCAGAGCCTGGGGTCCCACCTCCCTGAAAGGATTGCATAGCACATCCAGAAGTGTAACCACACGCTCAAACCCACGGACTTCTCTCCAATCTGAATCTGAGGAAAGGTCCCTCTCTCAGCACTCTAAAGGCTATTTCTTTTCACCTCTTCAGCGGGTTTCTGTTTCATAAAAGATAGGAAATCCATGAACTCCAGACTGTTTCTGCTCCCCACCCCTAGTCTGCAAAAAGACCCAAAGCCAAGAAAATACTTTAGAAGGGTCTGTCTTCCTTGGTGGGAAATGGAGATAAAAATGAAGGAAAAAATTTACTAAATTATATTTCAGTGAGATCTCCTGCCATAATTCGTACATAAACTCTGAGAAGTAGGTATTATTATCACTATTTTACAGATGAAACAACTTAGAGTGTACATCACCCAATGCCATGTAACTGCAAATCTCCAGCTTTTAACCATGGCCTCATAGCCTGTCGCCTTGGCTCCACCCTGAAATTCTGGTGGCTTTCCTCTTCCAGAATGCTGCAGAGGGCCTCGAGCAGTCAGTTGAACACTAATCAGCACTTGAAGCTTTGTGGAAAGTACTACCTAAAGGCAGGGAAAGAGCCACCTGAAGGAATTGGAAGGAACAGTGCCCAGTGTCACACAAGTAATGGAGTTTTGCCTGCTCCCAATAACCAGAGTGCAAAATTTCACTGGGCAGGGGCACTATTTCCCTTTTTATATTCTGGCCAAAACTGAACATCCCTGCCAAGAGGGGTCAAGCACATGAACTTCCTAGAAATGCAGCCCAAACAGGAACCTACCACCACACGTTGGGCCTTCAGCACTGCTCTATTTACCCCAGCCTACAAACTCAAACATCTAAATCTGGTTCCCCACTGTCCCATACAATCCCTCTGCTCAAAGCCATGGGAGAATTCCCATTGCCTTTACCACTTCCCACCCACAAGGCAGCCCGGTCCTGACTCAGCAAAGACATAGTGAGAGACAGCTGAAGTGAGAGAAATACCAACAGGAGGAATCATCTAGACTTCACTGTAGCCACCCTCTTCCCAACCACCACAAGGAATATGAGCTCTGGATTGGGGGTCTCTGGCCCATGGGCAGTTATACAAACCCAACTGGCACCAAACATTACTTTTGTTCAGAGATTTTTTTTAAAGTCAACTCTTCTAAAAACAATTCAGAATGGTTTTGCTCTTGGGAAACTATGTGGCTGCTTTCCTGGTTTACACTATTTACAATGAGCTCATTTTAGAGAGGCAGTTTCTGAATCCATCCACGAGAACAGGACCACCATGCTAGCGAGCAGTTGGCAACTTGCTGAATGAAAGCATGAATGGACTAAGGTCTCCATATATAAAAAAAAATAACAAATACTCCAACTTAAAATAGTCTTTCAGGCCTCATTTTAATAGGGCCCCTGTCCATTCAGGGACTTTTGTAAATAACCCCAAAATTAATGACATGTGTTTATCGGCAAAGCCACTCACCTGAAATACAGAGTGGTTGATGT
This sequence comes from Cryptoprocta ferox, assembly GCA_028646485.1. NCBI lineage: Eukaryota > Metazoa > Chordata > Mammalia > Carnivora > Eupleridae > Cryptoprocta > Cryptoprocta ferox. The sequence goes on along the minus strand of CM053569.1, from coordinate 19,164,925 downwards.
TCTCTCGGGGTATGAAGTTTATTTATGAGAAAGAAAAATCTGACCTAAGGATAAAAATAGAGCAGCAGTACTCAACTAAATTTGCAACTGCTCACCCCAAAAGCCTCGAATATGACCTATTTTGAAAAGAGTTCAATTTGAGGTGACCTAGCAATCTAGCTAAGCAAGGAGCTTGCAACCATTGCCACTCTTAATAAAAAACAGAATTGCCCCTTCCCTTATAATGTTACTGCTGGGAAACAGAATTACAGCACCTAACAGGTATTAGGTGTATTTTATGTGGAATTACGTTTAGAGCATACTATATTATTGTTGCATATCTATGTCAATATCCTGAAATTATAAATCAGATTCTGTTACATCTCTGCTTGAGACTTCTTCATTTTCCATTTTACTTAGAATCTAATCCAAACACCTCAATGGGCCTCCAAGGATCTACTCACCTTGTCCTTATCAACCTCACTGCTATATCAGGTACACCTGTATCCTTTCAGATCCTCACACATTCCAAGATCTTTCCCACCCCCAGTCTTTGGCCATGGTCTTCTTTCCAGTCCCAGCTCTTCTCCTCCTCCATGTGCTGGCTATTATGTCATCTACAAGGCTCTTTCTACCCCTTTGTCTCTCGGCACCTGTTTAATTCTTTCACAGCACGTATCACAACCACGACATCTGGAACCATGTTTATCTCTAACAGTAAGTATAAATACTGGCATGTAGCAAGTCATAAATAAGTCATTATTGACTATTAAATGAACAATAATTCATATTCCAATTCATTTCTGCCGTACTCTCACTCTAGCCCAAACTACCAAGCCCAATGCAAGCATCCTTCCCGGTTGCCAATCTTGTTTTTCTCTCTCCCATAAAATCTTCCCTGAGCTCCTTGTTTTTCAGTGTTTAGAGACAAGGTATATGAAGTGCCAGAGACATGCCTGGAACATACTGCTCAATAAATACAGCTGTCGTCAGTATTGTAGTGTTCATTTTTTCCATGTATCCCAACAGCTGTTTTCCAATCATCACTTCTTTTATCACCTTCCTGATTTTTCCCATAGCCCAGTAAAGTCTCCCCTACTTCTGTTGTAATGTGTTTTATTTGACACAATGTCTTCCTTCTTGAACAAATTGATTCTCATTTTATTTTATTATTTTTTAAATGTGTATTTATTTATTTTGAGATAGCATGAGCAGAGAGAGAGAATCCCAAGCAGACTCCACATTGTCAGTGCACAGCCCAAAGCAGGGCTTGAACTCACAAACTTTAAGATCATGACCTGAGCCAAAATCAACAGTTGGACACTCAACTGACTGAGCCACCCAGGAACCCACAAATTGATTTTTAAAGGAAACCTTATAGAAATTAAAAACCCATTTCACTGACCATAAATGGGGCAACTATAAAAATTAACATAATGAAAACAAAGCAAGATGCTATCCTCTTCTTTTTAAAAAAATTTTTTTAAATGTTTTTATTTATTTTTGAGAAAGAGAGAGGCAGAGCATGAATGGGGGAGGGGCAGAGAGAGAGGGAGACACAGAATCTGAACCTCTGAGCTGCTGGTACAGAGCCCGACTCGGGGTTCAAATTTGTGAATTATGAGATCATGACCTGAGCCAAAGTCAGATGCTTAACTGACTGAGCTACCCAGGTGCCCCAAGTCCTCTTCTTTTTTTCAAAGGGGGACTAGCAACTGTTAGAGACATGAGGACACTAATGTGATCCTTTCTCCCAGACACAATCAGAAGGACTGAAAAATCTCTGAGTGACTTCCTAATCCTGTTTCATTATTTAAAGCTGTGGTTGTGTACAATCACCCCACCTACCATTTAGATGCTAGTCATATTAATTACTATGAACACTTTTCACTTGGCAGTTATTATTTTCTACCTGAATTGGTTAATTATATTTTTATAGCTCTATCCCATCCCACCTTCTTATTTCTTCTTATATCCTCCATGGTTCATAAGTTGGTACATTATATAGAATATAAGCTTCAGATAGTCTCAGTTGAGTTTAATACTTAGAGCTTTGAACCAACTTATTAAAAGAATCTACTCCTCCAAAATTCAATATATTTCAAAAAGAGATTGGTGAGAGAGGGTAGTCTGGAGGTCTTCTGATTTTCCTCTGCCCTCTGCCCTTCTGGTTTCCCAGAGATGTGTACCTAAACTATCTCATCCAGGCCACTATGGCTGAATATCATGGATGTTCCTTTGACTATGTGAATTATATTCAATAAGGAAGAAGGCCCAATACAGAAAATGTATACTTTTCATGCATGAATGTACCAGAAGCAAACACTCTAATTTATAAGTGAAATGAAGGCCAAATAAAACCAGAAAAAAACTGAATGTGTGATTTATTATATTTAAGATTGGTCTACAAGGCTTAAATATGTCTGTCATTATTAACAGTAAATGAATGCAACTTTACAAAATCAGTATTTCGATACAGTACAGGACTAAATGTGGCAACTGTGCACTGGAAAATTAATATTTCCTCAATGCAAATATCAAATTTGCAGCACCATTTAGAAGCTTCCACTAAAAATGCAAGCTGCAGTATTTATTACAAGCTCTACTCGGAACACAGACTACCTAAATCAAGCGTTAGAGAAAAACAGTGGAGTCATTCAGGCGTAATATGTCAGATTTGGTACAGGATTAAAATACTAACATTTTTTTAATGTCCTGGTTTCAAATTAATAAATACAAAAACAATATAAAAATATACACCAGTTGATAAGACTGCACTGCAGATGGCCAGATCATTAAATCTCACTCTCATATGTATGCAGGTATGTCTTTAGCGTCAGAATTTCTGGGTAGCTGCGGCTGGTCTTTCGGAAGAAATCCAGACTGGTAAGATGTTCGATGTCCCGCACCCGAGCTGTGTGCATCTTTATGAGTTCTTCTACCCATTTGGACTCGTCCTCTGAGCTCTGCGATGGAAACAGAATACAATCAGAGTCAGAATTTTCCAGAGGAGGTTCTCCAGATGGTCGGTTTGGTTCAAGTCCACAAATGACCCCTTCACACTCCTGCACCCAGAGTCAGTGCCTTTTATTCCTTCCTGGCCTCCCCGGCCACTCTACCGCATTCTTTCGGTAACACGCCACAAATACCTGTCCTTGGCTGTAAACATTTTCAACAGCAATTAGCTGTACCAAATAAATGAGACGTGGTGTGAAAGGGCATTTGACTCAATAGGTTTTCAGAACCTAAATCAAAATTACAAAAACCAAAGGCCCTGGAGAATACAGTAATTACTTTCTTCCTCTGCTGCTGTCAAACTGCAATGTTGAGCACAGAGCATGAGTAATTTGGAATACTCTTCTGGCTCCTAAGGAAAGTGAAGAGCTTATGCTCAATGCACGGAATTTCATGTGTGCATTTCTGGTCTTTTAGAAGAACCCGCAATATCAAGTATGTCATCTATTAAATTGCAATGAATTGATATTTGAATAATGAGTTCAACTTAAAGCAGTTCAGTAGATACACCTGGCATTTTAGGGCCCAACAGCCCTGGGCTGGAATTGTGGCTTTACCACTTCCTGGCTAGGAGACCTTGGCAACCCACTTGACCTCTCTAGGCTTTCTTCATTGGTTCACAAGGAAAACAATGCTTACTTCAGCAGCTTCCTGGAAAGCAGGAAGAAGAAGAGAAAGGAAGAAGGGGAACAAAAGATAAAGTAAGGAAACATCATGAAAAAAAGGAAGGAAATCTCTTTCTGCCTTAGCTACTTGTGAAGCCTGCCTCATTGGCACAAATTCCAGATGAAAGACATCCGATGTCCCCCACCAAACAATTTATTTGTGTTTCCGTTGAAATTAAAAAGTACTTCAGGAGAAGTAATCCTTTATATTTTAAAAATATCTTCTTTCACTTTTGTGCGAAGCTGAGAGAAAGCATGAGATCTGAGAGCTCTGGGAATTCTGGGGGGAAATGCCTACCTTCACTAGTAGCAATGAAGCAGATGTCTTCACAAAGACATTCATTTCCAAGTGCCCCCAGAGCTGCAATGGCTCTCAAGAGCTGTTCCACAAGTTGAAGGGTGGCTGCGTGTCCCAGGGCTGAGTATGTTCAGAAATGCCCTCGCCCAGCTCCTCCACCACCAGTGGTCTCAATGAACTCCCCACTGAAGCCCAAGAACCTGCAATGGGTTTTCTCGGAAAGCTCCAACCCACACGGGCCTGGACAGGGAGCTACAGCTGCTTTTGCCAGTGCTAAATATGGACCACAAGGGTGTTGGCTCAGGAAACTGATGCCTGGCTATCCCAGGCAAAATGAAGAAATAGGAAGAAATTGCTTTGCAGGCTGGGGCAGTAAGGATTTTAACCCTCCATGCCCCACCCTCCTAACCCAAGCTAACCAAGGTCTCTGCGATTCACAGGAAAAGACAGACCTAAATATAACTCTGCCCACAACGGTACTGACCAATCCTCAGTGTGACCATATAATTAACGAAGTAGGAGGTCTCCAAATGGATCAGGACCCCCTCAGAGTAAGCAGAGCAAGCACGAAGTTGTATTTTGGGAGAATTTTCATATTCAACTCTTTATTTGATTTTTCAGTGGTCTAATTTTTCCTTTTGTAAATGCAGTCATTTGAACGATAGACAAAGGGGTAAAAAGGTTGTCCTAATTTAAATAGTGGCCAGCTGGGATTGTAAGAATTCAGGGGAAAAAACTGTCTTTTGCTAGTTCTTTCCTTGGGAAGTAATTTGCCAGTTTCATTTGAAGGGCATTTCCTTCTGGTTCTCACATGCTAAAATCTAGCCTGCCACTAGTCATTAGGAAATGCTGGCTAGGCAACACAGGAAGAAAATATCTTCTGCCTGATGCTAGCTGGCAATCCACAAGAGTATTTGCTAGGAGAGACTCTAGTGTGAAATGCAAAACTAATAAAATTCAAATAAAAGTTCATGTGCACCAAGGGAAGAAGAGAAGGAAACCCTTTTAACAAATAATTTAGAAGATTAGTGCAAACAAAAACCCACCCATGAACTTGCTTATTATCTTTCTTGCTATGGACATTTATTTTTCACCTGCCTTTTCTTCCTCACTTTCTCCTAAGATTGTGAATTCAAGCCCCAGCAGTTTTAAGGTGACATTCAAGGCAAGGACTGGTTTCTGTGTGGGCAGAATAAGAATAAGAAGCATGCTGACCACGAACTCTACAAGAAAGATCTCTAAGCTCTGTGCAGAGTCAGGAGCCAGAAAGTGGAGGAAGACATCTGTGAGGACATCTGTGGATTTCATTGGTCAGATGTACAATTTGGGGTGACTGAAGAATGTCTTTGAATTGAGTGTCCCATCGCCAAATTCCCCTAATGACAGAGAGACTTGAACAGATACTCCCCAGAAATCTAGCTGTATCTTAAATGACCTCCTATTGGTCTGAAATGTCTTTGCAGTCCCTACCTTAAAAGTGCAAGGCTTTAAAGTGAATTTTACTCCATAATATATGGTTTAGTTTTTTTGCAAAAAATTTTTTTCCTCTCCATAAGTTTTTGGGAAAACTGAAGTCCAAGGAAAATATATCATTTATCCAGATGCATGACATCCCCCCCACTGCACACCATTAGCTACCCTCGTGGTTCCAAAGAATCAAAAAGGAGAAAGTCACGCCAACAAGCTGATGCCAGCTTGCCTTTCACTGGCGGTTGCCCTGCTTCTCCACCTCCTATCAAATTATTTATAAGATCTTATTGATCCTTCAGTATAATATTGCTGCCTTCAACCCTCTTTTTTAAATTTCCAAGACCACAACCTCATTTCCAGTTCTGTTACCTCAATCCCATGAATCTCACCAAAGCACTTTGAACACCATGCTTGACCTCTTCCAACTTAAATTTATCTCCCTAAAGCGGAGCCTAAAATGTTGCTCTTATGCATCAGTGTTTTCCGTGGCTATTTAACGCTTGTGCCATAAGTTTCTAAGGTCCCAAGGTTCTGCTATGGAAATCTGATAAATTTTAAAAAGGACGGGCTTTTGAAGTCAGAGGACAGGAATATAAAGTTCTCTCTTACTGACTAACCACTACTTTTCTTTCTTTCTTTTTTCCTTTATAGTTTATTGTCATAACCAATACTTTTCAAAGGGAGTGGGGGGAAGAACACATATGCATGCCTCATAGGGTAATTAGATGATTAGAAATAATCTATGGAGAGGACCTGCACAGTACTTGGATGGTAATACGTACTCAACAAATGGTAGCAATTCTTACCTCTGCCACTATGGCTTCTATTACTACTACTTCAACTTAAAATTTATTCCAGTCAACTTTTGTTTTGTTTTGGGGGGAGATTTATTTTTTTGTTTGTTTGTTTGTTTTATGTGTGCACGCGTGTGTGTGTGTGTGTGTGTGTGTGTGTGTGTTTTGTGTTTTGTTTTTTGTTTTTTGAAAAGAAATAGGGCTCAAGTGAGTGAGGGGAAGAGAGAGAGAGAGAGAGAGAAGCCAGGGACCACCTGGGGCTCATGCTCACCTGAAGCAGGGCTTGAGCTCACCTGATGTGGGACTCAAACTCAAGCACTGTGAGATCATGACCTGAGCCAAAGTCAGACGCTAACAACTGAGCCACCCAGGGGCCCTCCAAGCAACTTTTAAAACCTTCTCTCCCACTGTTACCATCAATTCCAATATTCTGGTCAAGCTTAATTAGCTATCTTGGTCATATTTCAAATTTCTATTTTTTTTCCTGCATCCCTTATGTTGCTCTGGATATCCATAGCCTCAGTCTCCCTCCATAGCTGAAGCCCTAGTCCAAATCTACCTTGCCCATGAAAGTGATAACCTCTGTTGAAGCTATTCTCATGGCTCTTTGCCTTTTAGAGTAGCGATGTCTGCACCTGTTCTCTGCTGCCTGTTGCTGCAGACTGCCTCGAGCAGTGCCTACGTTTCACACACTGTTGTTTCTCCCCGAGCACCTCACACAATTTAGGAACTAAGTAGTGCGTGTTGACTAAGATCTTCTTCTATGGGTTATACCCCTGCTCCTTCTATTCTATAAAGCAAAATCATAGAGATGGTTACTTCCAAAATCAATCTTGGGGCACAGCCTTTCAGTCACATCAAAGAGATCTGGGGAAGTGATGTGATTTGTCCCTGAGTGTAGGCAGGAGGAGTACAGGGCCAGGAGCACACTGCATGGCCCCCACCCCCCTGCCAGGGGCTTTCTCGTGATGCCTCCTGCCTCCGCTTATGAATAAGGGTATCGGGTGTCATCTGTGCTATCTGGGAACGGGGTGAGTTCTTACAACTTCCCTCATAACTAGCAGCAACTGAAAAATCTGATTTATAAAGTATATATTCCCATGTATATGTGTCTTTATAAAAAGTTTTTATTATAGAAATTTTCAAACAGCCACAAAAGTAGAGAGAATAATATAATGAACCCCTGTGAATTCTTACCTAGCTTCAACAATTACCAAAATGTGGCTATTTTTATCCTACCTTTACAAAATATATGTCTTTTGCAACACCAAAAACATTTGGGCATTTTATCATTTGACAAAATCAAACACATAATTAGGACTACAATAAATGCACACCTCCATGCAGCCCCCGACACCCTTAGACTGAAAATTAAAAAGCATTTGAACACAAAGTTCTGAGGTGATAAGCAAAGAAGGTCTTTTCTTCTTTCCACTTGGTTATACTGTATAGTCCAAATGTCTTATAATAAGTGTATAAGAGTTTAATGGTGGGAATGTAAATTAAGAAGCAAAGGTGAATCATTTTAAAGGACTCTGTCTTTGAACTCACATTGCAACTTTCCTCATTGTCTGGTCTGTGAGGGAGAATGAATGAGGAGACAGAGAGGGGGCCGTCACACTTGTCGGCAGGCTGGGTGAAATCTAGGCAGCTGGTGATGATGCTGTAATAGTGAGTCGGCACGGGAATGGAGCTGCCCTCCACGTACCTGGAACAGGAAGGAAAAATAAAATTACAACAGATGTAGCAGCTTCCTTTTTTAAATGGTGACCAGTGAATATTGCCTAAGTCACTAAAATTAACTCCCATTCAGCTGAATCATTTTTCACTTCTAAGGAAGTGGTCCACTTCCGTATTTTGAACACAATGTTTTTATTGCATGGAATCCTCTTTCTCTTAGCTTGGCAGAGTAAAAACGATATTCTAGGCAAAGAAAACAGCTTGAACCAAGGCTCAGAGGCTGGACATGATGAATGGATCAAGATAGTAGAAATGTGAAGCTGGAAGAGTCAATAAAGGCCATAATTTGGAGGTTCTGAGGGCCCCACTGTGGGAATTTGGGCGTTATTGTTTAGGTAGTAATGCCTCATTGAAGGATTCTGTGGCAGAGAGAGTCATATGAGACCCATGTTTCAGGGAGAGAATTTGCATAAAAATTGTATAAAGTGGGCCTGAGGCAGGAGACGCTGAAGCTAAGGCAATAATAATCCCTTTCAAACTACAATGAGATACTGAGCTCCGTACAGAGAACTCATTTACTTAAGGAAATACTAAGGACTAATGAGCTAGTGATGAGCATAGAGATTAAAAAAAAAATCTTTTCCAGTAAACTGAAGTACAGAAACACAATTCCTTACCTGGCTCTCTGCTATCTTAATTTTAATCATTTTTAAAATACTGAAATTATGATTAAAATGCTAATTTTGGCTAAAAACTACAGCAATGATCAGCAATAAAATAAATATACAGTGAAGTTGGAATTTCTGTTATGGATGACTATAAAAGGAATAAGATAATTCCTATTCTATTAATTATGTGTACGAAAAAACATTGTTCCTAATTATCTGTAAATCACAATTAAACTTTCTCATAATCTGTGCCCCTCTGTTTCATGCATGTATAAAATTGGATGACTTCTTATAAATTTGTCATATTTGTATCTTCTTGCCTTCTCCACGGAACTGTTAGCTCCTTCTGAGCAAGTATTCCTTATCTTTTTTTTCCATCTCCCCAATAGCATCATGGAGAAGGGTAGAAACAACTAGATTTTACCAAAGTCTACATGGAATTTTGTATTAAGATATACTAACCCAGAAATCTAAGGGATTCCAAAAGTCTCCTCAAATAATGGGGATGAGTGAAAATTATCATCTTTCCACCAACGAGTCAATAAAGAATAAATGACACATTAAAAAGAAATCTTTTGATACTTTTCTCTCATGGAATGGAAAAGTACATTTATTTACCACAAAACTCCATTCCATTCCAACCACCAATACGACATTTAATCAAGAGTCCAAAAGCACTGAAGAAATCACAAAGAGATTCAAAGAGCAAAGGCCTTTAGGGCTATCAGCTCTTCTCTAGTATGCGAATATTTGCAAAAGAGCCTTGAATGAGATCTTAGAATTGAAAACACACACTGAGCAGAAAAGACAAACTTACTGTTTGATTTTGTCCTGTGTGTCATGTAAGCCATCATAGTCATAGTCAAAAATTGGTCCACTTATCACATTAACTCCATTTCTTTCTGAAGCATATTTCTTCACCAATACCCTCTGGAAATAATTCCAGACTCCTGTGGGGGGAAAAAAATCCATTCTTCATGGTCAAAACTCCTAGCTTTGGTCAAATTCTCTCTAGGATGAGCCAAACGTCATAAGCCAAGAGACAGTAGAGCTGCTGCTATTCTTGAAAAGAATTCATCCTAAAGTACCAGCTGTGTGTGTGTCATTTATGAACCAGCAGAGAGGAAGGCATGGAGACACTGGTAGGGGAGTTTAACTCAGCCCAGTAAGTCAGGGAAGGGTTCCTCAATGAAGTGGTTACTGAGCTGAGATCTAAAGGATAAGTGGGTGTTTTCTAGGCAAAGAGATGGAAACAGAACAGGCAAGGGGAATCATGTGGTCAAAAGAGAAAGGACAGTGTTTGGGAGAAACTGAAACAAAGCCTTAATCTACTTCTTCTTCCTTCATGATCTCATAGATATACTTGTTCCCAAGTTTATGTCTCTAGCCCTGACTCTTCCAAGGAGCTCCAGACATGTTACCCAATCACCCATTTCATGGTCCCCTTGAATACTAATAATCATGTCTGGTAAAAATTGATCTAAACAGAATTCTTGGTCTTCATTCCCAATCCTGCTCTAACTCCCTGCTTCTCCATCAGGTAATGACACTCACTCACATGTTCAGGTCCAAATGCTAGGAGTCATTCTTGGCTTGGCTCCTTCTTTCCTACACATGTGAACAAGCCCTGTCAAGTTCTACCTCTGAAATAAACCCCCGGCATCCAAGTCTGACCACTTCTCAACTATTTTCACTGCATCCATCTTGGTCTCAATTACACTGCTCTCTGCAAAGAACTACCACAAACGAGTACTTCCCAGGCTCCCAGTGAGAACCTCGATCTTCCCTGCAGCCCACTATACAGTAGCCATTCGGATCATTTTACACCATACTCAGAATGTATCACACTCTTCCCAACTTCCTGTTTCTAACATTCCAGATGATGTGTCACTGCAATTAGAATAAAATCCCAACTTTGCACCACAGCCCCTGCCTACCTGCATGACTTTGTTTCCTACTTCCCCCTCTGGTACATGGCTTTCTTCCTGTCTTCCCATTTGCCAAACTTGTTTCAGATTAAGCTTTCGCATTTGCTCTTCCTTTCGCCAGGAAAACTCCCTGATGGTGCATGTCTGGTTTCTCCTCCATCTCTCATTTCTCATTTCAAGGTCACCTCTTGAGGGGACTTCCTTGTCCACACTAGGTCCCATTAATATTATAGTCAGCAGAGGAATGGAGGCAAAAAGAGTGGGAAGAAATGAAAGGCAAAAGAAGGGAGTGACAGAAGTGGACAAGAAATGCAAAGAGTGAGTTCATTGTGAAATGTTAGGTTTCAAGGAACTATGCTCTGCTCTACATGAGGACTGTGAGGTTCAGGCTTTTATCACTTCTTATCTCCCCCTATGAAACAGTACTTGGCTGGGGCACCTGGGTGGCTCAGTTGGTTGAGTGTCCAACCACAGCTCAGGTCATGATCTCACAGTTTGTGAGTTTGAGCCCCACATCGGGCTCTGTGCTGACAGCTCAGAGCCTGGAGCCTGCTTCGGATTCTGTGTCTCCTTCTCTCTCTCTCTGCCCCTCCCCTGATCACACTGTCTCTCTCTGTCTCTCAAAAATAAATAAATGTTAAAAAAAATTTTAAAAGAAACAGTACTTGGCTGTTTTTTTCATAGTGCTTCTACCATTCTTTAGACCATCTGATACTCTACTCTGAACGAGAAAGAACAGCCCACCGGGGCCAAAATACCGTAGATAATTATTTTCAAGAGAGAAAGGAGGACAGTGGGAGAGAAATTCAAATGTTAAGCATAAAAATTGGAAAGGCAGAAAGGGAGAGAAATAACAATGAGAACAGTCAAAAGGCCAAACCCACAGAAATGTGGTGCGTGAGAAACCCAGGCCTGGGGAAGAACAGCAAGCCCTCTGTGAAAGGCCTTTTGCCATGCCAGGCTCAGGGTGGTACCGTGTGTTTCCTGTATTGCTGCTTGGTCAAAAAAGCATCAGTAAAGAATAAAGAAATCCAGGAAACCCTGATTTGTGGACATTAAACGAAGATGCATTCCATGTAATATTATGACAAACCTATATGAGTTTCTGAAACATTTCTCAATTGGGCCTAAGAAAAAATTAGGGAACTTCCTTTTAAAAGCATGCTTCAATTTTTCACTCATAAGCAATGCATTCTACCTTTGAATAAACCTTCACTTACTAACTAGGACATCAAATAAACATTCTTCTCCTCTAAACCATGTTGGCCATTTCACTGATGTCAAGTTCGGGAGGCTTGCCACTGTAGAGGACACTCCACAATCACACATTCTGATTCTGAGACTTCATTTCAACCCAAGAGTCCTGGAACACAGCCAATGGTCCTTTGCCAAGTGGAAGGAGGTAGAGGTGCTTCCTTTTCCTGCCTTTCCTATAAGAATATAAGTCTCCTCACTGTAAAAGGAGGTACCAATTATTCCATAATGCTTTCTCTATCTTTGGATGGTTGGATGGATGGATGGGCAAGTGAGTGAATTATTTGTTATCAGACATAGAAAATAGATTATTCTGGCTATTGGACAATTAAGTCATATATATGCCATAGATGTCATGCAATAAAAATCTCATAATTTTATGAATGAGAGATTAAATGGCATTTCTGTGATTACGTAGCTAGTGGTCAGACTCCAGGGAAGTCAGTGTTTGGACCAAGGCTCACTGTGCCAATACCATTCACAGCATCACCATCATCCACAAATATTTATGTCATGTACAAAGACATTATGGGTGTTCAAAGAAACTAAAATAATTTGCAAAGCCCTAAGACCACCTGAATTTAATACTCGTAATTCAGAAGATCCTTTAAAGTTCTTCCTGTGTTTCAAGGTCAACATTCAGAATACATCATCACCATCCACCCTAAAGGAGAGAAGTGCTGGTGGCTTTATTTTAACATTCAATACATAAATATAAGTGTTGTTAAACATCAAGTAGCCTCCAAAACAAAAGAAGACCCATCTAAACCATGAATACAATGAGCATTGAAATAGAAGGAACACCAGTTTAGAAGCAAAACACGAACTGGGTTTGGTTCAGTTTCTATCATTCATGAATTGGGTCATTTCATGTAACTTTAATTTTTTAATTATAAACAAGGGACGAACAACCCACCAACTCCCTCAATGATTCATATTTTGGATTAATGGTAGAGAATTTACATGGAAGTTCTTCAACAATTATAAAACCTAAACATGTGAAAGATATTATTATCAAACTTAAAATAGAGGTAGAAAAGGTAAACAGTAAATTTAGAAATATTTCTTTTCATAAGTAATAGTTTACTAGGTAAATATTAGACTTACGTTTGAAAGCAGGATACATTGGAACCATATTGGTTACAAGGAATGCATCATATTTAGCTTCCGGTGAAGAGCTCAAATCTAAACATTAGGCAAACAAGCAGTGTCCATTACTTCCCAAAATCAGCATCAATAAAAAAGCAATCTACTAAAATAGTCTGAACAGCTTGAAGTGAATGGTGAATGGATCTATGCTTTTATTTCTACTCATTCCCTACTTTATACAGTATTTCCTAATTCCCCTCCCACTCAATCTCTTTTCTTCACCAACAGCTCTCTCCCCAAAATTTTTACAATGCTTTTTCTTCCTGCCTAGTCTTGGGTATAATAAGTATTATGTATATAGGTTTTGGACTTTAAAAAATGTCATCAAGGTAATGAGATATAATTAAAGGGCTTTCCATATTCTTAAGAGATCACCCCTCTAGTATTTAAAACATTAATGTCTTAATGATATACCTTTTTACTATCAGATTCCCATTAATGATGTGAGGTGCACACTATATATTCCCTTGAACTTCAGAATTCTCCTGGAGAACAGGATCTGTGAAAGGTGGTCTCTTTTCTGACCAGTTTTGGAAGGATCCCATAGAAGTTCGATTCTTCAATCTCTTGAGTGTTCCTCTTGAAGAAGACCACTGAAATCCTAACAGTCTATATTCCACCAAATAATATCCCTCTAGATTGGTCAGATCCTGATATTCTAAAACTTACAAGGAGGGAAGAGGAATCCATAGGACATCTGTTTATCATTTTTGTAGGCCAAACAGCTTTGACTGAAACTCGGAGACACACGGACATCAGGCCGGACGCAGTTGGTCAGGTGCTCGGGGATGCCAGAGACCTCAGCCTGCATGTTGAGTCAGAGGTAGTCAGCAATGCCATCACAAAGACCATGCCAAACCAACAAGGAAATACTGAAGCCAAGTTGCTCTGTTACGAACAACCAGACCCAAACCCCTCTAGCTTTGACTGTAGCTCATACTCGGACGTTGACTCCTTAAAACAAGGCCTCCCCACCCAACCACCCCAAAAAACAACAAGGCCTCAGTTTGAAATACACTAAGCCAGGAATTTGCAAACTCTTACTTGTTTTTATATTGGCAGAACTCTTTTATCAAAGTCTTAAGGAAAGCCATCATATATAAAGCAGAAATTGCACTGTTGAAATAATGGATAGGATTCCATGGAAGACAGCTTTAAAAAATAACACTCTAAGAAAAAATATAGATATATCCTCTATATAACGAGAGACTGCATATAAATCTGTGCACCAGGGCGTATGTACATGCACACAGCACAGACGAATAAGTTGTGTTTGCAACAGGAGAAGTATTCCTTTGTAATCAGAAATTAAAAACATACCTCAACTGCCAAGTAAACCTTTCTAATTCCAGATATAAACTTACCTATCTCATCTTCACCAAAACTGAACCCACACTGAAACCCCAACATAAAATCTTTATTAAAAAATAGGATGTTGATAGTCAGGGAGGCTGTGCTTGTGTGGGGCCATGGGTATATGGGAACTCTCTGTCTTTATTCAGTTTTGCTATAAACCTAAAGCTGCTCTAAAAAAATAAACTATTAAAACAAACAGTCAAATCTTGGTGGCTTCTGCAACTATTGGGCAATGGCAAGAAGAGAAAAGCAACAAGCACTAGAATACTCTCTTTGATATGTTGATAATTTAACATATTCCTATGAAGTTACTAGAACATCGAATAAAGTCTAGTTCAAATTGCTTTGCTGGGCACCTGAGTGACTCAGTCGGTTAAGTGTCCAACTTTGGCTCAGGTTATGATCTCGCGGCACATAAGTTTGAGCCCTGCGACAGGCTCTCTGCTAACAGCTCAAGGCCTGGAGCCTGCTTCAGATTCTGTGTGTCTCTCTCTCTGCCCCTCCCCCACTCACACTGTGTGTCTCTCTCTCTCCCCTTCAAAAATAAATAAACATTAAAAAAAAACTTAGCAATAGATTCGATGTAAGATTTCTTTCTTCAAGAAAAATTAAAATCCTTTCTAAGACAAAATTCTGTTAAGCAAGCAATCATTATATTAATGCAAAGAATGTAATTGCATGAAGAATGTAAACCCCAATTTTTTCAATGACCTGTTTGGAAACGGTGTATGATGTCCAGAGTGGCATTAGAAACATTTCACTATAACCGCTTTCGAAGTCAGTGTGATATAAGATATCATAGCGAGTCCGATAAAGCACGGCAGGCCGTCCGTAGAGGAGGTGTCTCTCTAGGAAAGAGAACAAAAATTGTGTTAAACACATATGAAACTTTATATTAAAGGAGAAAGAAATATTGGGAGAGTCAAGTTGTCCATAATTTGCTTGCTTACTTATTAATAGTGGAGTTCCTTCTTCTTAATTTAATCAAGTTAGTTTCCCCTAACACTTTGTGGTTTCTCTGCTCACCTAAGCATGGGTCAAATCTTACAATTATCAAAAGTATAATATAAATGACATATTT
This sequence comes from Cryptoprocta ferox, assembly GCA_028646485.1. Taxonomy (NCBI): domain Eukaryota; kingdom Metazoa; phylum Chordata; class Mammalia; order Carnivora; family Eupleridae; genus Cryptoprocta; species Cryptoprocta ferox. The sequence continues at coordinate 19,149,588 of CM053569.1, read as the reverse complement.
ATTTTAATACTTTCTTTAGTTGTCAAGAATTTTAATCTGTATAGGTAGGAAACATTATAGTAACTTTCGAAATGATTCAGCTGAATGGAAGTCAATAGGAGGGATTTTTATAGAATTAATTCACTTGACCCCTGAAAAGGCTCATCAAATTAATCAATGATTTAATTAAGAGGAAGGCACTCTTTGATCATTATTTGCAAACTGCAACTCAAATAATGCATTATTTCAGCATAAACAGTGAGTAGTAATGAGCATTTAAAGTAAGCAGCTTTGTCACATGGAGAAACACTCTTTAGGTAAGAACTTAAAGGAACATGTATAGATAAAATAAGTGGGCATTCAAGAGGGTCCTTTAAATACAGAAGAGGGGAGGTCATCAGCTACCAAAGAACTAGGTTAAGACCATAAGAATGTAGACCTCCAAGAGAAAGCTCTCTTCTTAGGGGAAAAAAAAAGGGTCTGAAACTTTACTCTTTTAAGAAGAAGAGATGGAAGTTTAGTGTGCAAACCTTCATTCCACACCCATAATAAATGCCTGGAGCTTGATCTGTCCATTTTGGAGAGACTAAAGTCAGAACTTTCATAGATTCTTGAAACTTGGGGTCCTACGGACCAAAATGTTTAGAGACTGAGGCTTAGGCAATTCACAATTCCCTAAGTGATCATCAAAAAAATGTTTGTGACTATTTTTATTAGACAGAATCAGTTCTGGCAATCACTTATTAAATTATGTATACATGTTGCTTTAATTACAGTATTACCATTCTATGCAAGTAACAGAGAAAACTCTTCGGAGAATATTTTGCAAGCCTTTCCCAAGTAGAACTGCTGACTTGAGGCAAAGGGGCCCACACCTACTAAACCAAAAGCCTGTTCTGGGTAATGTGGCTTCTTCAGCATTGCAGACAATGTAGAAGCCTTGGTTCAGCTGCCGAATTTGGGGACCCACCCCTAAGAATTAGAACATAATATGATAACCTTACTTTAAACAAAATATAATGAACAAATAAAAAGCCAGCAAATCATAACAGTAGTACTTGGGGGCAGTTAACCACGTCAGACTTTCCTTCAAAACTCAAACCAAACCTTTTCTAGGTTCAAAATTTCCATTAACGTTTTCCTTGTTTTCATTTTTGTTGCCTCTGAATTTCCTGGTTTCAGCTGGAAGCAGAAGTATCAAAATTCTTTGAGAAGCTATTCTCTTTTCACCATTCAAGTTTTAATGCTTACCAAACACATTCCTCCAAATTCAAATGCAAGCCTAGCATCCAATCTATTCCATTAAGAGACAACAAAACAGCAGCCATGTTTTTCCATGCAATACCCCTCCTAAGAGGGGCCACCAACAATAGTCTTGGGCAACCTAAAGATTCCACCAAATCTGGCTTCCCCTCCAGCCCTCATTTACTGGAATTCTTCTGCATAACACCCCCTTCCACGAAGGCTGGTTTATTTATAATACTCTGGTCATAATCATCCTTAGCAACTCTATGCTATTATACATGTGATTCCTTTTCTTTCTACTGGGAATGACTTCTCCAACCGACTTGTCATCTCTCTCCCTTCAAATTTATCATTAATGTATTCTCCCTCACCAGATATTTACTGAATATCTTCTTTGTGCCAGGCCTTTGGCTATAGAAGAGAGATGCTGGGCAAAGATAAGGAAAGATACAGCTCTTACCTTCCGAAAACTCACAGTTCAATGGGAGAGACCAACATGGCACAAATAACTCAAGTGCAGTATGGTACACATTATATCAGAGATATCTACAGAGTGCAGTGGGAACACAGAGCATGATGAACATCATGGATGGGGATGAGGTGGCATCAGTACAGTCTTTACAGAACACACAAAGATAAGCCAGGTTGACCCCAGCCTGCCCTGTCATAATTGGTAACATACTATAGATGGTATGCCCCTTTCCATACTCAAATGTGGATGACAAATAACAAGCTCACATAGTCCAGCCCCGAGGAGGGACAAAAGGGAAAGAGACATCTTAAGATTCACTTTCTTCTGAAAGATTTTCTCAGTTGTTTCTCCATCTCTATTCACTCTTCTGCTCTGCAGGTATAGAAATGTGCATTGCAGGGGAGCTCAATCAGTTAAGCATCCGACTTTGGCTCAGGTCATAATCTCGAGTTTATGAGTTGGAGTCCTGCATTGGGTTCTGTGCTGACAGCTCAGAGACTGGAGCCTGTTCAGATTCTGTGTTTCCCTCCCTCTCTGCCCCTCCCCTGCTTGCACTGTCTCTCTCTCTCAAAAATAAACATTAAAAAAAATTTTTTAAAGAAATGTGCACTTCATAGCTCCTAAGCTAAGCACAATTGTGGTTTTTTGCACGTAGTTGAAGCACAAATATTTCATTATGTAATTTCTTCTCAATTGTTAATTGAATATATATGGCATGAAGAAAAAAACAATACAGTGGTATTGACAGTTTCCTAAAATTCAGCCAATTTCCCCAATTAACCCAAAGAATCTACTTGGGTCTTTCTAAAACATAACTGTTTCATCTAAGCAAGAGGTGAAATAATTTTTGCAGTAAGAAACACAAACTTTATGGTCCAAAATCAAAATTTAGATCTTCCTTTTTCAGTTTATCAGAGTATCAAGGTTCTTGGTCATAGCCTGACTCTGCTACTTTTTGTGACATCTTGGGCGAGCCAACTATTGCATTTCTGGTTGGCAAAAAGTTCCTGTTTGAGCCATAAAAGAGTGCTTGAATATCAATCTCTGGACATGTAAGATCTTCATCTTGAGACCAGCCACCCTGCAGAAGAGCCTGCAAGCCTGTACTTTTGAAACATCCTCCTCATGATTTCTTGACATGGGTCTCAAGCATTCCATGTCTTCCCAGGCTGGGTTCCTAATCCATCAGATTCCAGACAGAGTCTTCATTCCATACCCCAGCATGGACTATATAATAGTCTCTGGCATTTTGGGTATATCCAAGGTTCTCCTCCAGATACCACATTTGGCAAAATACTTGGAGGCAAATCTTTTTAAGTGGTGTGGACTTTCCCAGGGCTCATTCTTTTGTCTTCCAAAATTTGGTCATCCAGACTGGAGTTTGTATTTTTTTTTTTCCCTCTCAGCTTCCTGATTCATATTCCCACAGATTAGCTGGCTGACTTGAGAGCCACATGAAAATCTTTTTTTTTTCGTCTTTTTTTTTAAACATTCAGTCCCACAAAACATGCCCTTGGATTTTACCACATAATCTCTACTCAAGGTCTTTCCTTTTCCTGCATCCTTTCTCCTCCTTTCCCTTGCAAGTGCCTGCTATCACTTATTGCGATGTCAACCTCCCCTGAGATTTGATTCAATGTTTCTGTTCTTTCTTACCTCAACCCTTACAGCACTATGCTATAATTCATCAACTGGCTAAATCTCACAATAAAATAACAATTTAATGAGGATAGGGATTTCACCTATCCCTAGACCTCTACCTCTAACAATACCAAATGCATAATATGTACTTGGTAAATACTTGTTGAATAAATGGATGCTTGCATTATTTTTTAAAACACTATTCTTTATGACTATCAAGAACTGACTTTCTACATATGACCTGCCTAATACAACCCTGAGACACAGACGAGGCAGATCAATATCATCTCCATTTTACTAATGAAGGAACTGGAGATTCATGATTTGTACAAGACAATTTAGCACACAGCAGTACCCAGAATCTAGGCTTCCATCGTCCTCGTCCATTATTCTTCCTTAGCATCTTGGGCCGTCTCCAAGTGGATGCTAATTGCTGGGTTATCTATGGGAGGGTATGCTGGGATGAAGATCCAACCACTTCCCAGGCATGAGTTCTGCCTGAGTCATGCCTGCTGCTAAGCTAATAAGAATAGCAATGTGCCTTGAAAAAGAAAAGCAAAGCTGGAGGCATCACACTTCTGGACTTCAAGTTATATTATAAAACTGTAGTGACCAAGACAGTATGGTATTGGCACAAAAATAGATACATAGATAAATGGAAAAGAATAGAAAACCCAGAAATGAATCCATAACTATATGGTCAATTAATCTTTGACAAAGCAGAAAAGATTATCCAATGGAAAAAAAGACAGTCTTTTCAACAAACTGGACAGCAATATGGCAAAAGAATGAAAACTAGACCACTTTTTTACAACATACACCCAAAAAATTCAAAATGGATTAAAGACCTAATGTGAGACAGGAAACTATTAAAATCCTAGAAGAGAACACAGGCAGTAAACTCTTTGACATCAGCTGTAGTAACTTCTTACTAAATATATCTCCTGAGGCAAGGGAAACAAAAGCAAAAACAAACTATTGGGACTTCATCAAAATAAAAAGCTTCTGCACAACAAAGGAAATAATCAACAAAACTAAAAGCTGACCTATGGAATGGGAGAAGATATTTGCAATGACATATTTGATAAAGGGTTAGTATCCAAAATACAGAAAGAACTATAATTTGACACCCCTGAAAACAAATAATCCAATTAAAAATGAGCAAAAGACATGAACATTTTTCCAAAGAAGACATACATATGGCAACAGAAACATGAAAAGATGCTCAACATCACTCATCATCAGGAAAATGTAAATCAAAACTACAGTGAGATATCACCTCACACCTGTCAGAATGGCTAAAATCAGCACAACACAAGAAACAACAGATGTTCGCAAGGATATGGAGGAAAAGGAACCCTCGTGCACTGTCGGTGGAAAATGCAAACTGGTGCAGCCTCCATGGAAAACAATATGGAGGCTCCTCAAAAAAGTTAAAAATCGAACTAGCCTACTATCCAGCAATCGCACTACTAGGTATTTACCCAAAGAATACGAAAATACTAAGTCAAAGGGATACATGCGCTCCGATGTTTATAGCAGCATTATCTATAATAGCCAAATTATGGACAGAGTCCAAATGTCTGTCAACTGATGAATCCATAGAAGTCTTGTATACATAGCGGAATATTAGTCATAAAAAAATAATGAAATCTTGCTATTTCCAATGACTTAGATGGAGCTAGAGAGTATTATGCTAAGCAAAATAAGTCAGAGAAATAACAAATGCCATATGATTTCACTCATATGTGGAATTTAAGAAACAAAATAAATGATCATAGGGGAAAAAAGAGAGAGGCAAGCCAAGAAACAGCCTCTTAACTGTAGAGAACAAACTGATGGCTACCAGAGAGAGGTGGGTGGAGGGGCGGGTTAAACTGGTGATGGGGATTAAAGAGTGTACTTGTTGTGATGAGCACTGGGTGTTGTACGGAAGTGTTGAATCGCTAAATTGTACACCTGAAACTAATATTATAATTACATCATATGTTAACTAACTGGAATTTAAATAAATTTAAATACATTAATTTAAAAAATAGAACAGCAGGGGTGCCTGGGCGACTTAGTTGGTTAAGTGACCAACTCTTGATTTCAGTTTGGGTCATGATCTCACGGTTCATGGGATCAAGCCCCCCATGGGGCTCTGCACTAAGGGTGCAGAGCCTGCTTGGGATTGTATCTCTCCCTCTCTCTCCCTCTCTGCCTCTCCTCTGCTCACACTTGCTCTCTCTCACACACAAAATGAATAAATAAACATTAATTGATTAATTAAAATTTTAAAAGAGCAGCAATTTGTATCAAGCCATCTAGTAGTTCAGAAACAACTTCAAGACCCTGATAAGCACTGAGTTTCTCTTATGCTTTCTCTTCTTCCCAACCCTTAAAATAAGAAGCATTTACAGAGAAAAGCACAGGGCTTTAGTGTCACATAGACCTGGAGTCAAATCTCATCTCAGCTTTTGTTAGCTCTGTGATTCCGTAACTTAACATGCCAAAGCTTCACATCTCACTGGGATGTTGCACTGTTTAGAGGCAAAATATGTACAGTGCCTAGCTTAGTCTTGACCCAAAGTGGTTGTGGTTGTAGTGATTTTGTGAAGAACATATACTCTACTTCAGTAGCAGCAAGGAACACGGGTAGTCAAAGGTTATTAAAATACAGGGTCTGTTCCATCTAATTCATGGATACATACACTAATTGTATGTAATTACAATTACATAAATTGTAAAGAATTATACCATGTATTGATTTCTTCTAAATTTTCCCCAACACACACACAAGGATACACACACAGAGAAACACAAGTGTATCTCCTTCTTTACCTAGCATAGCTAACATCTCCAGAAATAACAAAACTTAGAAACATCTCAGAATTGGAAAGAGCTACAAAAATTCCCTGTTTAGACTAGTGTCTTTATGCTTTAAAGTTAATAAGAATTATTAGTGTTTCAGTCATTTTTCCATCCAAACTAACTTCTTATTGTATGTGATAAAGAGTCCAATGTATACGGTGTTAAAATGATTTTTAATTCCTTTTTTCACAAAGATGATAGTGAATGCGAATCTAACAAAATATAAACCATTTTTATATCAATGTAAATAGAATAAAGACTAAGGCAAAAATAAATAGTATAATTATTCTTAAAGTGAAAATTATACCTGGTTATCATGCCCAAATTGCTTGCTATGAGAGATTTAAAAATTTTCATTTTGTTCATTCATTCATCTATTGACTCAATGGCTCAAAGAAATCAGCTTTCATTGTATAGTAAGTTTGCTAAGACATTACATGCATGTGATTTGGAAACCATAGTCATGCAACTAAAATCCAGAATTCCCCACAAATCTAGAAATATTAAGGCTTTAGCAAGCAGTTTAGATTGCTGTTTTTGAAGGTTGTATATGTTATTGAAAGACTTGATCCTATAACAGTTTAAATATTTATAGCAAAAGATTGCCTAACATTAATTTAATATGCTTCAAGTATCCCCTGGGCTGTACAAATGATGTACAATTTGTACATGTGTGTTAAGTATGAGAAGGTTTGCAGCACCTAACATTAAAATAGCCACATGTGAATGTTACAAATGGAATCTGTACAACACGTGGTTTCTTAAAAAAAAATTAGCTACCCCTAGGTGTGTTTAAAAAGAACTAGGAATAAAAATAATAAAACTTTACATTTGTGTAGAATTTTAGGCCTACAAAATACAAAACTTGTATACTTATACGTAGAAGTCTCAACATATATTCAAAGATATCCAGAAGGAAGAATACTCTGAACACAAAAGGCGCATGCACTTGCACGCACAATGACTCGAATTCGTGAAGTTCTATTCTAGTGGAGCAGATCTGATATTTCAAGTGGGAGGTGAGATTTATGACCCAGGAAACACCATAAAGACCTGAGATAACTCTGACCAAGAAAATGTCACTTTGCGGCTTCATAAATGACTAAGTTATGACTCTTAAGGAGACAAAGACCAAGAGACAGAGTTATAGAGAGACGGGGTGGGGGGGGGGTAGAATACTGAGGCTTATACATATTCCAAAATCCAAACAAGGAAATGCTTTGCACATAATAAGTCAATGGTATATAATTATTTTTATTCCATGAGATAGTTCTAAAGTCTCCCTTATATCATTAAAGACTGTCCCACTAGGTCATGAGCAGACCAAAGCAGAGCTACTGTGATCCTCCCCTAATGTTTTATGCCACCATTGTGATATCATATGCAAGAAACTATCAGTGACATGCTGACAGAACCAGACGATGTCTAAAAAAATCAGTTTCCAGCCCAGGGTAGGCATTCAACAAACACCTGTGAAGGTGCATTTCCATGAAAATATGTCAAGTTTAAGCTTCAGTGATGTAAAATCATCTTGAAATAAGATACTTCTGTTCACCTCTGAGTAGAGCAATGGGGGAGGCACGGTCACTAACTAGAGCTCCTTTAATTCTGAAAGTCAGTGATTCACCTAGAAGATGCTTCCCATTTACATGCTCAGAAGTTTGAGACTAGTCTTCCTGCTGAGTTGTGAGACTGGCTTTGTCACAGGAGCACACTGCCACCAACAAGTTAAATGCATGATTTTTCCCCCAAAATGGAAATGCCTCAGTATCATGAATAGCCAGAGCCTGAACCAGCATAAACACGAGTCCATTAAAAGGTATCATAATTAGCTATTTTACTGCCCCCTCTTTTTTTTAAAGCTTATTAATTTTTGAAAGAGAGAGAGAGAGTACAAGTCAGGGAGGGGCAGAGAGAGAGGGAGACGCAGAATCCAAAGCAGGCTCCAGGCTCTGAGCTGACAGTGCAGAGCCTGATGTGGGGCTTGAACCTGTGAACCATGAGATCATGATCTGAGCTAAAGTCGGAAGCTCAACCAAGTGAGCCACTCAGGCGCCCCTCATTGGTGCCTTTTATAAGAGAAACATCTCATTATTATTTCTCTGACTTGGTGATGGAATATTTGGAAAACTCAAATCATGAGAGTCTACACCCCCTTACCCTGTCAACATTTCGGTTTTTCTAATTATAATGACACTGTAGTTCACCAGCAGCTAGGTGTCAAATGTTTCAGATCACTTCTAGAGTTTGTGGAGGATTTGTATACCTTCTACTAACTAAGTCCTATTTTTCAAAGTTGTTTATCCAATTACATGCCCAAGAGTCTGTGTGTTCTCTGCTCACAGAGAGAAGAGGGAGGGTGGTGAGACAAAAAGGCAAGAAGGAGGAAGATAAAGATCTTTATCAAAAGGCAAAACAAGTCAGGGGTGCCTGGGTGGCTCAGTCGGTTAAGCATCAGACATCAGCTCAGGTCATAATCTCATGGTTTGTGGGTTCGAGCCCTGCGTTGGGCTCTGTGCTGACAGCTCAGAGCCTGGAGCCTGCTTCCGATTCTTTGTCTCCCTCTCTCTCTGCCTCATCTCTGCTTGCCCTCTGTCTCTCAAAAACGAATAAACATTAAAAAAGATTTTTTTAAAAAAGGGAAAATAAGTCAAGTAAATAAAATCCACTGGTTTCCTTGTTCTTTACTTAATCAAATTGAAAACAACACATATGATAAACAGGATCCTATATAAGCAAATAGCTCAAACAATGCTCTCAGGAGAATTTGACAGTGTGCATTTGCTAGTTTGGAGCAAACTTGGAGCTGCTGTGTTTGAGTTCTATCTGCTTTTTAGCATACTTTTCGTCATTCCTTTGCTGTTTGCTATTCCCTCTCTTGCAGTAGCCTACCTCAGAGCCTTTCCCTCCCCTTCTATTTTCTTCTCATTTTCTGGAATTTCAAAACCAGAAGGAAGAGCTTGTGAGGTAGATGTCACCACTGTTCCTTATCATTTACTGCCTTTTTGTAAAGGAGTATATACCACCACCCATTGACATGGGTCTTGCAGGACCAATACTTCCCTCCTGTCATGTGTTCTGGTTTCACCAGCCAGCTGTGAATGGTAATGACAAATGCCTCATAAAAGCAAAAGCAGAGGGGTGCCTGGGTGGCTCAGTCAGTTGAGCGTCTGACTCTTGATTTCGGCTTAGGTCATGATCCCAAGGTCGTGGGATTGAGCCCCATGTCGGGTTCTCCACTGAGCATGGAGCCTGCTTAAGATTCTCTCTCTCCCTCTGCCCTTCATCCCCACTCATGCTTTCTCTCTCTCAAATAAAATAAAAAGCAGAAGTATTGAGACCCACTGCCTGGTTCTGCCATTCCTCTCTTCCCTCTGCCATGAGAAGGACATGCCCCAGCTAGAAGCTGTTCCTGCAGCCTGGATTCCAGAATAAAGAGTGCCCAGCACCACCCTTGGCCTAGAGTCAGCATACCGAAATGTGAGCATGAAATGCAGCTTTCTTGGTACAAAACACTGAGACTCTCTTTTTTAGTCACAGTCTTGCAAAAGTTGACTAATACATGCATGTTATCATTGTACATTGTTTTTTTTTATTTTTTATTTTTTGGTTTATTTATTTTTTGAGATGGAGACAGAGCATGAGTGGGGGAGGGGCAGAGAGAGAGAGAGACAGAGAGAGAGAGAGAGAGAATCTGAAATAGGCTTCAGGCTCTGAGCTGCCAGCACAGAACCCGATGCGGGGCTCGAACTCATGGACTGCGAGATCATGACCTGAGCCGGAGTGGGACACTTAGCCGAGTGAGCCACCCAGGTGCCCTTGTACATTGTTATTTTATGTACAATATACAAACAAGAGGAGAATTAGTTAGAGGGCTCAAGATGATCTTCATAGAAAGAGGGAGTTCTGCTACAGTTCATGCTGCATAAGTCTCCCCACCGCAACACATTCCTTGCTTCTCCAGGTACATAAGCTTCAGGATAAGAACCGGCTGCTATTATTTATAACTGTGACTTTCAGTCCCTTCAGAGAAGTCCCTAGCGGCCCCTTCACTTGTGACCCAACGATACACAATGGTATGTCTGTTTTTTTCAGAGAACCTAAAAGCTATTGAGAAACAAAAAAGCTAATGGAATTTTTCTGGCTACTCTGGCATCTTGTGTACATAGAATAAACCAATACCCTTTGCCAGATGGATATTAAAATCACGTTGCAATGCCAATTTTCATTTTAAAAAATATTGTGCTTACACTGCGAAGTAAATAAGAGGTCTCTTCAATTTTTGAAAACTGAAAAACAAGACTTATCTGATTATTTTTCCCATCAACTCCTCACCTTCTGTGGACCCTTTAATATGAAGGCGTTTGTTGAGTTCATCCAATTTGTTCTTCATGTGTGAAAACCAGAAAAGGAAAGGAGAAAAAAAAAAGCAAATCAGAAATGTCCTGTCTTTCCTGAATGCTTCCCTCTACTTAGTATCTTGCTAAATTTGAAACAGGATCCTAAATTCCATCAGTATCACAAGCTCTGTAGAGGAATTACTGTTTTATCTCGAACTGACATTCCAGGCTTCCCTTCCCAGTGGATCTGTCGTCATGAGCACCTTCTTTAATCTTCCCATGACTTTGTTTCCTTTCTCTCAAACTGTGGATAGTCATGGAACCAAATTGGTAAGAATAATTATTTGAGCACATATACGTGTAAATTAATTAGAATAGTGCCTTAATATTCCAGATTAATCCTAGGTACACTAAAGTGATTCCCAAACTGATTTATGAAATCACTTTTTCCAAGGTTGGAAAGTACTGGCTTGGCAATTCTATCTTTCATTACACATCCTGGGGACACTCTAGCCTATGTGTACAGAAGACTGGCAATAACGTCTACCACGGCATTGTTTGGAGATGCTAACAACTGGAAATTACTAAGTGTTCTCAAATAGGAAAAGGAATAAAATCATTAAGGTACATTTACACAATGAAATATCAACTGTGAGCAGTAAACAATGAATGAGCTAAAACTCATGTATTAATGAACAAAATAATTGCAGAATACATATAGAATAATAGCATTTACATATAAATGTATAATATGCAAAACTATACCATAAGTTATTTTAGAGAATTATATTAAAGATTAAGTAATATATTATTTAAGAGATATATATGCATGGAACAAAAGCATAGAGACCTGCCTGGCAATTAGATACACTGTCTTTAGGATACTAATTACCTTTGGGGTAGGAATGAAGCAGGACTAGCAGGGAGCGTATACACTGAATTTATAACATCTTCTTTCTCATGATGTGTGCATGTGGTATTTATTTCATTAATCTTGTATACCTTTGCAGTGTGTCTGGATTTTTATTAAAAAAAGGAATGTAGTCTTTTGGAGAAACCCCTAGACAAAATAAAGACAATCCAGAATTCCTCTAAAATGGTTTAAGATAGCAAATCCAAAATATTTCTTGTTTTCCAGAGGAAAGGTAATTCAGAAAGCAAGATACCACTAAAGGATTAGTCTAGGGTTATATTTGGAATCCACCTCAAAGGCCACTTCCTATTGACTTTGGCAACACAACACCTCCAGCTGAGGTCTAAGAATGACATTGCCTTATAGTAATTAGCTTTGTTGGTTCTTGTCAGGAGCAAAGGTAGGAAGGAGAAATAAAAGGGGGTAGGGGAAAAGAGCAAGCTGAATTTCTCCAGTGGTGAGCTCTGCCCATCTTGTAGCTCCCAGACCCCCAGGAATTCTGGAAAGTAGCAAAGAGTAGAAGGGGATAGGGCAGGTGGGTGGAGAGCTATATTCCATTTTTCCAAGGTCTACTAGAAGGTTCACACATTTACCCATAAGAAAACCACACATGCAAAAATAACAGATTGTTTTGCTTTGTGTTGGAATCACATCAACTCAGTGTGGTAACACTGATTACTTCTTGCTGTCAGAGCAGTGATTGGTAACCATAAAGGACTTTGATCAATATAAAATCCAATAGGCAAATTATTGCTTAACGCTTGTAGTTTGATATTCAAAAACTCTCCAAACACAATGTGCTGGGCGATTCTATTTGCACCACCACCCTCCAACCATGCTGCACTCTTTCCTCCCCTGCTCTTTATCCTGGGAGACTGACCTCTAGGGACTGTACCAAAAAGCAAGCTTGCCCTCCAGCTCCCAGCTGGCCTCCACCAAGGCAAGGCACCAGTGGGGAGTTAGAGGAGAGACACAACAATGGGTATTTACTCCTCTGGTTTCTCTCCCCAGGCTGCAGTGTACTCACTACACCCATCTACCAAATCCAGTAATTCCTCCCTATACAGCTCTCTCTCCATGTTCTGGTCCCTTTATTACTCAGGCCTAGGACTGGCACCCTGCTAGCTCCAGGGTGCCTCACTATCCCTCACTGCCTTGCCTCTACCCTGCCCAGCCCATGTAAATAGTCCTCTCATTAAACATGGTTCACCCAATCCTTTTAAACTCTCATTAAAAACCTTTCGTGCACAGGCCATCTGTTTCCTATTGGGACCATGACAGATAGACACATGATCCAGGTTGGCAAAAAAGGAAAACACTTTGGTTGGGAATTGTAACTCTGCAGAATAGCATCATGAATTCTAGTTTTTTGCCCTTTGTTCTCTATACCTATGCTGCCCAATATGGTAGCCACAAGCCATATATGGCTCTTTCAACTTCAAGCAATTAAACAAAATTGAAAATTTAGTTCCAAGTGCTCAAAAACCGTATCTGGTCATTGGCCAGCACAGATATAGACCATTTACATCCTCACAGAAAGTTCGATTGGACAGCACTGCCCTACACCCAACAAGTTCCTCCATGATAAACATAAAGATTATTTCTACCTTTGGCTCTACCTTATCATCACAGTTACAGCCCAGGTCAAAATCAGACTGAAGGTACATAATCCCGGGATAGTTAGGTCTGGTAACTTCCTCTGGCATGGTTGGCCTGAAGGTATTAGAACGCAGAAGATGATTCAAACTTCCATGGGTCCCATTATTAGGAGCTGGCTTCAAGCCCAGGAGATCTGGTGAGAAGAAAGAAATCAATTCAGGTGCTTTTCCAATATTTTTTGATGAGATATAGTGAGAGTCAAAACCATTCACCTTCCAAGGGTCTGAAAACTCTGAACACAAAGCAGAATTGAATAAAGCCAAAATTAGTTGTAAGCACTCCTTTCTTAGCTCCTGACCCATTCTAGCCTGAACATGTCTTACTACAGCTTTCTGAAATAGCCATGTTCATTGTCTGACCATAGAGAGAGGCATTCCCAGAAAGATAGAGTGAAGGAACAGGGCCTTGCCCAGCTATTGCTGGTCTGTGGCAGCTACAGGGACCACCAGTGTCAGTGGCAATGCCCTCCTGCCTCTCTGGGATTATTTATTCCACCTTTTGAAATGAGACTTATAATCAATAAATAACCCCTAGCCTGCCCTCTCATGCACTCCACAGAAGTATGGGGAGAAGAGGAGGCTTTGGCCCTGTGCCTTGAAAGGCTGCTCTGAAATGAACAGGCTGATTTCATAGCAAGTGAATAGTTGCCAAGCAGGCACACAGTGACTTGCCTAAGCTGAGAGGCAGGACAGGGGAGAGCTAGCAGCCAAGATGGGAAAAGAACCCAGGAGACCCGACTTTCAGACTCCCCCTCTAACCACCAGACTGGCACTCCCTTACTAAATAGGAAAAGTTGTCCTCATTCAGCAACTAGAAGCTCAAGGACGAAAAATACTTAGGAGCACATAAATAGCTGGCGAGGATGCAAGCTGACAACATTTTAACTGGGCTGCAACACCAGAGGAGGAGGTGGGGGAAAGCTCTGTGAGGAACTCTTCTTGCTTCACCAGGTCTCTGACCAGTGGTGTCGAACTGTAATGTGATGTTAGATCAGCCAGAGGCTGCCAAGAGCAACACTACGAAAACTCCCCATTAGTCAACTGTTAAAGGAAGACAATGAAGCCTTAGAAGGGGATGATATTCTGTCCCTCAAACCAACGGGCAAGTTACACCAATTTTTTGCAGGGAGGTGAAGTGGTCCTAGAAAATGGATACCTAGGTTCTTTCTCTGACCTCAGTGAAGTTGATATGATAACTCAGATTGCTTCATTGGCTTTGATTAAATAAGTGACTTACCACACATAACATTGTAAAGTTCAATGTTTTCAAATGGAGGCACTTTAGTCTTGTACTTAAATGTTGGGCCATAACCTACAAAAACAGTCTTCCAAAAGAAAAGAAAACAAACAAAAACAATTAGGCATTGCTAATATCTAGTAGCAGCGCTTTTCCTATTTATGAATACTGTACAACTTCTCCAGCTCTTCTGAGAATCACTAAAGTCCATTTTCAGTTCACAGTTCTGTGGTCATACCTGCATGCTGTTGACTTTGTTATCAAATCCATGGTCTCCCTGGAAAAAACATTTTCCTGATGGTTTCTTATACACATCCAAAGGTTTCCTACATTGAAACAATTGTAGGATTAGTCAGCATTTCTCATGAAATCCCTCTGAAAAAGCCAATTTTGTCACACACACAATCTCTAAGGCATTTCTCATGAAATCCCTCTGAAAAAGCCAATTTTGTCACACACACAATCTCTAAGAAGTGGATTTTACAAGCACATTGATCTCTACTTTAATTGCATCATTGTTGTGATGAAAAGATGATGCTATTCATTTTCCCCAAGTGCCTTTATTTTGACAATCAGCACAGGACAAATGGGGACTCTGAAGAGAAGGCAGCTACCCTCCTGTACCTACATTGGTATTGAGAAAATCATTTGTCACCGGTAATGTTCTGTCTGCCAATGTGCTTCCCTAGCTCCAAAACTGGAAGATTCTCCACTCTGGGACTGTGTTTGTCTAGTTCACTTTTTTAAAATAATTTTTTTAACATTTATTTATTTTTGAGAGACAGAGAGAGACAGAGCATGAGCAGGGGAGGGGCAGAGAGAGAGGTAGACACAGAATCCGAAGCAGGCTACAGGCTCCAAGCTGTCAGCATAGAGCCTGATGTGGGGCTCGAACCTACTAGCCGTGAGATCATGACCTGAGGCGAAGTTGGATGCTTAAGTCTGGTTCATTTCTATATCCCTATCACTGGGCTCAAAGTCAAGCATGTAATAGGTGCTTTTAAAATATGTGATATTTAATCAATGAATGGAGATCTGTATTTTATAAAAATGTTTACATACAAATTTACCTATCAATATAATACAACTAGAGAGTATAACTGAGTGGCAAATTTGACATGTATTAGTGACATATTTAACAAAAGCCCAGGCTCCCATAGACAACACCTCTTTTTACAAATAAGAAAGTGAAAACATTGCTCTCTAGGCATCAAAACCACTTGACCTTTCTTGTCATGACAGGAAGATGCCTTTTGCTTAGGTGTCATGCAGCACTTTTCCAAAATACTTCCATGTTTAGTAATATAAATATTTCCGTGGGTCCCATTTCTATGGATCCTTGTAAGTGCCTATAGAATCTATGGCACTGAACTGACGTGCCTGGTGGAAAACAAATTGAACATTTGGGTCCCCACTCTTAAGAAAAGTACTTTCAGCTTGGGATAATGAGATATGTGCCTATGATGACTCAACAGTGCAAAGTTAAATTAAAATGGTTTACTGATTATTGGGGCCCATGGGTGGCTCAGTTGGTTAAGCGGCCAACTCTTGGTTTCAGCTCAGGTCATGATCTCATGGTTTCGTGAGTTCCAGCCCTGTGTCAGGCTCTGCGCTGGCAACATAGAGTTTGCTTGGGATTCTCTCTCTCTCCTTCTCTCTCTGCCCCTCACCCTTCACACTCTGTCTCTGTCTCTCGCAAATAAATAAATAAACTTAAAAAAAAGAGAATATTTACTGATTAGTAAAATGCCAGGCTTTGGTCTCCGCTAATTTGGCCAACTATTATCATCTCTCACTTCTACTCAACTACCAGCTTTTCTTCATATCAACCTATCAACCGCCCCAAATTTTCTCTCTCTTCCAAGCTGCCCCATACATAAAAGATGCTGAAGACATACTCAGCCAAGCCCACTGTGTTTGCATCTTTGTAACTATTTCATGAAGACCCACTATGTCTGTTCTAAATGATCTCAATAATTTGTGGTCTTCATACATCTCTCTTCATAATCTTAAATATTTAACTCTGTGTAGAGACCCCTGACAATTACAGTAGGATATTTATGTATGTGTCACATGTGTCCCACCAGTTGGTTCATACTGATACACTGATAGAAGTTTATAGAGGACCACAATCTTATCATCATCTTCTCTCCCTTGTAAACTCATTACCCAAGTAGAGTGCATATAGTAGTTATTCAATTATCACTACAGACCAACTCACAAAACTTTTCTTAAGGAGAAAGTCAGAGCAAGAGTGAGTGGAAAAGGGCTTCTGCCAGGTCTGTGTGAAAATGGATAAACTTTTAATGATTAATTCTTTGGAAGTGCTTAGAACTTCCAAACACATTCTACATCAGATTCAAGAGCAAGAAATGGTGTCTTAAATATTGGCGAGTCTTTTGTAGTTCAAAAGAAGGTAAACATCTAAAATATTTAAGGGAACAATATTTTCTAAAGTCCTCTACAAATGTTGCTACAGGGTAAGTCTTGTCAAATGAGACCAACTCAGTCCAGCTGTGGTTAAATCTGTGTCCCAGGGATACTTTTGACCTACTCAAGCAATAAGAATAGAGGTTAGAATGTAAATTTAAGAAATGAAAAGAGAGAGGAAGAGAGAGAGACCACACAGAGATGCACTGAGAGACTTCAAAGAGACACCAAGAGGCTGAGATCCAGAAAACAGAGACATGTTGGCTCAGCACTAATTGTTTATCTAGCATAAAAAGTCTTTGGAAATGGTGGGATTTCCAACTGAGATTTCTTTGTTTGATGGCTAAGGACCTTATAGCATTCCAGTTGCCAAAGAGGTGGTTATGAAGATCAAGAACAGGGATAGCCAATCCCCAAGGTACCTCGCGACATGCCATCTGCGATCCACCAATAAATGGATGTCCTCAATTCTTCTGTTGTTGGCATAGTGCAAGCGTTTGGGAAGGTGCTGTTTCATGTAAGGCTTAAAGTGCTGATCTGGTTTTTTGCACTGAAATGTAAATGGAAATCGGACTTTTACATGGAGTATTTTCTAGAAAAAGTCCTACATATTCTCTCTCTAGAAAGTCGAAGGGGGTTGTAAGCCAAACAAAAGGATGGTTAGTGAATAAATGGAATCCGTTATTCCCTATCAAATAATACAAGCTAAAAACAAGTAGGTTCAAAGGGGATTTGATAACTTGGTAGATGACATGGAAGGTTATCAGAGGGTAGTTTGGAATTTTTAAGATACATTCCTGACCTGGGAGACTATTACTAGCAGCAACTCTAACTCTAAAGCCTTTTCCAACTACTTGGAGTCCAGGATGGGAGGCGGGGTGAGATGAGCACTCAGGCCTGTGTGATTACATCCTGCATGGTGGGGAGGATGATGGAGCAGGATGATGGGCAGATCTGCTTCAGAGAGAGTAAGGATTTGTTTACTCATGCACAAATACTATTCCGTTCTAATGGAAAGAGCAAATATTCTCAGCTTGTGTCATTGCCAAGACCATTAGGGAGTCTGCAGCTGTCCAGTTTTGAAGTTTTGAGAACTCTTAGAGAAACAAATATATGGGATTGCCGGGCAGTTAGGAAAATGTTCCTCCTGCTGCACAGGGTAGGTGAACCTAGGAGGTGAGTGTGTGGAAGCTGCTTCGAGGGCAGAGGCCCGGTGACCTGCGACACTTACCGTGAGATTAGCAATAATGGCTTTAGGGTCATCTGTTCAAAGAGAGAAGGAGAGCAATTTCAAAAAAGATGACAATAATCTCTGAGAGAAAGAATTTTTACAGCAAAAGACTCAATTATTTATCTTCCCCCCACCCCACTGCCAGAAGAGCTATCACATTAGGCTCTGTTTAAAATACATGTAAAATTGTGTGTATTTAAGATTTTGGGTACGTGAAATGCAGCTATGTAAGTGGAAATACTCCTACGGTAAATTTCCTGGCAAGGTCTGGTTCTCCTCTTCTGGAAGGGAATTCCTCCTCCCAGAGCACAAAGATAATGCTAGGTAAACATCTTCTTGAAGTTTCCCCAATAGTCCCTCTGGATCTTGGCTTCCGTTTATTTGCAATTTGACATCAGGAACTAAACTGGGCATTTGGGGCTTTTAGTGTAACTTCCTATTTATCTGCAGATCTTTGAAACGAGCTATCATTCACTTTAAGATGAATCTTCTACTCCATTGAGTTATTTTTTTCTAAATGGAATTTTGTCTCCTCAATAACATCATGGGTCTAATTAGGTAGCTTGCCCTCTCCAGCCACAAACACACACACGGATGCACCTCCTTTATTTTTACTACCAGCAAACAAAAGGTATTTTAGTCAGTACCCTGAACTAGCTAAAAGCAAAACTATGTAAATGATGGCTGTGTATAAACTGTGGACAGGATTACATTATCTGAAGGTCCCCTTTGGGGGGTGTGGAGAGAAAGAGCGGATTGTAGGTTGGTTGGATTTTGTTTTGTTTTCAAAAAATTTGCTTTAGTATGTCATTACAGAATCAGCAGAAAAGGAAAGCAGCACAGGAAGAGATACCAATGCTCAGGAAGCAGCCCGCCCTGAAATTAAAAAAAACTTTTTTTTAATGTTTATTTCTTTTGAGAGAGAGAGAGAGAGAGAGAGAGAGAGAGAGAGAGAGAGGGAATGAGTGGGGAAAGGCAGCGAGAGAGGGAGACACAGAATCTGAAGCAGACTCCAGGCTCTGAGCTGTCAGCACAGAGCCCGATGCAGGACTGGAACTCACAAACCGTGAGATCATGACCTGAGCCAAAGTCGGACGTTTAACTGACTAAGCCACCCAGGTGCCCAGCCCTCCCTGAAATTTAAATATCAGTGGAGTAGGTCATGTCTGTTATTTCTGGCTGTATCCCCGGGGCCTGGTTCATAGCAAGCATTCAGTAAGCATTTGTTAATAAATATAAATAAATATTTGTTCTTATTTTTTGAAAATGCATGACTGGGGTGCCTGGATGGCTCGGTCCATTAAGTGGATGACTCTTGGTTTTGGCTCAGGTCATGATATCATGGTTCATGAGTTCCAGCCTCACATCAGGCTCAGCGCTGACAGCACAGAGCCTGCTTGAGATTCTCTCTCCCTCCCTCTCTCTCTCTCTTGCTCTCTCTCTCAAAATAAATGAGGAAACTTAAAAAAAGAAGAAGAAAAAACTGCAAGACTAAGCTTGCCTTCCAGTGTAAGTACACACACTTCAGAGACAGTTTTCGGAATCTTAATTCTAAAGCTATAAAATCCAAAGCTAAAATGTGTATTCCACCCTACTTACATTGGGGTTAAATTTTAGTTGCATTTTTTAATGGAAAGCAAGTAAATAATAATAGTAGCAACACTGTTAACCCAAATTGTGTCCCTATCATGTCCAGTCTCTCTGTGAGAACTTTGCAGGCACTTTCTCTCTGGTCATTCACAGCTCCTCTGGGAGGTAGGTGCTAACAAAATCCTTACTGAGCCAAAGGGCATTTAGAAGAGGGGGGGCGTCTACACTGGGACCCTAGCAATCTGACTGAGCAAGCCATGCTCTGAATTTCTATACTCTGTGGACTCATAAACCACAATCCTCAAAGGGACCAAACAGGGTAAGTCACGTTCTTTGATGATGAAGAAAAATAAACAGCATGGGGCAATCTCGTGCTCAGATAAATCCCAGAGAACTACTGGAAAATAACAAATGCCTGAGTCCATGCTTGGGACACCAACTTTCAGTTCTCAAGTTCTCAGGCCTCTCACGCTGACAGCTCCCGCTTTGCATGAGGGGAAGTGCCCCCCCCCCCCAACTCAAGCCCATGGCGGTGCTTACCAACTAGTGAATCTGGGTTCACATCCCAGGTCTGCCACTTCCTACCTCTCTTGTACTCCTCACCAGTAACTTCACCTCTTTCTGAGCCTTGATTTCTACTGTTTGCCAAAGGGGATAATAACACTTGTCCCACAGGGTTATAAGAAAGATTGAGGAAGACTGTATACCCATCTAGCTGCAATAGTGATGTGACCAAGACATCATCATCATAGCTAACATTTATACAGCTTGACTATGTGCTAACCACTGACCTAAGAGGTATGTAGATAATCTCCCATCAATCTTTCCAACAATCTTTATTTAATAGATGAGGAAACTGAGGCACAGAGCATCTAACTAGCTTGCCCAAGATCATAGAGTGATCACCTGGCCAAGCTGGGATTTGAACCTAGACATCCTGCCACCCTTGCCTGTGCTAACAGTCCACTCTCCTAGCTCTCACGGGATGAAATCACATATAGGAAACTTGTGACGTATGAAATATTTAATTATTGGTAGTTACGATTTCATTGGCCCCAAGAAGGTTCTCCTTTTCCCCTAAAACAACCTCCTCATTCCATTTATCATTCCATTTACTGAAAGAGCTTTCAATATAGACAAAACCTTTCTTGCATAAGCCCTAAAATGCAAGTGCTGATTCCAGAGCTACCATAATGACCTGTGTCCTGTCTCTGGCCGGGGCCTTCCTGTCTCAAGTGAGCAGAGGACAGAAAGGGCATGGAAAAGAGACGGCAGAAACACAGACAATTTGTTTATTTTACAACGTTGCCTAGAGCTGACCTTGGAAGAGTTCCCATTTGTGTTGACTCAGGAACGCAGTTTGGGAAAAGCTTAATTTTCCAAAGCTTTACACTTTTGCCAATGGTTTCTTATTCCCAAGGCTAAAACCTCTAAAGGAGTTTTTTCTCCCCAAATGCAGCATGTCTCCAAAAAAACTGTGGACTTCTCAGAAGCTAGTCGGGCACCACCTAAAACATCTTAGTCTATAAATAAAGGTTCTTGTCAGTAGCATATCGTAACCTGAGTGTGTACAATATAAGTGATAAGATTGTTCCTGTTTATTTCTAATCTTTCAAATTAGAAATAATTTTTGATAACTTGAACCACTTCCCAAGGGTTCTGTCAGTCACTTTCATAAAACTGAAAACTGAAGAGTCCCCTTTAACTGGGCTCCTAGGGACATTCAGAGTCTGAGTGTGGTTCTGCCAACCTTGTCATAGACTCCCTGGCCTAAGCTAGAGAGTAAGCCTGAACCTCTTGTTGAAATGTTCCTCTGCTGTAAACAGAAGTTTATGGTTATACGCATGTCTCAAATTAAGTGTATTTTCCACATAAAGAAAACAAGAGCAAATATTTACATAATGCTATCATGGGTCAGGACCCACTCTGAGTGATACACATAGATTTATTTTCACAACAGCTCGATCCAGTAGCTGTTATTACATCCCATTTTTCAGATGAAAAAGTTGAGGCTTAGAGTTTGTACATAACTTATTCAAGGTCACTCAGCTAAGAAGTAGCAAAGTTAGGATTTTTACGCAAGTATTTCAGCTTCAGAGAACAAGCCTGTACCCACTCTACTATATTACTGTTCTAACAACTTAGCACTTTAAGAATCAACTTACATTTAGCATTATTGCTAAATTTGGACCGAATTCTTCCTAGAGTTCCAGGCACTAATGTAATGTCATCCACATTAGTCAGGTAATTGCTTAAGAACTCTGTTCTGTCACATGTGACATCTTCCATTCCTATAGGGAGAAAAAAAAAGGTATTTTCAGGTGATTGTAAACTTAATAACCTGACACAAACACTAAAAATAACACCCAGGCATCTCCCTAATTAATTTGTAACAACTTAATGTGAGGATCCCCCTCTTTTGAGATTTCTTAACTTGACTGTAAATTTTTTAATGCTTCTTTATATAATCATTTCACCAGATTTTGATATAGGCATATCATCTTGCAGTGCCAGAAGGTGGAAAATGCATCATCTCCATAATCATTTTAAGTCATTCAGCAGGAACAACAAGACAAAGGAAGTAACTATTATCTTCTTTTTAAAAAGCTATTTACACAGTCATTATGGAAAAGATCTACTCAAAAAAAAAAAAAAAAATCCTAGATTGCTTCAAACTCTTCCCAGCTGGGGGTGGTGTAAATAACTGGAATACATAGTTCTGTGTCTCTTTTACAAAATGTCATTTTCCAATTCTGTCTCTCTAATATATCTCCTGACTTGAGTACATAATCACAAGTCCTCAGTTTGTCTCCACTGGTGGCCTTGGATGTTACGACAAAACAATACTGGCAATAAGAGATGAGAAAAAAATGTCAGCCCCAATGACCACCCAAACTGAAAAACAAAATATTGCTGAAAACAAGTTGTAAACAATGTAATCAGTCAAAACTAAAAGCTAGCAACTCAAACACAAAAAGGGTCTAGGTAGGGAATTTTTTTAACCAACAAATATTCCTACCCTACCCAAGATTTGTTTCCTGCCCCCATCAAAAAAAAAAAAAAAAAACTGTTAATCAATATTAAAAATAGATGAATAAAAAACAACATAAACTCAAATGTCAGAATAATAGACTATGAAGACTGGTAGAAACATTTATGGTCATTTTGGAATTTATGAGATGACACAAAACAATGAAGATTTCATATACTGCTTTGCACAATCCAATATATAGATCGAAAATAAGTGATTCTGTAAAGGACATCCTAAGGTTTTTGGAATAAAGAAATATAACCCAGAGTGGCACAGACCTGATAAAATCCAAATTACCACCTTCTGGGATCCCAGAGCAAGACACCCCACCCCTTTTGCAATACAAATGGGAATGAAGAAAGACAGAAACTATCCCAACATAACACAAAGTTTATATAACTTGTCTTTTCACACTTAAACCATCAGAAATAAAAAACAATGAACAGCTACTGTTTTAGTACACTGTTAACTCAGGAAGAGGAAGTCTCAAAACACATATTAGTGGAAGACTGGAAGGATCTTCCATTTGTTATATGTCTAGGAAGTCACTCATGCCTCCCCAGTGGTAAACCGTCTCTCTTGCTTTCAAAGATCATATGTGAAGAGTTTCTCAAGTGTCATCACCTCTCACCCTCTGGACTGACTCTGTGGAGGTAGTATTAGGGGTTTCACTCTACAGACGAGGAGGCCGCATATGAGGAGGTGGCTCTTCAGCGGCACAGTGCAATTTGAACTCCGTTGTAATTACTTCTTACTCCAAAGCCCAGCTCTGAAACACGAGACCATACTACCTTTTAAGAAAGAGATGCAATGACTTCCCAAAACTAAAGCAATCTACTCATCTCAGAAGCCTGCACCTGGAAAGACAAGGTTTTAAACTAAGACCTTACAATGCTCCAGCTTGTGACTCCCTGGGACCCACCCACTTCTTAGACAGCGGGCTCAGGCCTGTGACCAAATGCTCTTGATGCCTCTGGGCAACTTAAACTGAATCAGCTGTGTCACATGCTCAAGAATCTCTGTCTTGTCTGTAGCCCTCTCCCAAGTCAATCTCGGAGCATGATTTTGCAGAAGGTCACATTTAGCCCCTGCCAAAGAGCAAGCAAGTCCCACAACTTTTTTTTCATTTCTCCTAGATTTTCTAGGACATTCTGGGAAGAAAACTATGGGCCCAAAGCAGACCTTTGACTAGGGATACTTGCCTGCCATTCTTAACAGAACTAGCAAAGAGTCTACCAATGTTTTTCTCTGAAACCCTTTCCTAGAAGGGAGCAGTCCCACCTTCCAGGGTCACTCTTTCAATGTGATAGTTCTGGAATGCATGGCACTCTCTAGATAGAGCTCAGGGTGCACGGCTGTGAATAAGAACACCCTCTGAAGAACTCCCTGCAGCTCGGTAATATCTAATGTTTATGATGTTCAAAAAAGTGGTTATGAATTTTTCTACTTTATACAGTGATTTAGAAAACACTCTGCTTCTTCCTCTCTTTGACAGTTTCTGTACTGAAGCAAGGTCCTGTGGTTTTGGTCTTGAATTCCCTCAGTGAATATAGGGAAATCATTTTACTTATATACCTCTTCTTTGACAAGAATCCTATGTCTCTTCCTCCTTATCATATTTAGATCGAGTCTTTTAGCCCCATAAACTCTGTAGGATCCTTTTGGGGATGTTACTAGCAGAGATGAGGTAGTATCACCTGATATGTCGCAGAGAGGAAGCTATTAATACCACAAGCAAATTGTCTGCCACACTTTGGCACTTTTTTGTGGAAAGACTTTCTTTCCTGCAAAGAAAAGGACGACACAGGAAGTTCCTGGTTTTGGTCAAAATGATCCAGGGCCGGGTGCCTGAGTGGCTTGGGTCAGTTCAGTGTCCAACTTCGGCTCAGGTCATGATCTCGTGGTTTGTGAGTTTGAGCCCTGCATCAGGCTCTGAGCCGACAGCTCAGATCCCGGAGCTTGCTTCAGATTCTGTGTCTCCCCCTCTCTCTGCCCCTTCCCAGCTCATGCCCTGTCTCTCAATAATAAATAAATGTTTAAAAAATTTCAAAATGATCCAGGATCATCTCATGTCATCTAACACTTCTGAGTCATGCCTGATTTTTCCCTGCCCTGAAGAAAGAGGGAACAAGGTGAAGAATGCAATCTGGGATTCTGAGGGCCAGGGTTCTTCTCAACACCATCAGAAACATGATCTATGTAGTTGTCCTATTAGCGAAGAAGAAACAAAGGTTTACCATGGTCTCCAACAAAGATGACATTGACACAGCGATGCAGCTTCAGCTGTTTCAGTCCATCCATTAATTGCCCCACTGTTTTGTCAATTTCCCTCAGAGGATTTGTCATCTGGAAAAAAAAAGAGCAAATTAGTTTTTGCAGGTTTTGGGGGGTTTTTTTCCTTTTAGTTTCTCATAGATCTTCTACCCCTAGAACATTCTGGAAAGAAAACTTCAGGCCCAGAGGCAGAGCTTTGTCTAGGGAGATCTGCCTGCTGCTCTTAATGGAAATCTGTTCTGAGCACTTTTATTTGTATTATTTCAGGAATATAAAATCTCCCCTCATTCAATCCCTTTTAAGATTCTGTGGTACAAAAAAATCAGAAATATTAAGGACAATTTTTTTAGAGGCCTTTCTAAAATGTAACAGTGTTATTTAAATCCAAGAATTTTAAGAGTGAGCAGAAAGTTAGATGGATAGTTTAAGCCTCTTGTTCGCTAGGTGAAAATCACATCAGGTTTTGAACGATGGCAAGAAGATGGAGGCTAAGTGAATCAAAAACAGTTCTGAGGTAAAATGGTGCCCTTCCATTTGATGCTAAATTAGAACATCATTAATACAATGGAATCCATCCAAGAACTTAACTGTCAATGTCTGAGAATAATAGATTCCATAACAGAATCTCTTCCAAGAAACAGTCTTATAAGAATCTCTTCTAAGAAACAAGCTATTCTTTCTCAGGTTAGTCCCTTTCAAGCTGATTTTGAGTGAATAAGAATCTACAAGAGTCTTAACTTCAAAAGAAGTGAACAACTGAGCTTGTTCTAGAATTCTTATTCAGCCTAAGAAAACATGAAAACCCAGTTGTCTAAAGATTTCCAAAGCTTAAGAAATATAATCCATCTCTCACTTTCTGCCTCCAGTGGAAGCTTCTAACAGCACGAATGCTCCCACACACTAGAGACTTCCCCTCTCACTGTCATCTCTAGCCAATGGAAAGATTTCCAAGAAACATCTTATCAGACAAACACTTGACAGTACTTCAGGTGAATTTTACAACTTAGCTACAACCACACACATACACCCAGGATGACTTGTAAGAACAGATGGGTCTGCATATCATTTTTTATTTCAGACATATAATATTATCTTCCATTACTGTCTTCTCAGATGACTCAAGACCTTCCCTCAAGTCATGTCCACAATAAAATCAGGTATAAACTTGTTTTTCTTCATGGCAGGAGTCGAGATTTCAAATGTGTCCCAAGGAGTCAGTCACAAGTGAAAAGTCTCAGAATGATATGTGCAAGCATCATCTGAAGGACTAACATGTATGGAACTAAATGGTATTTGCTTTCAGGAAAACCATGCTTTCCTCTAAGACCTCTGCCTCGACAAAAACATACCAAAAGCATTATATATGTCAATCCTTGTCAATGCCTTATTGCCAAGGATTGTCACCAGACAACTCAGGTGAATTCCAGGACCTGCTTCTCAGTGATGATTTCAGATAGTCATAAGCAAGAGAATGCCTCAGAAACCTGAAGGTTTCGAGAGAAGCAACAACTTCTAGCCTGTTCTGAATGTACTGGAAAGAGTCGACATAACTCATGTTTCTATGAGAAAATACACACAGTTTCAACTACCCATTGTTTTCTCTTTCTTTCCATCTCAACTATTCCCTTATCTATAACCTAAGGCCTTTACTGGACTCTGAAGGTATGCACCACTAACCTGAGCCAATTTTCTGTTGAGTTCTAATATACATGGTCTTTGAGGAATCCCCTCGCTGCTTTGCTGGATTGTTCTCAAGAACCAAGGCTACAAACCATTGTAAAAAAAGTCCATGAATAAGTGTAAGCAGAACCAACAGCCTTCCTAACATTCGTTCAAACCTAAATGTTAATACTAGTTTTAGGACAACTGATTCTAAAGAAAGTGGAAGGTTCTTATTTTCCATCTTGCTGAAAGTTCAGGAGGTCTTCACATTTGTGTTAACCTCTGAAGTGCCAGATTCTTCTGGACTCAAAGCCAAGGATGACACAACCAGAGATTTTCTGAAACATATTCAGCTGATTTTCAAACGAAGGCACTAAAGAAAACCTTCAACTCAGACCTACCCGCCACAAAGCTTTGGAACAATAGATAAACTTACTTTGTCCTGACGAGTTTCCGCAGCATAATGATCCATCCTATGTAATTTTCTTCTTCTTTTCTTTGGAGGAGCAACTGGTCTTTCCTGTCTCCTCTTAGGGGTAACCTTCCTCTTAGGTCTCTTAGCCGGAGTAAGAGGTGAGCCATAACTACTCTCCTGTACTGGCGGATAGAGATGTCTGGACTCAGAAGTCGTCTGTCCCTCTGGGTCAGATAATAAAGCTCACACTTTGCCATCTTGGGTCAGCAGAGCCGTAGTTAGAAAAACTATGGCTCCTTAAGTGAGAAAAAGTTGGTAGGAGGAATGATTCATGGAACTCTATCGAGAGAAGCTTCCTAAACCCATCTTGAGGCTGCCGTCAGAGTTTCTTCACTGAGAGTAAGAATATAATTTAAGAGAATCTAGTCACGTGGGTTTCTCTTGGGCTAAGGAGACTACTTGCAGATATACCTGAAGGTGACATATAGTTCTGCATTCCATTAATTCTCGCATTAGGGAGAGACTGGTCTTTGGTTATGAAAAGCTCTCCATTTATAAAGTACTCACAGAAAACCAAATAGAATACTAGTCATTTAGTCATTTCAAGGTAACCATGGGACTCATGTAGGTGGCTCCAATTCAGAATCTGATGGATATCTGTTCACACCACCAATATATAAAGCAAGTGTCACTTTCATTTGCAAGGATCAGGGGAAACATTTTAAACCAAGGATGGAATGGAACATAATAAGCAAGCCTCCTTGGACATGAATGTGTACTCAGACAAATCAGGACTTTCAGCAGGAGAGAGAACTTCCCACTGATAATTTAGGTTTTCGGTACAGAGGAACTCTAAAGCCAAGAGAGAACCATAAGTAAAACTGTCTTTTAAAATACCATCTTATAAAATTAGGTAAAATATAAAAATCATCAAAATCTCTTTCATCTTGGTATAGATCTCAAGAAAGAGTCTATGTGCTTATACTCTTTCTACACATCTTGTTATGAAAATCTAAAGAGAGTGGTGAAGGCTGACACAGAACTTGAGTAAGGAAGGTAACCTTTGGGACTTCCAAATGCTAGAGAAAAATAGGCCCCTGATTTGCTGATGGTGCAAAGGTGAATTAAAGCCTCAAGCCCTGACATCTCCCTGGCTGAGTCTTTCCTGGTGGGACTGCTCCGAGAATCATTCAGATGCAGGAAGGGGCAGGAGGAGGAACAATGTTAGTGTATCCAAAAGGGAGGCCATCTGCCATGCCATTTCACCATTTCCAGAGCAAGCCACTGCAAAGGCACTTCCGTTTCTGCCTCATCGTCTGTCCCTGGCAGAGCAATTTAAAGACACAGCCCCATGGATTCTGGTTTGGTGGTGTTTTTTTTTTTAACAATGCATCTAGTTTCAGGCAGTTCTCCATGAGAAGAGAAGCAAAAGGAAAAAGAGAGTTTCCCATTTCATGGTCACTGAATACATTTCAGCTAGCGCTCAAGTCGGCCCATCAGACACTCGGCCATTTGCAAGAGACCATCCAGAAGACTCCAAAGGCGAGCCCTTCTGGTTGCAGCATGTTAGAGGAGCAGCGGGAGAAACAGGATTTAGCCAAAATGAGTTTTCATCCAGTGATTATATTGCATATACTTCCTTCTTCAAATGTTAGAGGTAGACAAAAGCTAAGTTTTCACTGACCAGCCATACTTTAGTCTGACTTGAGAAGATTTAGCCTGAGGTTATTAGGAGGACGGGAGGTAGAGGGGCAAATTTCCCTGCTTTTCAGAAGGATATTTTGCCATCTGAAGGTAGTAACTAGCCAGCCAAAGCTCTGCCTCTAGGCCTGGAAGAGCAGCCGAACGAGGAGTCACAGAGAAAGCACAGAAGGTCAAAGAGAAACAGATTGCGCCAATAATCAAAAGCAAGCATGTTTCTGAACATTCACCATTACACTATGAAACCAGGAGCAATACACCATTGCTTGAAATACTATTAGCCCAAAGCTTGGTCATCTCATTCAACAGCCTTTGAGAATCGTCCTGGAAAAAGTATACTCAGATAGTAAGCAAATAACGCACAGATTTCAACTTCGTTGTAGCACACAGCATTTTGAATTTTTTCAGTTAAACTTCAAATACAAGGTATTATCTCATTAGATGTAAATGATGATATGATACTGATTTTATAAATAATATTTCCATTTGTAAAGTCTTTACACACACATCACATGTATATAATGGATGGATATATAGGTATATAAACCAATTCGTCTACTACCGAAAAGAGGTTTTGCTGGCTTGTTTGGGTTTCGCGTTTTTAAAGTGTAAATGGTTTTCATTTTTCCATTCAGTAAAAATAGGATTCGCAGAACCAAATGAAAAACAGTTGAAATCTTAAAATATCTCTTGCCTTAGCAGAAGAAAGTAGCCGGGTTACCAGGTATTATAATTGAAGATACATTCCAAGTACCTAATGAAGAGTGTTTTACTCAGTGGATACATGAGAATGTCCCAGTTTGCAAGGAAGTAGAAATACTAAAAAGAACATAGCACAAATACTTCCAAGTCTTAATTCAAAAATTCTAAAGGAAAAAACTATTTTTGTATATTTAGGAGCAACCCTGAGCATAGCACCATCATTACAACAAACTAAAGCATGTTATATTATGTTCCATTTATCACTGCTCAGTATTTAAAAAAAAAACTTTTCAGTTTATTTCTTAATTAAAGCACGCACACATATGCTTTAAAGTACACAATTACCACTGAACTACACATACTAGAAATCCAGAGATGTTCGTGGATAGAAAACACTGATTGCCGAGCTGTATGCCTTTTTAAGGAAATGAGGATCGTAAGAGTTATACTTCATCTACATGGTGAAAAGCCAACTTTTGACATGAAGAAAATCTTCAGTATGAATTGAACATGGTTATTAATGACCACTCTGTTTATGTCCTGGACTGAAGGAGGGATAAATGGTCCCATGGGAAGATCCTGGTCCAGGAGTCCTGGATTTTATCTCTCAGTCCACTTACCCGCCAGGAGTCTCGAGCTGCCCCAGTCCTCATGAGATACCAGCCTCTTCCTTTTAACACCTTGCCTAATATCTTTTAAGGGATATTATTCTCCAAGCAAATTTGAACTTTTAAATAAGGCACATGGAACTACTTAGGATTTTTTTTTTAACGTTTTAATAAAATGTAGTTCCTTTTGTTCACTTTAGATTAATCGCAAAGAAAGTCATCCTAAAGATAAAACAGCCACGCTTGCTCTGGGAAGAAGAACATTTGTGTTTCATGCAGATGTTTATCTCATTTTTATCATTTGTGTTTCATAATCATGCAACACTCGTTAAACATCAAAGGAACAGGAAAAAGAGCATCAGACTTATATAACTTCAATGACTTAAGGCAAACTAAGAATAGTTTTCACATAGCTATTAGTTTCCAGTGTTTAAAAAAAAATCATGACAGAATTAATGTTAAAACATTCAAAAATATTTATGGCTTCTTGGTATTTACTGCCTTTGTTTAGATATACTGCATTTTGCTCCAAAGTATTTAAACCAGGACACATTTCCCTGTATTTCCTACTCCATCTTATGCTGAACACAATGAACTTAATTATCATGACCAGTGCTGTCACAGCCTATTAGAGAATGGAAGGCAGTTTCCATTAACAGAGGTTTTGAAATGATTTCTTATCCCAAATCAAGTTTTATTGGATTGATGTAGACCTCACCATCCTAGTTAGAAAGAGAGATGGGAAATGTTTTAGATTTGCAAATCCTGTCATGTTTTAAAATGATCTATGCTGCAACACTGGGAAGATTTCCATCTCCAGATGAATGAGGAACACAATAAAATACAACCATCTCTTTCCCACCTCTGAATTTGAAGTTATACTGGATATCACATAACATTGTTTTCAGTGAAGATTCCTGACCATTTGATAAAAGGGCATTACGTTGCTCTGCTAAGTAGATTCATTTAACAGTGCCTCTCTCTCAGTTAAGAATTAATTTCAGGCGTCTGGGTGGCTCAGTCGGTTAAGCGTTGGACATCAGCTCAGGTCATGATCTCACTGTTTGTGAGTTCGAGCCCCACATCGGGCTCTGTGCAGACAGCTCGGAGCCTGGAGCCTGCTTAGGATTCTGTGTCTCCCTCTCTCTCTGCCCCTCCTCTTCTCACACGTGTTCTCTCTCTCTCTCTCTCAAAAATAAATAAACATTAAAAAAATTTTTTTAAGAATTAATTTCATTTGGGGGAGTAATGGGTACATTCATAGTCTTGATTGTGGTGCTGGTTTCACAGGTATACACCTATGCCTAAATTTATCAAATAAAAAGGGTCCAATGCTATAACATATACCAGGTTTATTGCACCTGCTCAGGCTATTAGAGCTATTTAGCTGACCTACCCTCTCTGAACTGCAAAATCATTGTAACAGAGCTGAAATTCAGTTGTAATGTTTTGTATTGTGTGTTTCTTCTCCAGATGCCCTTCCATTCCTATCCCAGTGATGGCAGATGCCAACCCTTCTGATCCTTCACCTTTTGACCAACGCCTTCAGGAATGGCATATACCTCTCCTGCGGACACCAAGATTAGGATAGGTTTAAATGTCAAATCAATCCGAAATGAAATTCTTATAAGAAAAACGTACATTTAAGACTTTATTTTAATGTTTTTAGTCTTGTCGTTCCTTGATTTTGTATAAACCTTGCATATACAAGACGCTTTATACAAGTCCTGAAATAAGATCAGTAGGTCAGCTAGCCAGGGGCACACGTTCTCCTCAAGCAGATGATAAGCTACTAACCTCAGGACCAAAAGGGCCATATTTGTGTCCAGAGAAATCAGGTTGTTCCGAATAGAAGGCATAGACTGAAGGCCTACGGGAAAATTGGAAGGTTCAGAATCTCCCCCAAACCACATATAACAAAGAATATCAAGTGTCCCTTCACACTAAGAAAAAGTTCTCTCAAATCAAGTTAATATCCCAACCAATGTTAGTATTAACATGGAAAATGTCTCTTTATTTTTTTTGGGGGGGTGGGTAGGAATTCTATTTTTTCCACATCCACTCCCCCTTACACCACCCCCACTGTAGTAACTGCCTGGTACCACTTTCAGGGACCAAACGTCACAACGGATTATCTCAACACAAACTCAGGTCTTTGATCCTCCAGATAATAGAGCCCAGTGAAAATTCACATGGACCATGCAGTCTGCAGCCTGAAAGAACTCTATTAAAGTGAAAACTCTTAATGCTTCCCCAGCATCCTTGGGATGCTGCTGGTTCATTCATTAAAGCCAGGAACTCCCTTAACCTCTGCTGTGGCGACCAGGATTCATAGCTGTTGTTCATCCATGTAATTAAATGGACCCCAATAGCCTATGTCCATCATATCTTTCTTTGGGAAGGTAACACTCAAGACTGAGAACGATAAGCCTTTTCTATTTCACAGCCCATCTAGTTTTCACCCAATTCTAACCTATGATGGAAACAGACTGAAGGAAGGAGAGGAAAAGTCAGAGAGATGGAAACAAATACCTTTCATTGTCTGGCAGGGCGAGCCACTGCAGTATAGTTAAGATTCTCCGCTCATGAGGGATGACTCTGTAGGGTGATAACAAGCAAAGCATGATCTTAGGTTGCATTTCCACAAACTTCAGCCTGATGACTGCTCGCTCCGGCACCAGGACCGAGGGCTATTTACCACCGTCTGCTCTCACGTCCTTGTCGTAAAAGGCCCTCTTTCAAATTAACGTTTAAACTTCCACTTCCATTTACAACATATCGTATTGCTTGACCTCTGTCATAGAAGATGAGACTGGAAACTCTGATTCACAATCAAATGAGCAACCTGTCAGGCTGATCAGAGATTCTGCTATAGGCAGAAAAGGACCCTGCTCAGAAGCATTGCCATTTAGTGAGTCAAGCCATTAGCTATGGCCACGGAGGTTACCAGTACTGATATCCCCAGTGCTTCCAGCTGGTGGTGTGATCTCTCTTAACCTCTACCCCACTTTGACCTCTCTGGGCCTCAGTTTACTCATCAGTAACAGAGATAATAGCAAAGCACACTGCACATAGCTTGGTCATAAAGATAAAATGAGACATAACAGGCAAAGGGCATGTACAGGGCCTACCACATAGTAAGTTCAAAAAAAATACCACTTTATTTTTATTAATGATTATAATTAGTTACCATTCTATCTCTAAAGACCTATATGACTTTAGAAACATTATTTAATCTGAAACTTTACATTCTTCCTCTATAAAATAAGGGGTTAGGAAAGGTATTCTTGAAATTCTCTTCTAGCTCTATCAAAATCTATCAAGAATAGGCACCTATAATTATGAGACTGACAGAAAGGGTATAATCTTCACCCACAATGACTTTTGTGTTTAAGTCTCATTCCTCTGTTGAAATATAATTACCCGAAATCTGGCACCAGCTTTGGGAGCTCTCAGCTAACATGATAGTACTGTATCCTGGGCTGAGTTTCACTGAGATGCTCACAAGCTGAGCAATGTCTTTATTTATGGGGAAATTGTCTTATTCTTTCCTAACAAGTACACGACATGCTTTTCTGCTCCTCCATCTGAGACCAGGCATTAGAGCTTGTTTATGATGAACTCAAACTAAAGCCCAAGTTTAACTATGGTCAGTAAACATTACTGTGGCCAAGAGTGACCCCTCATATGAATTGTGTTCCCTGGGTGATAATGGTGGCAATGTAGGTTCACCAGCTGTAACATATTCACCACTTGGGTGGAGGATATTGATAATGGGCGAGGCTAGGCATGCGCAGGGGCAAAGGGGGCTTGGAAAGTCGCTGTACCTTCCAGCTCAATTTGCTGTGAACTTAAAACTGCTCTAAAAAATAAACTCTATTGAAAATGTATTATGGGATGTTGAGTGAGCCATTTACACTTTCATTCTTGGTGGAAGTGAACAAGAGAAAGCTGGGAGAGAAACCAAGCGTCAGAGCCATGGTAGAAGGCTGGAGCTGGCAGGAGCTCTAATCAAGCAGCTCTTTTCCCCAGGCTACCCCCAATCCCCCCACCCCACCAACTCTCTAGATTGGAGTTTTGTCATTCCTTCCTCCCAGTCTAGAACTATTCCACCAGCCCTGAAAATCATGTTTACCATAAAATAAGTCTTAATTTAAACAAATTCCAAGGCTACTGAATAAATGTGACCCTGTTTATTATATCTTATAATTGAATTAGAAATGGGCCTAGCAAAGCCAAGATCATCACTTAAGGTATTTAATTCATCACGCTCAGAAATCCTCTGTATCTGAGCAAAATAACAATATATTTAGAATTCTTTCCTAACCAAAAAAAAAAAAAAAAAAAAAAAGCAAATGCTGTAGCCTTTTCATTTTACCTTATTTCATGACCTACCTGCAAGCTGCTTTATTTTACATAATTGGTGTTGAGTCACGAAAGTGGACTCTGATGGACTCACTTGATGCTAATGGAAAAATACAAGCTAATGGAATTTGCATTGAGCTCAGAACACGCAAATCCTCTAACACCTTCATTGGATGGGGTGCTTGACCAGCAAGGAATAAAAGTATCAGCTCTTCAGCCACAATGCTTGGGTTTGAATGCTGACTCCAACATGTGTTGGTGATGAGACTTTGCCAAGTTACTTAAGCTTTCAGTGCCTCGATAAAATGAGGATGATAATAGCTCTTCTCTCATAAGGTTGTTTTAAGGATTAAAAGAGATAATACTCGAAAAACACTTAGAATAGTGCCTGGCACACAGAGTTTAGAGAAATGTTAGCTTTTATCATTATGCACTGAATTCACAGGTCCACAGAGATGACACACTCATTCATGAAATATATGTTAAAAGTATAACATGTTAAAGGCATTTGCATGAATGTAAATAAAGATACAAAATTCTCCTACTAAAAAGACCATTAGGAAGGAGTCGCCATTCTCTTCTTAGAAAGATAAGCAGGGGATTATCATTTTCTGGGCAGGAGCTGAGTATGCGTGGGTAGTAAGAACCAGAGATGAGAACTGTAGATGCCTGAGTGTCCATCCAAACTGTGTCCCTGGGCATAACATTTTACCACCATGCTCTTCTAACCTTGCCAATGAGCTGGACAGAGAGGTCTCTAACTTTCCCAGGAGTTCTACATTATCTTTATGAAATTACCCCAGGATCCAAAAAGACATAGCCCCTAGCCATTAGTGTTTAAAACACAGCCCAGAGACAGCACAAACAAATGTGGCAAAGGAAGAGTGTGTGTCCAAACAGAAAGGGACTTGGCCCTTTGTGCCGCTGTCTTTACCATCAGCATTTGCTATAGATTTTGTCTTGAGACCAAGTAAGGCAGATATGGTCAGAAAAAGAAAAAAAAAATAGGAGGGATGGAAAATGAAGGACCAGACGAGGCATTTAGTGGTAAAGGAGAACAAATTACCTTAGAACACACATAGCCCTTGTATGGTCAATGTTGAAAGAGATGATGTGGATTATGAGCTGGGATTATGAGCAATCTAAACACTCATACATACAAGGAATTACTGCCTTTGAACATGAATTGACACACACAAAAATGTAATGGAGCATCAACGAAGGATTACTTTGGAATAAAATATGATTGTTTAAAAAGCAAGAATAATTCTAGGTTACACTCCAGAACCACGTTAAAAAGATGACCTTCAAAGTCTAAGTCTGCGGCTTGAATTTGGTTTTAAATTTAAAATTTTTCACAATGTATCATGTGTAGATTCCCCTGATGTATATTCCATTAAAAAGTGAAAGTATCACCCTGGTTTGTGTGTGTGTGTGTGTGTGTGTGTGTGTGTTTTAGTTATAACAAGATTTTTTTTAAAGAAAGAAAAAAACTAAATCCACATCACTCCCAGAATATAGAGATAAAAGAACAATATCCTGAGAAGCAAAGCAAAACTAAGGACATCTTTAGAGCACACAAAAGCTACCTTCTTAGAAGTAGTTTGAAATGGGTGGAGAAAATTGCCATTCAAAATCAGAACACTGGGCCTTTTCAATGAAGCTCTGCAGCAGTTTTGGGGGGTAAGGGTAGGGCCTAGGTATTAATTATGTTGTTGGCTCCTCTCCATTCTGCTGGGCAAATACATTGTGGAGCAGAAGAACTCATTTCTGTAAGCATCTATGATAGTCAAAGGTTACAGAAATGTAATGCAGACAATTAAATTTGTAGATCAACATGTCATCTGCGTGTTATTTCTAACATATCCACACTTACATCTCAACTCAGAAAACCTCTTTAAAAAATAGGGGCGGCAGGGGTGGGGTGGGGAGGGAGACTTTTAAAGAGTCCTTCTGTCTTAAAATCACCAAACCCAGTTTCAACGTAGTCCTTCAAATCTGAAAAAGCTACTTTTGTTCCTGAATTTGGAGAATATAGATGGTCCCATTCTGGATTAATCTGAACCTGTGATTGCTCTCAGCACACTACTATTATAGAATAGTCAGATTTTTGTTAAGGCATAAGAGGCAAATATGGAAACCTCTTTAGGTGTTTAAAAAAAAATGGAAAGAACATCTTGGTGGGAACAAAATCCCCATAAAAGTTGAAACAGATTCCTTTTCTTACTAAGGTGCCTTAAAAATAATCAACATGTTGACACTTTTATTAGGTAAGATTCATCTTAAGACTACTTTATGAACATTAACTCCTAATCCCCCCATTACCTCTGTGGGGAAGACAAGCGGTAGTTCCATTTTTCTTATTAGGGAAATCCTAGAGTTAGTGGAAAATGGAGTGGAAACAGAGGCTTTCCCTTGTCTCCTGTCTGGAATTTCCAATCTCTAGACTACTACATCAGTTGTCTGAGACCACACTAGACTTTTAATGTTGGGAACTAAAATAAATACAGCATGTTATAATATATTTATAGAAAATGATAATGCAAACCACAGTAATAAATAGCCTAAGAGAAATATACAAACCTTGGTGGTAAATTACCAAACCCTGTAAATGGACAGAAAAATCTGAAGGATGACAAGAAGAGAAAATCTTCTTTACATTCTATTAAGAAAAGATGGGGGAAAAAAGGGAAGACCTTTAAGAAATATTTGGAAGATTATTTTCAATCAGAAAATATAGGAAAGCTCAAGAGCTTTTATATTTAGCTGACATGAAATCAAACTGAGTTAATGTTTCATAAGCTGAATCATAACTGCAATTTTATAAACATTGACGAAATAAAGAGAACTTACACAGACCAGAAGAATGTCCCAGCTTTCACCCCTTGCTTGGTGGCTGTAATCCATAGCTAATGAGGAAAATATAAGAGGCTTACAACATGGTCTGAGATTTTTTTTCTTCTCAAAGAAGAAAAAGGTTTTAAAATATATTAGATCAAATCTCTTCTACTTTACCCACACCCCATCATAAATTTCACATTATTTGCAATCATTCTCTTTTCACATCTGGAAGTCCGAATCAGTGTTTCCATAAATGTCATTCAATACATTCTCTGCAAAAGCTTTCAAAAGCTCTGCTGTGATTCCAGTGGCATTTTTTAATTCCTATTTCATCTCAGAAGTCTCTTCTGTACCTGGCTTTTCTGATCAGTGTGCTGAACATTTCACTTAAATGACAGAATTCTGCTCATAAAAGGCCCCAGGAGTAGACCATATGTTTCCTGTCTTGCTGAAAGCCTATAGAGGAGAACCCCAATTTGGTACACAGATGCCAGAATGTTAGAACCCAGCTTTGTTTTATTGTGTTTTAAGCTGGGTGAACGAGAAGGGGGGGGGGGAGCTATTTTTTTATTTTGCAATTTCCCTTGCATCTTTTAGTTAGCCTTTCAATAAATGGACATTTACGAATAAGTTCCTGGGCTACGTTAGGTGATCCAAGCATTTCTTTGAGGCTTTTGCAATATTCTTTCCAGCACATGCTGTTGGGAGGCAGGAGACAAGGCAGTTAAGAACCTAAGCTCTGCAACCAGATAGCTGCTGTATTTTAAGCCTCACCTCTGTCACTTACCAAGTACGCAGTCCTCCAAGAAATGACTTAAGTAAGCTCTCTTTGCTTCAGTTTCCTTTAAAATGTAGGTTTAAAATGTAGGTAATATTACCTAGCACATAGGATTATTCTAAGCTTTAATAAGCTAATACATTTAAAGCCCTTAAAGCGGTATCTTAGCATTGGGTGAACACTAGATCAATTTTAATCTTTATTATTATGCATTGGAAATAAATATAATCCAGTTATTCTAGGAACATTAAAAACAGCTTAAGATGGCCGGTGTCCCATTAAACATAAGTCTGTAAGAAAAACCTACCCGCTCCCACATCCCCCCACCCCTCAACCCCTGTGCTTTAGGAGGCAAACAGAAAGAAATATGGTTCGTTTGTTTTAAGACCCAAGAAAATGGTCTAGGAATTGCAGCCAGTGCCTTTTCTGGTTTCATTGTATCCAGATTTTCAGAGTGTTTTACGGACTCCAGTGAAAAGCTCTGTTTGAGGGGGTGGGGAGGGGAAATTTGGAGGTGTAGGGCCTCCAGGAGGTTGGCCGTGGTTTCAGAAAGGTCTGGAATGCCTGGTCTGGGGGATTCTGCATGGATTCCCAAAGCCCCTTTTTAGGGATGAAAGATCCCAAGAGCCCCACAAAACCACAGCTGCCGCAGCTGGCAAGTAAGGGACTGGCAGGAGAGCACAGAGCACCCTCTCGGATCTGAGGAGGTGTGAACTGCTAGAGAATGTCATCTGCATGGGAGACATGGATTCCTCCTCCCGTGGGGACTGGTCTGAGAGACGGACAAACTGGCATCGACGTACAGGCCAACCAGGGTTCAAAATGTGTCCATTCGTTCTTTCTTCTTTTCTTTTCTTGGTGATCACATTTATTGAAAGGGTTGTGGGCAGGGGGCTGTCCTGTAGCTTAAGTATTTTTGAGTTACCCACAAATCATTTCAGGAGTGGAAGAATCCTTGGTCATTTCTTAATATCAAAATTTACACAGGTTTCTCTTTCGGATATCTTCTGCATTTAAAAAGGCAATCATAGGAAGTCTCCCATATTCCATACACGATAAATTCTTTGGTTCAGCCAACTCTTAATGGAGGGCAACTAGTACAACACCATCTCCCCAAAGAGCATCAGAATATTCCGATATTGTCAAAAATGTTTTGTTGATTTATACATCCCTTTGTATGTTTCCTTATCAATTTCTATAGTAGTCAGTTTCCTCCACATCTCCCAATGTCATCTTTGCATGCTGACCATAAGCATGTACTCTGCCTCAAAGCTCTCTGTCGTTTCTCGTTTTCGCGTAAATTCACTCATCCACGCTGAACCTGATGAGATCCAAGGGCTCTTCTACAGTGCTGGTAGTCTGTTCCTGGTCGTTGTCGTCCGCGGTGTTTCAAACCCTGTACCCCTTCCTGCCTCTCGCCAGAGAACGCGAGCCCTGTGGTCTCTGGAAAGGCGAGAATGCAACGTGCAGGAGGTAAAAAGAAATTTGCTATGCGGGGTCTTGCTTTGTACAGTTTTCATTGGCCATTTGAGGCTGGGGAGGAGCTCCAGGGAGAGTAGGCTGGGCCTATAAGGAAAGGGCGTGGCCATGGCTCCATCCAGCACCTCCACTATCAAGAAGATGCACTCAAATCAAGTGCTGGACACCTGCAGGTGCCTCAAAACCACATCGGATCCCAGAGAGACCAGTTTCCTATATTAAGTGATCTATTTCTATACTTATTTTAATTTCAGAGACTCAAATTTACCGTATTCACATCCAAACAACTTTATACAAAATCTAGTGCCTTGATATTTACAAGGAAGTTGTACTAGGCAATATTTGGCAGTTATGAAACGTAAGATTAATCTGGGGTTTTCTAATGGAAAATTTTAAATGCAGTTTTGTCAAATGATGAGCCTACAGTTTCAAAAGTTATGCTGTTTAATATATGCTGATGTTGGCATTATCTGGACAACAGGAAGCCCTCTGGGTAAAAGGCTTACGAGAAAAGTTCACCAGAAGGAGTCCTTGCAGTGGTATAAGGAAAGTGCACTGGAAGAGGGGGTGGCAGGCAGAAGAGAGTGGGCTAAAATTTTCCCAATGTCAAAGCCACGATCATTTGCTCTTCATACTTTTCTGAACTTCCCAAACTTTTTACAGTGACAATTAAAATCTTTATCATCAGAAAAAAATTAGCCAATTGTAAAAAGCAAGTGGGCCATGAAGACAACTAAAAGGTAAAAAAAAATTATTTCTGGGGTGCCTGGGTGGCTCAGTTGGTTCAGTGTCCAACTCTTGGTTTCCTCTCAGGTCATGAGTTCACAGTTCCTGAAATCAAGCCCCACATTGGGCTCTGCACTGACAGCACAAAGCCTGCTTGGGATTCTCTCTCTTTCTCTCTCTCTCTCTTAAAATAAATAAATAAACTTTTTAAAAATTTTTATTTCTTCTCCAAAAAAGAAGCAAAACATTCTTCCTGCCTTTTTTTTTTAATGTTTATTTATTTTTGAGAGAGACAGAGAAAGAACCATCAGGGAAGAGGTAGAGAGAGACACAGAGAGAGGGAGACAGTGAATCCGAAGGAGACTCCAGCCTCTGAGCTGGATTTAGAGAAAGCCTGATGCAGGGCTCGAACTCACGAACTGTGAGATCATGACCTACGCTGAAGTCGGACACTCAACCAAGCCATGCAGGTGCCCCATCTTCCTGTTTTTTGATACAAGTCATGTTGACCATATTTTCTAAAGGAAAAACGTGAGCATGGTCGAAAAGTTCAGAAAGTGAACAAATGAGAGAATATTTAAGATTAAAAAACACGTAAAAATCTCAAACCAAAGGACTGTAGCAGTAATGAAGCCATTCTGTCAGGGTTTAGCAAATGGTAGGAGGTTGAAACATAATGTTCTTGAGTTATCAGATCATAAGTAGCTATAAAACCTCCTTTGCAGTCATATGTATGTATTATATTTCTGAGCTCAAAAGTTAAGTCTAGTAATTACACAGGAAAATAAAAGGCACCAAAACTTTGGTCCAAAAAAAGAAAAGTGAAAGCAAGCCTCTGGGGCTATTTAAAAAAGAGAGAAAGAGAGAGAAGTTTCTAGTTCCTTGTTAATTCAGAGAAATGGGAAATCAGTATTTCTCTGAATTTGAATGTAATATAAATTTCCTTGGAGACCGGTAAAACAGCACAACTAAAATAACCTGACAAGACCCTGGGTTTGGCTTTCCCACCTTTAATGCCAATGTTTCTCCATTGCTCTGCTTTATCTAGAGGCAGTGGTCAATGTTTGTGTCTTAGATGCTATATTTTGAAGAGGGGACAAGTGGGGAATGTATTGTACCCATTTGATATGTTTTCAGGAATTTAAAAAAAAAGCATTCTCACTGGAATCAGAAGGATTTAAATGTGAAATCCAACTCTTTCTCAAATTAAAGTATGCTGCTGTGGGAGAAGGGGGAGAAGTTTTGGAAAAGAAAATAAGCAAAAAACATTTTTCAAAAACATGAACTATAGCTGTAGTCATTCTAGCAGTTCGTTGCAGGGAAATTATTCCTTTGCATTCAAAAGCACGGAGCCAGGATAAATAGAATTCTGGGAGGCCAGAGGGGTGGATGGGGCTGTAGCAGATACTGGAGTAAATCACGCACTAAGATTCAAGAGTCGGAACAAACTAAGATATGAGGAGTGGACTTGCAGTAGAATAGGTGGTAAGTGGGTGTGGCTCTTTGCAGGGGGTTAGGGCCAGAAGAAGGTGAGTGATAAAGTACAGGATAAAAAAAACATGCCTCAGAGAACAATTCAATCCAAGACACAGTAGTGGGACACCTAACTGTGTCAAGCTGTGGGTTAGGGACTGAGAATAAAGAGATTCTACGCCCATGGGACCCACAGACTAAAGCAGATATGTGAATAATTTCAAAAATATATGGTCAAATTTATGATAGAAATAATACGAAAACCCAAAGGAGGGTCTCTGAGCTTAGCCAGGGCTGGAGGAGCTTAGTGACTACCTGGGGAAAGATACTTCAACTGAAATTTGCAAGATTTATAAGAGTCCATTAGCAAAGTGGCCACATGAACATTTATAGCACCCTAAATACAGAGCAGTGTCCATCTTAAGCACATTAAGATACAGTAAAAAAGAAAAAAAGAACAAAACCAGATTTATAACAATCTATGGAAGAGAAACAACAGAATAAATAAAAGGCAAATTTTTCCTTAAAAGAAAGTAAAACCTCTCACTAGCAGGTTAATCAATCAAATAGACAGGAGGAGGGGGAAGCAATGACTTGCACTTTGCATCAAGCCATCCCTTGGACCTGGAAATTCACACCTATTCTATCTAATGTCATTCTTCTCTTTGCCATCTCTTTCTCGAACATGCCATTGTTCTTGTATTTTCATACTACCGTGATTCATGAGGATGGTCTCATGACCAACTCACTGCATCGCCAACACTGGCAGAAACAACTGTAGACTAAGCAGCTTAAGGAATGATAAGAATGCATCTGTTTCTCTTAGAAATGCCCTGCTCTGGAAACTGTGGCTTTGGAGAACTTGCATGACGGTGGGGTGTTAGACTTTTTTCTCAAATCTCCACGTTTCGTGCACCCCTTGGAGTCTCATTCATTCTCCACTTTGCTGAGTCCAGATTGAAACTGAACAGGGAATTTCCCACGGAGATACCTTACTATCAGAAATTGCACGATTACAGCAAATTTATTTTTCAAAGAAACAAAACTACTTAAGGAACTCCAGTAAAAGTACAGAATATACTTTCATAATGAGGAAAAAGTAAGTACAACTTTAAAGCAACAATAACGAAAGGAATCCCATAAAAATATGTATGAGAAATGTAGTATCATGAAGTGAATAACAACTTTTAATGGCACATTCTGAAGATTAACAAATTAAAAGCAGACTCGAATTTTCTATATGACTATATCAGTGTCAAAAAAACAAAAAACAGGTGAGGAGTGCCTGGGTGGCTCAATCAGTTAAGTGTCTAACTCTTTAGCTCAGCTCAGGTCATGATCTCACAGTTGTGAGATCCAGCCTCACATAGCACTCTACGCTAAGGGTGGAGCCTGCTTGGATTGTCTCTTTCTCCCTCTCTCTCTGCCCCTCCACCGCACTCATGCATTCTCTCTTTCTCTCTCTCTCTCAAATTAAATAAATAGGCTTTTAACATAAGGTGAAATTAAATTATAGAAATTATTTTTGGAAGCGTAATGGTGAGATTCAAATTTTCAGATGGACGCTATACAAATGCCTCACCCCATCTATTAAATTTCAAACTAGGATAAGAGTGGTTCTTATTTACCTTTTAATCTGACTCCTTTATTATTTAGCCAAATGTCTTTCATGTTTTAATCATTCAGTAAAAATAAGTTAAGTTTAATGTAAATACCTAAGATTTTTATAAATATTTTCTCTACCCCAATTATTTTTTTCACTGGTGATTCTGTGAAATGTATAAACCTCTGAGAGGATGAGATAAATGCTTGAGAAATATTTATTAAGGCTCATCTTTTCTTATAATATTTATAGTTCCTTATATTCTTATTCTGTAGTTCTTATAGTTTCTGTCCATATGTTCTTCTCCTATGCCAAATTTCAGGAAAATGTTTTTAAATTATAGCTACTATGTTCCTTGAAATTCTTAGGGCACCCTCTTGTTCAAGAAGATAGAAGCACAAATCAGTTTCACTCTAAATCTTTGTCAGCACTAGGAAAATACTGAACTTGGTCGAATCTGTCACCTTTGAGAGTTAGTCAGGAAACAGGCAGACAGAATTGAAACAGAGCCATCACTCCATTGGACAAGTCAACAGCATTGCCTCTGCTCTGCTTCTGCAGAAGTTAATGAAGCTGGGGACTCGTCTGCGTCATGCCAGCCCAGAGGGAAACTAATGTCAACGCTCAGTGTCAGGTAATCCAACTTGATAAAATCACTATTTATCTCTATATCCTTTGGGGTTCTTCAGGCAAGTTTGCTTCCGTGACAAAACTCATAAAAAACCAACTAGCAATAATAGCTTGACAGACCCTCATTTCAATCATTTTATTTACACATAAAATGCTCCTCTATCATAAACTTTGTGAAATC
Source organism: Cryptoprocta ferox (assembly GCA_028646485.1). NCBI lineage: Eukaryota > Metazoa > Chordata > Mammalia > Carnivora > Eupleridae > Cryptoprocta > Cryptoprocta ferox. The sequence continues at coordinate 19,105,530 of CM053569.1, read as the reverse complement.
CACCTTGTAAACAAATTTTACTATGCTCACAACTTAGGTCATCACAGACTTCCGGGAGTCCAGCCTGAATGAAGACAGCAAAATCAGAAACTCTACTACAGAGAAAGACTTCTGCAGACATATGAGAAGTATTCTATGTTTGTTTGTTTGTTTTTTAATGAAAAGTCCATATTTAACCTTGTATACTTATGTGTTACAAATTCCTTTCACCACAAATGACCTTTTATCAAAGAGCAATACCATTTTTCTCTTATTTTATATTCTCTGTTTTGCCCATAGATTGGAGCAAACATTTCCAGGTGTGAATTATTTAGGGATGGTAGATTCATGGATATGTGCAGACACTGGTCAGTCTTTATGCTGTGACAGGTTGCACAAAGGTCTCAGCTCACTGTCCTCACCAGTGCTCCAGGGAGCCCGCAATCAGAGTTGACACGAGGTGGAACCATTTGCCATCTTTCTTCACATGTTCTTCAGTGACTGTGTGTACGGGGCTGGGCTCCTGTGGAAATTCTGACCCTTCTACCCGGGGTCATGTGCACTTGGTTCAGTTCTGCACATTCAACAACTATGGCTTCATGTTGCTATTTTGCTCGTGTCTGACCAAAGCAAGTTGCCTAATCATGCACCCAGTCATAGGAAAACTATGATGTAGAAAGCCACCTATATCCCTTTTTACTTTCTGCCCACCCATTAGATCTGAAGTAAACAGGATGAGTTCTTTCAAAGTATTAATTTGCTGCTCCAAAATTAAGGTATGATTCCACTTACACGTAACTTCCAAGAATTTCAAAAAATGGATTAAACAAAAGAATTCATGAACTTACTGTGGGTTTCATTGAAAGTTTCCCTGTTTCTATTCATATGGCACTTGAGCTAAAATTTGGGGGTAGTCATGGTCATTCACTTCTCTTTTTCATTGTACCCTTAAATCTGGTAAATCAGTAAGATCTGACTATATATTCCTTCCTCGAAATGTTTCTGAAATTCAGCCCCCAGTCCCCATTTTCATCACCATCTTCCTAATGAAGACACTTATCATCTCACACTTTTATAATCATAACCTCACCTACACATACACACACACACACACACACACACACGTAGGCATATGAACATACATATGTACACACATTATTTATGCATGTGTATATATACATACATAAATGTTGTATACACATATATATGGATATATATACATATTGTATATACACATATACACATAATATTTTGTGCACACATATATATAAAATACCAAAAGACAGAAACATTGTCAAGTACGAAGAAATTGTAGGCATCTTTTTTACAGGTAACAAATTTGGGGATGAAATGTTTCAATGAACAAACACACACATAAAAAACGCGAAACTTACCGGTTGACCTCCCCACCATCTATGGTTAAATTTCTCTCGCCCTCGCAGATGGAAAGTGGCATCAAACACAGGATCATACATTGAATTGCCAACAATTCCATGTGATTCTGGGTACAGTCCCTTTGTGTAAAAGCAAATTTATTGTTAAAATAACAGTGTAATAGTCTGTACATATTTGATCTATCATAAATTTTCATATCATAGGAGGTTTTATAGCAATATTTAATTTCCAAATTTATATAAGATACATAGAGACTTTATATATTTCTTAGCTAACAAGAGTATTATCTATGGACTAATTATAAGCTACCTGAGAGACTTCATATGATCCTAAGAAATTTAATATTTGGGTTTTCTTAACTGTTGCAATTTAATAAGATGACAATAACTTTGATTACAGTAAATGAACTTTGAGATTGAAATCTACTTATGTGCCTCCAAAGAAGCTTCTATTTACAAATACGCTTTTCCTTTTCCTTAAGTTCTATTTCTATCCCAGAACCCCTCAAATTAATCATAATAGTAAAATAAATAGGGCCGCCTGGGTGGCTTAGTCGGTTAAGCATCTGATTTCAACTCCGCTCAGGCATGATCTCATAGTCCGTGAGTTCGAGTCTCGCTTCAGGTGAGCTCGCACCCTGCGTCAGTAAGCTCGAGCCCCATTTGGGTGAGTCCCACTTCTGTCTCTCTCTTCTCCCTCCTCCCTACCTCCACTTTCTCTCTCTTTGCTCACTTGTGCCCTCTCTCTCAAAATAATAATAATAATAATAATAATAATAATAAACAAATTATGTTTTTAAAGAAGAAAGCAAGGTAGGATTGGGAGTATCTGAAAACTGAAACAAGGCATCCCTAAAGCTCATACTTTTATTTGAAAATTCTGAAAATGAACAATAGATCTTGTGGTATTTGAGAGAGGTTTAACGTATGTGCTCAAACAGAACTGCACCTGAAAGAAAAGTTTTTAGTTTTGAAGTTGCAGTGAAGTTCAGTCCTCCACAAAGTTGTAAAAGACATTTACTGGGAACAACTCATGCAGACAAGATAGAAAATGGAAACATTTTCTTTGAACACTAAGAAACACGTTTTTAAGAATCTCCCGTTAAGTCGTTTCAGGACGAAATCTACATCCACACCCTTGGAATCTACATTATTTGAAAAAATACTTACAGTGGCCAAAGTGTATAAGTTAGGGAACGTTTTTGTTGGGTACACGGGTCTCATGTAGGGAGAGTGTGTGCCACAAGACCCTAGGAACAGAATTTCCAATGTTAGAACAAGAGAACCAACAGGAGCCACCCCATGTATGGGAATCCACTTAATAAACCATCAAAGACTCGTGTTATCTTTACTTTTGTATAATAAAATACATGTAAAGTCACGTGTCCATAGCTCTTAAAGCCCATAGCTGAGCATCTACTGTGCAGAATATGGATACTGATGAGAATACAGTATGAAAACAACTTACTTAGCTTTTCAATGTTAGGCATGACCTTGCTGCCTTTCTTCATGTATGATGCTCGGAAACCATCCACAGAAAAGATGATTAATGGAGGGCGAACAAACCTTAAACAGTAACATATTACGCTTTAGAAAACTTACTGCTACAAAGTTTCCATTACATCTAGTCATTCTCAACAATTAGGACCAGGAATTTCCAAGATGAAACTCCAAATGAGGATATCGGTACAAGCCTGGGCTTCCAGCCACATAGCATTTATGACGACCAAAGTCCAGAGTTAAATGACCAAGATCATAAAAGGCCAAGGAAAGGGACTGGACTCCAGATTTCCCCTAATAAACTTTCTCTTCTGTTGCCTCTCACATTGCAAACAAGGTTGTTCACAAGGTATAAAGTTGTTATATTTGTCCGGAATATATATTCTCCCATCTGCTACCTGGAAAACTCCTATGCATTCCTTGAAACCCAGCTGAATGTTTCAGCTCTTCTATATGTTAGTTGTTCACACCTCTGAATTCCTTTAAGATATTAATCCATTTATCATTCATCTATATATTACAGTATTTCAATGCGCAGTTTATATCTTACCCATCTTTCTATTTTGTGGACCTATAGTAGGGCTTCAATAAATATTTATCAGATACATAAATGAATGGATGACTGAAGTAAATGAATATGAAATTAATAGCAATAGCACTCCTGTCACTAGAACTAAAACTTGTAAAAGAATTCTTTTAGATTTAATCCTAAAATAACTTTAAAAATAATTAATATTATTGAAGATCTTTAAAAAGTTCATCAGTAAAGGACCAGACTATCTATATCCATCTGCCTAGGACAGAATCTGATGAAATAGGTCCTTTATTATATTCTGAGGAAATAATTGTTCAGTCAGACTTGAGAATACTAAACTAGGTGCAAAATTTTTTTCTGATAGCTTAAAGATAACTCAGCAAGCACAGGCTTGAGTTTACTGGAAGCCACATAATAAATGAGGCACATTTCACATGAGTCACATATAAAGCACTTAGAATAATACTATAGAAGAGTTCATTATAATCCTTAGTATTATCATTTCATTCTATCACTAGACTGCTTTTGTCTCAAAAACAACGGAACATATTTTAAGCAGTCAGAAACCATTGCCATTCCATTCTAAAAGTCCAGGAAGTTCAAGTGGCTCATTAAAACTAAAAAAGGAGATGAAAATAAAGACAATATCACAGTGCTTGGATTTTGTGTCCCAGGCTGTGCTGCCTAAAACAAAAATACACTTGAGCAAATATATTAATGAAAACACACTTGTTGAAAATTTATTTTCTGCCAGGCATTTTAAGGGTCCATGAATTTTCAACAGTTTCCTGGAAGGCGTAATAAGTGCCTTATGCTGGTTGCACTTGAGCTGTGGGGTGTCACTCCAGCTTGGCCGCACCCCAGCAAAGCCGTGCTTCAGTAGTTTGTCAAGTTTCTGCAGCATCTGGTAGGAGTTACCATCTTGGATGATATTTTTGAGAAGCTCTCTGGTCCTCCCCACCCCCCGCCCCCAAAAGGCAAAAGCGGCACTTCAGGAAAACACGCTGAAAAAAAAAAAACAACCCAAATCAATGCCAGAAATGTTTCTTTCCTTCTTCGGCGATATTTGGACACACTTTGTAAAATCTTCAGCTATAGCGAAACATAGAGGATATTTGGTCTCCAGTACATGCAGAGGCAATAAGAGAAAAATGTGCATTTTAGCTTTTGACTGATTAATAACTTATAAGTTTGCCTGTATGAGAGGGTTTCAGTTTTGTAACCATACCCTGTGATAGGTTGTCACCTAATGTATAAAACTTCATCATCTTTATAAAATGCACTTACCCTGCGGGGCATTCTGGGGTCTTTATTTCCTCACAGTCATCATCTACCCAATGTGACTCTCCTACAAGAAAAAGTGGGTAAATTCACTTGTGAATCTAATTGTGAATGCCAGCCAGAGCCTTAAGCAATTCCAGGACCTGTGTCCTGTTTGATACTTGTTGCTTATGGGATACCATCGAAACAGAAATACTCAAAGTCTAGTGTTGGTTTGGCTTACTGAAGAACACCCATACATAATGGGAAAGCTAATATTTAATAGCCCCAAGTGGTGTTTACAAGAACCTTCTGAGTCTAAACGGTTTGTAGATAAAAACACCAGTGGCGTCAGTGAACAAAATTTCATGTTTGTTTCCCTCCAGAAATAAACTGTTTGGTCATTAGATGGAACATTCTTTTCTCCACCACCGAACATCTCAAAGCCATAGAAAGTATGGCACAACTTCCCTTTAGCTGGGGGAAAAGGCTTAGGATACTCAGGGATGATAGATGGAAGATTGCACGAAAGGGATGATTTGTCAGAGAATCTGTGTGCCGCCCGTGAATTTAGGAAGAAAAACCAATGCTGTCTTTCAGTTTTATCTTCCACCAAGATCTGAGAGCTTTCCTGAGTTAACCCATCCAGAACGGAGAACAGAAAAGAGCTCGGGTTTAAAATCAAGCACACACAAAAACAAGGCTTCCTTAGGAGAAAATGAAAATTATCACAAAGCATTTGCTTTAAATTGTCCTGAGACAAATAATAATCATGTGCTTTGACTATAAGAAAAATTTGTGATCAAGACTTTGGAGAAATTGGTCCCATGTAAAGAGCATTGGAAATCTCCCTGATCAACAAGAATCTGACTCCTGACAACTGGGTAAGTTAGTAACACGCTCCTTAAAACAGGGGAAGCTTTACCATATTTGTAGCAACGCTGGGCTCACCCTGGGCTTCGCAAAAGTACTGCAACTAGAATTTTAAACCAGCAAAAGCCCATGTTTAATGATTCAATGACTGGTGACACTTAGGATTCTTTCTCTATTCTATCTTTCAACAGCCTTTGTGGCTTCTTGCTACGTTTAGTACATAGGGAAATAAAAAAGGAAAGGGATAAAATTCCCAATCAATTTTATGCTTTATCCAAAATTACAATAATTGTCTGGGTAGGGGAAACTTTCCAAACTCAGGATTAATGTAATACCTTCTTGCCACAAACTGAACACGAAACACATTTCAGAACAGATTTGCTTTCTCCCTGAAATCTCTTAATGGAAACTCTTCTCAAATGTTCCGTGTCACAGTTAGGAAGAAGGACACGAGAAAAAGGGACTCACAAAGCTCACATAAAGATTCTTGGATCTTTCCACTCACTGTTGTAAGTGAATGCTATGGTGACTTAAACTCCTTAAAGACAGAAACTGCATCTTTTATATTTTCTTTAGTCCACCGACTAGTATTTATTACTGGAATAAAACCATCACAGTCTGCAATCAACCATACAAAGTCAGCAGATATGCGTATATAGCTTTGGGGTACAAGAGGAGCTTCAGGTGCCCTGATCCTCTTTACCAGCTAGTACACCCACCTTCAGGCTGCTGCTGCTGCTGGTGCCTCAGTTTACAGCTTAGGTGCAATGGGTACAAAAGTCATGCCCCCTTGCCTCCAGGGTAAGGACTCTGCAATTTACTTCACAGAGCTTGCAGGAAAACAGGCTAAGGTGAGACTTCACCTAAAACCATGTCCTTGCTTGGCTCCCCCCTACCCTCGCTTCACAGGTTTTTCCTGCAGAGCGTTCCCTCAATAAGTTCCACGGATGGAATTCCTGTCTCAGGCACTGCTTTTAGAAAACCTGACCGAAGACCAACACAGGAACTTTAGAAATCTCTTCATTATTATGATTCCACCAAATTATGAAACTTAGGGTATTTCCTTGTGATTTCAGATCCGGGAAACGCAGGGAAGCAAAACTAAGAAAGGAGCACGAGAAATTAAAAAACGTAACTCATTCCTTTCTCCCAAGTCCACATCCAAGGTGTTATATCCACAACATCCAAGATTCCTTGGAGCATCGCCAGGTTTCATTCTTTTCGAGTTCCAGCCAACCCATGGAAACATGTACCTTTGCAAACCACTTGGTAATTAGTACAGCAGTCTCCCCTGGCCAAGCAGTCTTCTGAGCAGTGACAAGCATTGTCTTCGTTTCTTACTTCTCCGCATCTGTCCTTAGTACACTCCCAGCCGCCAGCTGAAATCGGCACAATGAAACACTTTCACTGTTTCACACAAACCAAATGAAAGAGGCCGAGATCGCTTACAAGCGTTGCCAACAAAAAGAGCTGAAATCCCACATCATTTAATCTGCTTGTGAAATTAGAGTTGGCCTCAGGCCTAGATGATATTTGGAGGACTTACAAATAGGTTGAATTCCTAATTTTTCAAATCAGAGTACAAAGCCAAACATAATTGGGCTCCTTTGGAAAAACAGAACACTTACCATTTATGAACTGTACTGAAAAGCCCAGCAAAACGCCTGGTATGTAAGGTTTGTGACAGGAGTTTCTATGCTTATAGGCACAGTCATGATTTAGCCGGGCTCTTTTATTTCCCAGAGTAGCTTTACTTAACTTTAATGAGCTGGATTTAAACACAAATGATCATGTCACCAAATGGCCTCACTTGCCCCAAGTTGCAACCGAAGGTTAAAGTCCTAAACAGGCATATAGAGTAGAAAGGGATATAAACAACACTCACTGTTCCAACCATTGACCAAAATGTGGTCGTTGCCTACAGTGAGAGGGCACAGTCCCTACTCTCAAGGAGGCCAGTAGACGGGTTACAGATTTCTGTCTGAGCATACTTGATCAAGAGCTTAGAGCTTAACTCTATCAAGAGGAAATATTTAGAAAATTATTATTTTCATCTTACAGAGAGTGCTGTATTTTTGTTTGTTTGTTTGTTTGACTTTTCATCCATAGACTGGAAGGTCCATAGCAGGAAAAAAAAAAATCACACCTCTGTTTTCACCACTGATTCTCCGATGCCTGAGACTGTGCCTGGCACATGCTACGTGCTCCATGAACATTCATTAAATCTCATTGCAAATTACCATGAAAATAAAAAAAGACGCTTTAAATTCAGGACTGATGTATTGAGAAACTTTATAATGAATTCATTTATTCAATAAATATTTCTATTATCTTTTCCAGGTGCTGGGGAGGTTGTGAAGAACAAGAAAGACAAGATACGATATCTTCATGGAGCTTACACTCCAATTGGGAAAGACAGACCATAAGTGAGTAGACCAGCAAAAACAAGATTAATTCAGCCTGTTCTAAGTGCTGTGAAGGAAATAACTGGATGGTGTTGATAGAGAGTGATAGGGTAGAAAGGGGATGCTGGGGCGCCTGGGGGGCTCCGTTGGTTGAGCGTCCGACTTCAGCTCAGGTCACGATCTCAAGGTTGGTGGGTTCGAGCCCCGCATCGGGCTCTGCGCTGACAGCCGAGAGCCTGGAGCCTGCTTCCGATTCTGTGCCTCCCTCTCCCTCTGTTCCTCCCCTGCTCATGCTCTGCCTCTCTCTCTCTCAAAAATAAATAAACATTAAAAAAATTGTTTGACAAAGGGGGATGCTACTTGACATGGTACGGTCAGGAAAGCCCTCTTGGGCTAAGGATACTTGAGGTCTTCATCTCTTAAAACATGTCCTAAGAAGAAGGCAATGATTTTAGGAAGCAATGTTGCTTCTTAGTAATAAGCGCCTGGGTGGCTAACCAACTTAACCAACTCAGGTCTGACATAACTGACTCAGGTCTTGATCTCATGGTTGGTGAGTTCGAGCCCCACGTCAGGCTCTGTGCTGACGGCTCAGAGCCTGGAGCCTGCTTCGGATTCTGCGTGTGTGTGTGTGTGTCTCTCTCTCTCTCTCTCTCTGCTCCTCTCCTGTTCACGCTCTGTCTCTCTGTCTCTCAATAGTAAATAAACATTAAAAAACAATATTCTACCAACAGACACTCTGCTAAGTGAATAAATGGATAAGGAAGTACTCATTGCCATGCTAGAAAACCATGCAACTACTGTTGAACTTCCACACTTTTAGAATTACCTGTGTATCCAAATTCCGTTCTCTGCTTTTTTGATATTCCCTACTTTCTCTACCTTCTCTTCCAAAGCAGATTAAATGCTTGCAATTCCTTTATCCAGGACCTGCTATTCCCAATGGTTAGCAACTTTTCAAAGTTACTTTGACTGATTTTTTTTTTTTCCCAATCCAAGGATAACTCTTAACCAATAAGCTTTTATTCTTGTCCTGGTACATAAGAAAATCCCTTTGTTTACAAAAAACGATCACTATTAACAAGCTAAATTCATTGAGGAACTACTGGCTTTGTGCAAGAAAGGAATTTTAAAAAGTCAAAGCTCAGTGTGAACTACAAGCAAGACATAAATCAGTCAGCTGTATAATTTTCAAAGCAAACATGGCTATAAAGAGAAAAAACATTTAACCTTATAGAATAATAAGAGAGTTACCTATCAGATCAGATAAAAAGATTTTTTTAATGAGGACATATATTTTAAAAGTGAGAATATAGTGAAAAGTTAGTGGTGAAAGGCTCTTGCGCCTTGGAGAGGAATAGAAACATTGATAAGAATAATTTTGTAATATACATAAAAATTTGCACTTTGAGGGGTACCTGGATAGGTCAATTGGTTAAGTGTCTGACTTCTTCATTTGGGCTCAGGTCATGATCTCATGGTTCATGGGATCAAGCACCCCTGTCAGCGCAGAGCCTGCCTGGGATTCTCTCTATCCCCCTCTCCCTCTCCCCCTGCCCTCCCCCGTCCCCGCGCACACTCTCTCTCTCAAAATAAAAAAATAAACTTAAAATAAATAAATAAAAACTTGCACTTTGATTCAAAAATCCCACTCCTTGGGAATTATCTTCAAGAAGATAGAAAAAAAATACAAATATACATGAACAATATTCACTGATACATTAGTCATAATAGCAACAGCTGGGGAAAATCTAAATGATCAGTGAAGCAGGTTGCATCTGTTCAATGAAATACTGTGTAGACATTCAAAAGGATGATATGTAAAAAGGTATGAGTACAGACATACCCCCTCACAGGTGTACACACACACACATACTCATATAAATACACATACACACAGAGTAGTCAGGGTCTGCACTGAAACATTGTGCTTATCTTTAGAGAGGGCTTGTGCTGTCAGAGTAAGATCTCAGAGACTTTTGTTTTCTCCCTCAACCTTTTGTTATTATTTGGTATTTGATTCTTCCACACTTGGCGTATGTTATCTTGGTACACAGGAAAATAAACTACTTTAAAAATGTTATTAAAGTCCATATTTATTAAACCCAGGAAGAGAGGCATGAACTACATTCTGAGAGAGCTAAGCTGGAGTGAGGACATCCACAAAACTTTGCAAGGAGCCCCAAGATGAGGAACCTGGACATCTGAGATGATATGTCAGAGGCCAGATGCTCATGGTGGAGAGGAAACACAACAGCGGTTAGTTCCCCGGTGCCAAGCAATCACAGATTGCTGGTTTGAAATAATGTCTTAGAGCCAAAGAACTCAACTAGAACATCTGTTCCATCCATATGTTCAGTTTACAAGGTTCTCAGCATTTAAGTTTGCAGACCCACAACTAAGGAACGTGGGAGAAATTCCAAAGTAAAGTAACAAGAAAAAAAAATGGCCACATGTTTGGAAAATGTATTTTACAGAAAACAGCCTAATAAAACTCTCTCTTTTTTTAAAAAAATTTTTAATGCTTTATTTATTTTTGAGAAAGAGAGAAACAGAGCATGAACGGGGAAGGGTCAGAGAGAGGAGGAGACACAGAATCAGAAGCAGACTCCGAGCTCTGAGCTGTCAGCACAGAGCCTGATACGGGGCTCGAACTCACGAACTGTGAGATCATGACCTGAGCTGAAGGCAGCCGCTTAACCGACTGAGCCACCAAGGCGCCCCTAATTAAACTCTCTTTATTTGGGGGGAAAAACAAACAAACCAGAACCAGTAAAGGGACCTGGGGCCGGTTTTCATATGGATCAAGGGCAACTTCTTTAGTAAAGGAAAACAATGTCTCTGTTTCTAATGATACTATTATCATTAGAATATATATATCATCTATCATATATTATCATATATTATCATCTAAGGCTAATATCAATGACAATATAAGTTATATTTTTGAAAGAATCATCTAAACTATAAAAGTTCAAAAACCAGTAATAACTTGTCGAGGAAGCTATTGAATCTCTTCCTCTAGTGATCTTAAGAACAGGGTTGATGGTCATCTTTCTCAGAGAGTTTGAATGTGATGTTGCCCAGGGCATGGCCGATAGCCTACAAGGTCTCTCCAGAATCCTATGTAAAGCATCAGGGTTTGGAAACAGAGAAGATAGAGTGGTAAAAGTCTACAAAGGTGCTTCTTCTCAAATCATGCACATTCATTCTGAAACTCGTATGTTCTATGGATGGTTCCAGTGTAGAAGAGATGGAAAAAAAGGTCAGGAAAACTGTAGAGGAATATTTTAGAGCTACCCTGAGCATGTGACCCCATAAGCATGTTAGAATTCCATTAACAACTGTCCACCTGCACAGAGAATGGGGAAATTACATCAGGGTAGACCAATAGTTACTATATGATAAGATGAAATAAAATGCTATAAACTGGGCAGGCAAGCAAAATTTAAAAAAAATTAAAATTAAAACAGAAAAACTCAACCCTTAAGAATGTTCACAGTTTCAGCTCATGTACCCTAGCAGTGAATGCAGAAGTTGACAGCAAAAGATAGAAATGATGAAGATGAAGAAAGGTGAAAACAAAAAAGCCTGGCAATAAACATTTCTGAAACCAGTAAAATAATGACTGCAGTTGCAAAGAACCTTCTTTGGGTAGGTCTCATATGCAAACAACAGTCACACGGGGTATACTCATAATGCAATTGACAACCATTCCAGAAGCAAAACTAAACCCCACAAGTTGGTTTGACCAAGAGTGGACTCAAAAGTTACCTACCTGTCTTCAGACAAAGCTCGTCAAAATCATGACAGCAACTGCTGTAGCTCTTACACAGGTTATCACAACGACAATCAGGGGGTCCAATCTCTTGAAGTTCAAAGCATCTGCCCTTGCAAGATCCAGAGATGTTGGTCCAGGGGGAGTCTGATAACACTGCAAGATACAAAAAGCAAAGGCTATGGGAGTGGGAAATGGGTCATGTCACCGTGGAGAGGTGGCCCTGGGAAGGAGTACAGTGTGGTGATGCAGTGAGACTCTAGCTGAGAAGCCCGGCGCCATCACCTGCTAGCTCTGAACCCGTGGCAGGTCGCTACACTTCCGGTGCCAGTTTCCTCATCGGTAAAGGGGGGGGACTAACGAAAGTAATCCGAGATTATAATGAGAATTAAATGAAACAGTCCATGCAGAACACTTAGCAGGCTATGAGACACAGAATGTGGGACAACTGTTGGCTGTTGGTTTTATTTTACTGTTTGCAGTTATTATTACTACAAATCTGTGACAGTCAGTGTCTCTGTAGATACTAACGATGCCCACAAAGAGAACATTGATGTATACACTTAGAAACAACAGTTCATTTTCCTATTTGAAAATCCGTAACTTTTTGTAAGGAGAATGAAGCCTAAATGTTCTGAGCACAGTCTGAACATACTGGACTGAAAGCAAAGAATCGTAAGATTTCTTCCAGCCATTAAATCTACACCTATAACTAGAGTTACACAAACACAAACACCACAATCTTAGTTTCTCAAAAATAAATCTTCTTTTTTCTATGATCTGATTATAGAACTAGAAATCTCAAGAATCAGCCAAAAAAATTGAAAAAAAATTCAGTGAGATGAAAATTGCACCTATTTGAGAGATATAAGCAATTAAGCTCAAAAATTAAAAGGAAGCTCCGTGCATCGTAGTGCCTAAAAATATAAAATATGTAGGCATAAATTTCATAAGACATGTGTAGGACCCATATGAAGGACACATTAAAACTTTACAAAAACATATTTCAAAAGATTTAATCAAGTGGAAAGATACACCATCTTGGAGATAAAAATAACTTATATTATAAAAAATATCAGTTCTTCCTAAATAAATCTAAAGATTCAATGCAACTGCAATAAAAATTTAAGGAGGATTTTTTGAAACTGGAGAGGATATTAAAGGTTTACAAAAAATAAGTATATGAAGATGAAAAAAACTGAAAAGGAAGAGTAACTTGGTGAAGACTAGGTAGTAAAATATATTCTGAAGTTAAACAAAACAGCTTGATACTAGGAAAGAAGTAGATGCGTGTTGGGAGGGGGATGGGGAAAAGGGCCACACAGATGAGAATGTATTTATAATGAAACATTATAAGCAACATTGTAAATCGGAGAAAGAAAGAAGGAATTATCAGTAGGCGAAAGAAGGATTAATTACTAAGTAGTGCTGGAATAACTACTGGCGGACTGGAAAAAGTTAAGCTGTATCCTCACCCTAGCTTACAAAACAAGTAATTTCTGATGAATGGAAAGTGTAAGCAATGTCATAGCTGGTGCCAGGAATGAAAATTTTTGTAAAATACGACACAATGCCCATGGATCTTTCCCATAGAAATTCCATTACTAGGAATTTATCTCTCATATATATTTGCAGAAGTTTACCAAGATATATGTACAAGAAAGAATCACCATATCCATAAGTGGAATACTGCCCAGCCCTTAAAAACAATGAATCAGAGCTGTGTAGGCTAGTAAGGAAAGATCTATAAAATATATATACAAGTTTTTTTAAGAGCAAAGCACAGAACAGTGTTATAGTATTAAATATTATATATTATATTTTGTGTCAAAAATAGAGGTAAAGAGAGGAATAAGGATAGAGATAAAAAATAAAAATAAAAACAGAGTCAGAGAAGAGAGAGGGGTGGGCAGAGGCATTGAGAGAAGATACAGGTGTCGATATCTTCCCTCACGCCTCCCACCCTCCCCACAAGAAACTCTTTACAGGAATTACATTTGAGCAAAATGACTGAGAAAGAGAGAAGCATAGACATTTTTTTACCTTTCTATAGTTTGAAACATCTGGCACTTTACAAACGTCTTTTGTTTGTTTTTCTTACTTCTATTTTCCCTCATATATACATATATGTTTATATCCCTGCGTATGTGTATGTATGCATATATACACACATACATATTTGTATAAAGTATATATTATATACTATATATTATATACAAATATCCTAGCAAATGTTTTTTATGCCATGCTATGTATAATGTTATTCCCTTATTTATGTTTATAAATTTTTCATTTTAAAAAGAATTAACATGCATTACTTTTAAAAACAAGCAAACACAAGAAGCAGGGGCAGAACAGATGTTAGAGAACGTTTCCAGGTTCACCAAAGCCATTTACCTGAACATCCAGTTCATCCCTTAGTCCTTTGTCCTTTTAAAAGTCAGAGTCACCCAATCCTGGCCTTCATGGCATCAGATCAGTTCAAGGAAAGCAAACAGATTCACTAGACCATGAGATGTGAAACGCTTTTGCATGGTTGATTCTGGGATGTCGAAATACATACAAACCACACCAGCTCCGTTTAGGAAATAATGTCAGGTTTCCAATGCCTTCCTTACCTCTGGTTCAAAAACCACATTTTTCTATTGACTTTGGCCAACCAATCAACAGTGCATGCTGGGCCATAACTGGGGGGGAGGGGTTGAGACGTGGAAACAGTGAATGCTGAGAAAGCCCTATGGCAAAAATAAAGATAAGAAAAATGCTTATAATTGAATTATTCCCTTTTTAAGGATCAGTAGCCATCTAATACATTCTGAGCAGTGTTCATTCCCTTGAGCTGCTTACATCAATCCACTTAGCTATGCTGATAGCTGACATAAGGGGAAGCGGTCCAAAGGCACCATGTTTACAATGGTTTCCTTGTCCCGTCTTCTCTTCATGGCGTCCCAGCCTGCATCTGGAATATTTCTCCGATCATGCCCTCTGCTTCCCCCTCCTCACAATCTCTTCACTGTTTCTTTCTTTACTTTCAAAATAATCCATCTGGATTTTTAGCCATTTTTAAACCTTTCTCCATCCATCCTGGCCACGTGATTTTTACTATTTGCTTATAGCATTGATTATCCTCGAAGTGTAACCCTCACTTTGTTCTTGAAAATAATTGACTCTCACTCAATAGCTTTCCCCCTAATGATAATCTGCTTTGCCACACCTTAAACAGAAGACAGCTTTGTTGAGGAAGGGTTGTGCTTATACTCATCCTGCAAAGATATGGATCATAAAAAGGCTTGGACTCAAGGTTTACCAACAGCTTTCAAGCAAAAGTAAATTTCCGGGCCTCTATGGGTGAGGGACACATAAGCCAAATTCATTCTTGGATGGCTTGGACTCAACTGACAATGGCAGGAAGAGAAATGGGAAGGTGAATCGATCCATGTAGTTCCTCCAATCCAATAATCCCAAGAGTTTGAACTTCTATACCTCTTTTAATAAAATCAGGTGAAAGAATAGAATAACATCGCTTTGCCTTTCCAGGGCCTACCTCACCCCTCCATCTTTCATGGCAAGCTCTGGTCCCTATGCTTTCATGGTTCTACTGTTCATCCTCCAGGCTCTGGCTTTTTCGTTCCATGCACAGGTCTCATGTCCTTCTCCCCACACCAGGCTAAGGACAGACTTTAGAATTTTTCTTTTTACTATCCCTGGTTCCATGGTTAAATATAGAAAGATTCTCTGCCTTACTATAAGTCTAAATTCTAAAATCTGTAAAGCTTTTCTTTACCTGACCTAAATCAAGAGAACATCAATCCGAGAATCCTGGTTCTATAATTTATTGAACGGCGTCATAAAAACTGCTGGACCAGTGATCTCATGTCTCATGAATACTGAGACTTCCCTAAGATCTCAAAATCAACAAGGAAGACAAAAGACAAAAACACCTCAAAAGGATCCAGTCAAAAATGTGTGGTAAGTATGAAGATTTAGAATTTCACATGAGGCATTTGCCAATACTTTTATGAGATTCAAATTCTATTTCTGCCCCCCTTTGGGCGGGGGCAGAGGGAGAGGGAGACAGAGAATCTTCAGTAGGCTCTACTGTTCAGTGTGGAACTGACACAGGTCTTGATCTCACAACTGTGAGGTCAAGGGCTGAGCTGAAATCAAGTGTTAGATGCTTAACTGACTGAGCCACCCAGGTATCCCTTGCTGACTCTTGCTACATGTTTAAATAATGTTATTTTACTTCTAAGATGCAACTTTGTTCCAGAATCTTAAAAAATAAGTGTTACAGTCTATACAGACATATGTTTCCTTAAAATAGGGACTTCACGTTTTAAACCATGTATATTCATATATATGTGGTAGGCATAAAAAAGTGCTATGTATTCTTTATTTTTCACAGAAGCACTTCAGAGTTTAAAAACACCAATGTAAAGACATGATTTATTCATTTCAAATTCATAATTCTGATAGAAACAAGTAAAATTATTTTCATTTAGTTAAGTATAATCTTATTTCTAAAACATTCCATCTTAGAGGCGCCTGGGTGGCTCAGTCAGTTAACTGTCCAACTCCTGATTTCAGCTGAGGTTATGATCTCAGGATTAGTGAGTTTGAGCCCGCATTGGGCTCTGCACTAATAGTGTGGAGGCTGCTTGGGATTTTCTCTCTCTCTCTCTCTCTCTCTCTCTCTCCCCCACCAACTTGTGTGCTCTCTCTCTCTCTCTCAAAATAAATACACTTAAAAATATACCTAAAACATTCCATCTTACCATACATATACAGAGGCAGTGTTGTAGAATTCTGGTGCCGTTTATATGTGGAAAAACTACAGATAATTTAATAGACTATTAAATTGGAAAGAACCTAATTCTTGACAAGAGTTGTGACCTAATCATGACTTCATCCCAGACTCCCAATCATATTTTCCTCTACATCTCTCTGCAGAATGGAAATTTTCAGATCTGGATGATGGTCAGTGAGGGAAGCAGTATTTAAGTTTGAAAACGTTTAGCTTCCTAAAAGCTGGAAGATTGTTTCTTCAAAGCTTAGCGTGGTCCTGCGTTCAGGGTTTGAGGTATGGCACCCTGTCTGTGCCTCCCGTTCTCTGTGGTCCTCAGCCCGAGTGGAGAGGAAAGCCCTGCAATGGCTTGTGGGCTGTGGCTCTGCCGCCTCCTTCAAGAACACTGAAACATAACTGGTCTTCCCATGTCTGCCTGCCCCGTCTGAAGTACAAACCACAGGGAAAGGAGGCGGTCAACGTGGATGACATTCAAGACGCTGACCAACTCTAGCATTTAATACTGTCTTAGGCCTCTTCTGGAGTATATGATTCATCCTTTCTGGCCACACTTTCTTGTGTTGCAGTAGCCATTCGTTCTTGATACTATCGACCTCATCTCGTAGTGAACAGCATTTACATACAGCTCTATGTGTCAGGAGCTCTGCTTCCAAACTACATCAGTTCCTATAAACACCCACTCCCGGGGCATCGCTGTTCTCTCCTCCTCATCCGATTCTGATTTCGTAGACAACCTTTTCAGTAAGTAGGTCCACTTGGGAAGTTTTCAAACACCTGTACTTTTAAAGCATTTATAAACACAACATTCTCATGTAGAAAGACCACATCAACTGCAATAAAACAGATTTCTATGCGATATGAATAAAATAGATTAAAAACTTTAATTCAACTTTAAACTTCTCAAGTAGCATTTATGATGGTAATCAGCGGAATATGTCTGATTGGGTTGTAAATTTGCTCCCAAACAATAAAACGTTGTCATCGAAATCAAAGGTATTGTCAACTTGTAAAGGTAAACATTTATACACTGGCCTTCAAACATAAGTAAAGCCAAATTAAACGTAGCATCACATACTTAACACCTTATATTCCCACCAACTCTAATATGGCATTTTGTTTTCAAAAAACTTTTCCGATAAAGAAGCAACATTATCTCCATTTTCCTGCTTGGAAAATCAGAACTGTCAGCTTGATTTGAGTTACCTGGGGCCTGGCTAAAATTTTAGATCATCTGAATACAACTATAATACTGTTCTCATTCACAAATGATTTTTCAAATTTTGTACATAGGCTATGAATTTGATGAAGACGTGATTTTGGAAGATTTGTCCATTCAAGAATCTCTGTGGAATGCTTTGGACTGAGATTTCTGGTTATGCAGACAAGATAGAAGATTCTTTATAATTTTAAGATAAATGAAAAATCTCTACCCCAGAGCTCCATTTAACAAGAACAACAACAACAACAACAACTACAACAAAAACTGAAAAAGCTGTGCCCTCCTTAGATTCTAATTCAGATAGTTTTATTCCATTTACTCTAAAACATCCCCGGACTCTACATTAGATTGAACATAAAGTCCCATAACATGACCTTCGTCATGACAGAGGTTTCCTCGAAGGGTCAGGGTCACAGGTGTTGTATATTTCAGCTTTGCAGTTTCCTATGTGCTACTATCCCATCATTGAGACAGCTTTTCATTGTAGAATGAAATCCCCAAACTTCTCAGATGAACCCATCTTCTCGTTCCTATTACCATTGTTGTTTTCTCTGTGATTCACAAAGAAACACTTTACTCATAAAATTCCTAGAGACATTCTTCGTTTCACATTGACCCAAGGATTTCATTCCCATCTGCGTACTTTTAAACTCTGAAGTCACTAAAAATGACGATGTGTTGGACCGAGCTTTCAAATCTCTATTAGCCAGCTAGTCACAAGTTCACAAATTTTTCTGTGTCTTCCAACTATTAAGTTGCTTATATTTCAGGTACTATCCCACTTCCATCTGCAGACTGAAAGGGTATTTATGATAAACTTCAGGAAAATAGATTCCACTGTACCACCACAAACAGACACCTATGCACACGGTTGAGTGCACATGCAGCTATATATATACATAAATTCTCTTGCACTCTTCAAGGTAAATCAAGCTGGCTACGCTGGATGTATGGGACAAAGATGTCAAAGTGATTTGGACTCATTTACATTTTCTTTGAAAATTTATTCCAGACATCCCATGTACCTGATTGACCATTATATTTACCCAATAGAATTATAATTAGCTCTTCTCATTTCATATCTTGTAATAAATCCATAGATCTGTTATTATCTGGTACAGGAAATCCTATTCTACCATTACTTCCAAAAGATCACTAGGTCCTGACAATATATCCAGCTAACAAGTGTGCTAGTTGGTTAATTATAACAGTGTGTTTGCATTGCCACAGCCTTGAAACTAACACTCCAGTCCATAGTACAGCGGTGAGGGTCTGCCTATGTGTAGAACATTCTCACCTATTGTTGAGGTCTTTGAGGAACTACATTGACTAAGCACGAAAGTGTATGCTTTTGAATGGCAGATCTTGCTCTGGTCTGTGTGAAGCCATATATTAATACCCTTTATGTTCCATTTGGTGAAACAATCTTGAAGTGCTGAACCTCCCGGTATTTCTTTGGAACATGAAAGCATTGTTGAAAATAAGCATGGCTGCCTTTCCGCTTAGTATCTTGTCCTAATACATTTATAACAGTTCGCCCAATGTTTTCTGATGTGAAGGCGTTGCTGACAGAATCACCAACAACATGTGTTATATGAGGGTGGCCTTTTCTAAGCACATACAACATTTAAAAAGATGAAAATGCTTCAACTCTCTGTGCTCTCACCCAGTTTCCAAAGTACATCTCTGGTCTTTATTCAGGAGAAATCAACCATAGTAGTGCCTGAAAAGCCGGTAATCTACAGCAACAGAAAAATTAAAAATAAGGAGTGTTCAGGCATACCAAAAATCCCCAAACTCAGACTTAAGTGGTATTGTATCTTAACAAGGCTTCACAAAGGTAGAAGTTTCACTAAAAAATTATTTTAGAAGATAACTATAGAGGCCTAAAATAATCTATGATTTAATTAAACAATTTGAGAAGCAAATATTTGGTACTATATTTAAGATCACTTAGATTTATAGATTATAATATAGATTATAATATTTTTACAAAAGTTTCATAGAATCATTAGTTCTTACAGCTGTTTCTTATAATGCAGGGAGATAATTATATACAAAATATATTTAAGGATTAACAAATCTGTTCGATACTTTGCAAGTTCTTCTGTAGAGCACACATGAATCGAAGAGTCAATGAAACAGAATGGATGGAAATCATGAGCTTTTGGGTTTTTTCTTTTAATCCACAAGGAAAATTCGAAACCATCTAGTCTTGCTTCCCATTATACAGCTAAGGACACAGATGTCACAAGTGACTTGCCCAAGGCTACCTAGTGAGTTACACGGACCCAGGATGCCAGTCCAGGGTTTCATGACTATTTTCCAGACAAGTCAACTTTGAATGAGTGAATGAATTGAATAATGAGTGACTTGAATTTATGCATTCATTATGAAAATGGCTTTTAATATCGGTTTTGGCTGAGGTAATACATTAATATGAAACGGGGTGGGGGGGAAGTTCCTTTTAAGGTGCATTGGAAAGAACCAGAAGTGGGCTCTCAAGCAGCTCACTTGCCCACATGACCAGACTAAGGATCCGATCCCCCTTCCAGTCTGCACAGTTACAGTCAGTATTAATGGGAGTTATACTTGTCTGGAACAAGAAAAAGAAGTCTTTGAAGACAGCATTTGTTACCAATAAAAACAGAATTCTCCAGCCCAGTGATATCCTCTCCTCGCCCTCCCCAACAGAAAACACAACTCATTTTGTCCATTTGGCTCCCTGGGGGTGCAATTTTTATGATCTATTTTCTCACTTTTCACCCCAACCACACCCCACTTTGACTTACTAAACTCCTTCGAATATTGTTCTTTCAACCTTCTGGCATGACTTAAAAGCAACTTACTTGATGTAAGGAAGACCTAGTATTCCATCAATATATGTATCATAACGTGGTTAATAAAAGCTCATGCTGGCTAAACAGAGACAGGTGAAATAGTCTTTTTAGATTAGTCAAGTCAAAAAAAAATACAGAAAATTCAAAATACACAGGAAGGCAGACAAACATGCTGAGATGTCAGAAAAGTCAAGAAAATATTGCCCCCTAGAGTACCCATTACTTAATATGTAATTTTTATTTATAAAACCATCAGCAGCTCCAATTTCCAGGAAATTAACC
Organism: Cryptoprocta ferox; assembly: GCA_028646485.1. Taxonomy (NCBI): domain Eukaryota; kingdom Metazoa; phylum Chordata; class Mammalia; order Carnivora; family Eupleridae; genus Cryptoprocta; species Cryptoprocta ferox. The sequence goes on along the minus strand of CM053569.1, from coordinate 19,084,661 downwards.
AACTCATTACTTAAGACCTGGTCAGTTAAGCCCCCTCGGTTCGCACAAGGAGCTCTTTTATAAGCATTCCCATACTGCTTGCGGCCCAGTGTATTGTAAAAGGAAACTCTTTCACATTGGTTCTATTAGTTAAGTCAAGGTACACTATTAAAACTTACCTTTCCTTATGCCAAAAGAAAAAACTGAGTGCAAATGAATCTTGTAAGTTCTTCAAATCATCTCATCTCTTTTATATTTTTCCTACTTTAGGTAAATCTTGATTTCATAGTCCTAAACTCTGAAGTTTCAGAAAGACAGTTCACTGCTTTTTTTAGGGGCGCCTGGGTGGCTCATTCGGTTAAGTGTCTAACTTCAGCTCAGGTCATGATCTCACAACTCGTGGGTTCGAGCCCTGCATCGGGCTCTGTGCTGACAACTCAGGGCCTGGAGTCTGCTTTGGATTCGGTGCCTCCCTCGCTCTCTGCAAATCCCCCACTCGCACTCTATCTCTGTCTCTCTCAAAAAATAAATAAACATTAAAAAACTTTTTTAAAGAAAGACAGTTCACTGCTTTTTTAAACTTCCATTCCTTTTTTCCCCCCGGGTCAGAAGTTTCTGGCAAAAAATACTATATCCTATATCACATGCCAAGAAATCAAATTCATGTATCTGTAATATTAAACCAGCACCTGTTCTCACCACTTCTATCTTAACCTTGTCTGTTCACAAGAGTCTTAATTTTATCTTAACATTTATAAAATTGGGAATGCAAAGATTTAAATAGCCTGCTATCATGAAGCAAGCTAAATGTTCTCTAATTAAAACCACATTCTCTTACCTGAATTATACATACAGCTAGCTTTATTCCAAAGAAATCTAGGACTAAATCAGTTATACCGCAAGAGTATCTTAAAGATGCATTTCTTAATGAGCTTATATTTGTTATCAAGACCATAATATTGTAAAAGGACTGAAAATGCTGATAGTTGCTACACTTACCTGTAGGAGGCCCTTCATCCCAGCCTTCTGCTCTCTTAATTCGATTTGCTGTGAATCCTAAGCAGATATTGACTCCAACAGCAAAAGTGAACAGGGATATTACCTAAGGGAATAAGGAGATCGAGGCGTCAAACCAATGAATCAAATTAAATGAAGGCAAATGAAAGCACTTTAACATCACACCCCGTCCTACAACTTCCAAAATGCCCTGTAAAGTGCTGTCTGGATTTTTCAAACAAGAAGCAAAATCACAAATCAGGAACTGACTCTATGGATTAGGTCCTTCCCCAGGATGCCATCACTCTCCTACCTGGCAGGACTGGACCGGGCTCCTGCTTGCCATGGCAGAGGCTTCTTGGAAAGCCTTGTGCAGCGTGTTCTCTTTTGCCCACACTGAATGCACTGCTTTTTGGGGCTCTGAGTTCAGTCTATTCACTACAAGTAATCCCACCTGGGAGGTTGACAGCCTCCCCTGATTTGTCCGGAGCTTGATTTCATCACGATTGGTTCACAAATGGCAGCTCCGAGCCTAAGAGGCTTGAAACATCCCTCTCCTTCTCTCCACCCCCTTATCGGTCCCGCCCCCAACACACACACACACTTTCATGTGGTTTCCTTTGGTAACATGAGGGTTTCTTATGTTGCTGTGGCCAATAACAGTGCATGTTCATTTTCTTTCCCTCACAAAAACATGGTTTTTAAAAAAGAAACCAAATGTACTTGATCCGATAAAAATGAAACAGAGCCTTAAAAGGGTTTCCACCAGCTTTAAGCTTTTAAGGTTTACAATGTAGTTATTCAGTGTAGTCCACCTCACGACTTTAATTTTTTTTTGAACAAGGAAAGTTTTATAATTTATAAACCTAATAACTTTCCCATGTATTTATTTTTTCTGGCAGTTTAAATGACCCTGTCCCTACTGCCACATTCTCAGCTACTCCCGACAACTCAAGTATTTCTCACGATAAAATCTCCCAGGACTGTAACGAACACAAGAGATAGCACTATTTTCCCCCATGTTGTTGTTAAAGTTTAGAGAAGTAACTTTTATCAAAAGACTGTGAATTGCCAGCTAAGCAGCAGAGAGTCCTTCTGCCCTGGGAGGAAGGACAAAATAACTTCAGCCTGGCTCTTCTTCCCTAAAAAAAAAAAAAAACTGTCAGCTTGGTTTTTTTGGGGGGGAGGGGGGCCAGAGGAGAGGGGTTGGATGGGGCAGCTTTATGAGTGATGGAATTTAGCAAGGAAATCTCAATGGCAGCCAGAATTTAGCTTTAAATATCGTTTCCCCGATGATTTCCCAGCTATAGTGTCATCTAGTCACCAAACGCAGTGTCCTTTCAGGCTGCTATTGCCGATGTTCAACTTTCTTTACTAAGCATTTGGCAACCGGGAGACTTATAAAAAAAAAATCGAGGTATCTCAATCTGAAAGTTTTTTAAATATTATACGTTTATAAGATGCAAAATGAGGAAAGAAGGCTTGCCTTTGGTTTTCCTCGCACCAGGCCCGGGGGGACCATCAGTCTCGCCCTGAGCATATGTGCGTATGTAAATAAATACAGTACTTACCACGCACCAGATTACTAACGGGGCAGTGGCTCTGCTCAAATAAAACATGATAGCACAGAAGCTAGCACTGTGGATTACACAGGAGGCCTGGCTTTCATTATATATTCTAGAATTCAGTAACAGCTAATTGAGAAAAAGAAAACACACTGCCAAACTTGAAGTTGCCTTTCTAAAAATCCTTTTAGTTTTGCACTCTTGTGGAGATGGGAGGCTTATGAATTTTTCTAGAAAAGTCCCTCGCTTTAGTTTGTGTGCCATACTGAAATGATTTGGAGTTGGGTATTTAGCAAGGCTCATGAAAGATGTTAACCGCATGTAAGATTTTTCTACTATTGATGTGCAAGTTCAAGATGGACCCTTGCTTTTATAGCAGAAAACTATAAACTGAAAAGGAAAATCAAGGCAGAGACCTGCGGCTGCCTTGTGTTGTATGCCATGATGTTCCAAACGTCCCCCCCGAAACCTGCCTCTCCTTCTCTCTCATTTCCCTGGCCCTCGCCAACAACTGTAGATTCTGTCTGACATTGGAGTGTAGAAACCCAGCTTGAGGATAATGAAGGCTCTCCTTGAAAAAAAAAATAGACTCAGAAGCTGAACATCATCCATTAATTTTTTTTGACGTGCAGCATAGCCGTGCAGGGAAAAAAGGCTTCAGTGCAACAGTCGATCCATAACTGGCTCCTGTACAGCACTTGTTACCAATTATCTAAGAGAATTGAGCGCAGGCATTATTTCCGGCAACTGTTCTGTCAAGGAACTTTGTCTTCAGGTCATTGTGCACAAGGAACTCATTAAAAAGCACATATCCACAAGTCACGCATAAGCGTGTGCGCACACACCCCATCTAACCCTAGTTAAACTGAATCTTACTACAAGACATCACCAGAAATTAACTGTCAGGAGGATGACCAAAGTCTCTACCTCGGGCCTCAAATCAACTACAAAATACAATTACCCTTCGTTATCTAAAACTGAGAAAACCAAAAAGTCTGATAATGCATACCATAGGTCTAGAAATTCAACTAAATGATTGGAATATCGTTCAAAACCTTCTGTAAATGAAACCAAACTGAGAAAGTCCATCTGATCTGGTGTTTAAGATTTTGGAACAATGTCACCTGGAGTTGGGTCAGTAAACAAGAAAGTGTATGAGAAAGACTAAAATTAACTTCCAGAATTCTTTGTTAATCCAGCCACATTTCAGAGAACACTGCCCCCTGGCAGAAGGAAATCCAGAACTCTAACAAAACTGGCAACAGTCTTAGGCCCTAGAAATCATTCTGTGGTTCTCAAGCTTTCTTGGGCATAAGGATCACCTCAGCAGCCTGTCGGAAACGTTCGTGCTTGTGGTCTACTCGCCAAGGTTTGGATTCAAGAGGTCTAGGGGGAAGGTGGAAGAAACGAGGATTTTAGAAGGCAGACAAGAATTGGCACAATAGGTTATTCTGATGCAAGTAACGTAAGGAGCATATTTAGAGAAACAGAGCCCTGGAATAAATTACTCCGAGTCCCTTTGTTTATACCCTGAATGTTGAGTTGCTTGGTCTAATGCTAATGTGATTTTCATATATTATTAAGAGCATTCGCTATTAATTGGACATTAAAGTCTAGATCTCTTAATGACAAATCATGGTTGTCCCTCCACGGGAATCATCTCCAAACTGTAAGCAGCAGAACAGAATTTTATTTACTTTGCTGGTGGCACAAAGCAGCAGTGTGCGCCTTGCTTAATTGCGCTACAGTAGTTGCATTTATACTAATGCACAGTCTATCTTTTCATGAAATGGTTCTGTGAATCCTTGTTCCCAAGCCCTGATTAAGGTAAGAGGGCTTGAGGTTCATAGTGAGATTTGAGAGATAATTGAAGGTTGTCATTTTTGCCTCCTGCAGTAATTATGACATGTTCAGGAACTGATTCAAACTTTATCTATATCCTGTTTCTCATTATGCAGAATTAACTGCATAATGGTGTCTCGACTTGACTTAACACTATTCCCAGAATACTTCCAAGACGTTGGTGTTAGACAATTACTGACCACCTGATGGTCAGTGGTATCATTTAGCAGTAAATATAGCATATACACTAAGCAAATAAGGAAATAGCACCCACAGGTCTTCTCCCTATTTCATTTTAAAACTCTTTGAGATAAGTCTTGTTTTTTGATTCTGCTGTGGTTGCCGGCTATTAGAAAATTCAGAAGAAAAACAGGACAGCAGTCATTGTGAAAGGGGTTTACCAATCTTAATTGAGCAAAAAATTATGATGGCTAATGGAAGAACAAACTGGCTCAATTGCTCCGTAATTCAAGGCTGCAGATTGTATAAAGTAGACACCACTTAAGATTCTGAACCACAGATGCAACGTTTTATGGGTAATCTTTGGTCCCAGGAGGTTCTCCAGTGGAGAAACAGATAGCATATATCTGTTCAAATGCAAACAGGACCTGTGTTATTAGTTATTACACAATTGAAAGCTGAAATCAACCCTGGCACATCTTTCAATGACTACAATTTATATTGTAAACTTCTATGCATGACATTTATTCCCAGTGGAATCTAAGTGGAGGCCCCCATACAGAACAATCTCTATCTTCTAAGAATATTCATTTCATTGTGCAAATATTCATTAGCTCCTATTGTGTACCAAGCACTGTTCTGGGCACGAGTACTATATGGGGAGCTGAACCAAACATAGCCCCCCTGCCCTCCATATGAATCAAAAGAAACAGAAATAAATGTGAAATTCCAACTGATTATGTGTAGAAAGGTAGAGAGGGAAGCATTGCTATGAGAACATATAACTCTGGATTGATCTAGCCAGGAGGGTCATGGAAGACTTTGTGGAGCAGCAGTTGAACTGTGATGTGCAAGGTAGGTGGGAGTAACTAGATAAGAAAGAGCAGAGAGAAGATTCTAGACAGAGCGAACAGGATGTGCAAAGGTTCTGTGTGGAGTGGAGGCACAGTACACCCATGATATGAAAAGACAGCTGGTTTGACTAGAGCAGCAAAAGCAAAAGTGGGCATGGCGTGAAATGAGCCAAGGAATTCGCAGCGGCCAGTTCATGTGGGGCACCAAGAGGGCCACGGTGGTGGAAAGGGAGAGAACTGGGAGAGCTGGGGAAAAGATCCACTAATGAACTGGGTACACCGGTTCAGGGGCAGGAAAGTATGAGGTGTCACTCCTGAGCTAATGAATATGTAACTGGATTATGATGACATACAATCAATACTCAGTACTAAGTCACTGCTTACGTTTTAATCGGATTATAAAAAAGACATGGAGATAGGTATCCACTTGCTAACATTCTAGCCTTAGTGGAAATACGGGATACAGCTAATAGCTTTAAAACATGTCAGTAGTTTTAAAAATCACTTAGGGCAGTTGATTTAAAGTTACTTTGGACTTTAAACACTGAAAATACATTTATTCATAATTGAGGTTTAAAAGGAATTACTGCCTAGAAATAACTCACCTTTGTTGCTAACTCTAGCTTATAGTACAACATTTTAAAGCTTATAAGTCGGTTTGTCTACTTCTTTTCAGCTACTCCGAAAGCTGCAGGCTAAATTTCCAGGCGAGAAAGTTGGTTGTAACAACTAAATTTCCAGGTAAGAAGGTTGTAACAGTTTGGCGAGATGGCTCACCAGGGTGTGTGAGAGCCTCCTGTGTTCATGTGTGAGTCCACTTTGTCCTGTGCACTGTGTGATATTCGCCATGGATGGGCCGGTGTGACACTATAGAGAAGAGTTTCAGGGGTGCCTGCGTGGCTCAGTCGATTAAGTGTCCAACTTCAGCTCAGGTCATGATCTCACGGTTCGTGGGATCGAGCCCCGTGTCGGGCTCTGTGCTGACAGCTCAGAACCTGGAGCCTGCTTCGGATTCTGTGTCTCCCTCTTTCTCTGCCCCTCCCCCACTTGCACACACTCTCCTGCATGCTCTCTCTCTCAAAAATAAAATAAAACATTAAAAAAAATTTTAGAAATGAGTTTCACCACCCTTGCTTTCCAGGCTCTCATATCTGTCAGTTCCACTTGCAAATGAAGAAATGGAGGCTTAATGAGTATATGACATTTCCAAAAGGGGAGAGTAAGTGATTGAGCCAGGTCTAAGGAACCAGTTCTACCAAGCCAGCTTAGTCCTCTTCCCACGATAGCATGACATCCCTCTATTACACCACACGAGGGCCTCAACTCGACACATGCAGAACGCAGCTGCCCCACCAGTTCACCTTCCAACTTCTCTTCTCCTGGAAACCTGCTGCAATCCTTCCATCTCTTGTTTCTTATTAGACACCGTGTCTGCAGGCTCTTGTCATTGAGTACAGTTATCACTGACCGTCCTTTCTCAGAGCTCGCTGAGCATTCTCAGTATCTAAATCATCTTCCTGTTTGAATATTTTAGATTCTCCCTTCATCTTCATTCTATGGGACACGCATGAGCAGTTCATCTCAGAATTGCCCTTCCCATTTGCACCCTCTGCCCCCTTCAAACAACCTGTCATTGAGGCCTCTCTTAATTCATTCCCATTCATTACCCAGAGAGCCCTGCATTTGATGCAAATCCGATGATGTTCCTCCCGATCTCAAAATCTTCAGTGGCTCCCTATCACAGCAGTTCTCAAAGGATGATCCCTGGGGCGACCAGGGTCAGAATCGCCTGGAAACTTGTTAACAATGCAAATCCTTAGGTCCTACCTCAGATCTATGGAATCAGAAACCTCAGGGGCAGGGTGGGTAGAGCCCAGAATCTGTGTTAACAAGCCCACCAGGCAGTTCAGATGCAAGTTTGAGAACCACTGACCTAAAGCATAAAATCCAAACCCTTTGGCAAGGCAAATAGGATTCTAAATCCAAAATCAAGTTGCCTGGATTCAAATCCCAGCTGTACTACTGTTTAACTGTGAGACCTTACATGACCCTTAGGCGAATTACTTCTCCATCCTAAGACTCAGTTTTCTCATCTGTATCCAGCTCCTAAGAATCTTAAGAGTATTACATGGAATAATCCATGTAAATTGCCTAGCACAATGCCTGGCACAGAAGAATGCTTAGCAAATGGTAAATTTTTTAATTAGAGAAATATTTGCTGTTCCTTGATTAAGTTGTGCCCTCTCCCACATCCATTCTTTAATATATGTTGTTGCTTTGGCCTAGAATGCCCTTTTCCACCTACTCTCCCTGGCAAACTCCAACATATTTGTGACGGTTCAGGTCAGGTGTCACTCCTCTGTGAAGCCCCCCACCTCCCGATTTTGTCTCTCCTGTGCAGAGCAATGGGCTCCTCCACTCTGCTCCCATATTGTCTATCAATCCCTTTTTAGGGCTCTCTGTCCCTTGTGATCTCTTTGAATGCAGGACTCAGTCATCCTTGTACTTCACAGAGCTATGCATCTTCCCTTGGATATAACAGGCAGACAATAAACGTTTGTTGAAGTACTTAGTATCAAGAAATTTAAATTGGAATTTCAATTTTTGCTCTCTTACTAACTACTAGCTCTGTTGCTTCAAGCCCACGTTTCCTCATCGGTCAAGCAGGATTCTTGGGCTAATTCAGTGATTTTTAACACTTTTTTAAGCAGCAAAACCTTATTTTCAAGTAAAATCTCAAAATGAATACCAACATCTAAATGTGGATCTGCTCTACTTTAAGTAGGGAATGGGGAGCCAAGATCCTGTCCAACCAGCCACCTCCCCTTCTCCCTACAGTAATTTTTCAGAAACCTGGACATTTAAGGAGTGCAATTTGTGAAAATAAACAAAAACAATAACTAAGTTAATTCCACTATTTAAATACTTTTTTAAAGTTTTATTTATTTAAGTAATCTTTACACCCTACGTGAGGCACCAACTCATGACCCTAAGATCAAGAGCCATGTGCTCTTCCAACTGAGCCAGCCAAGTGCCCCTACACACTTTTCTAAATCCAACTTTTTGCTGTAGTATTCAGATACATACATACATGCCCAAATCTGACCCAAGTTACCCCCAGGCCAGATCTTTCATTGACAAGTGACAGAAACTCTCACTCCAGTCAAGCTCTTCCTCTAAGGAGTCCAACCTAATTTCCAGCCTCCTCGTGGTGTTGTTCAGCTCTGAAGTTCTCCTCTTTACATGGTGCTATCCAAATCTGAGTCAATTCATAGCCTTCCCCAAAGCTATGGATTATTAACAAAAATAATATGAGTTCTTATAACACATGGTTGACATAAAGATCAACTGATACAATGCATGTGAAGCAAGTAGCTCAGTGCGTGAAACTTAGAAAATGTATAAATATTAGCCATTATTATGTACAGGAGGCTAAAGACTACATCTGTTATCATGTTCTCAGCATTCAGCAAAGAACTGAGCACTTAATAGGTGCTTAGTAGTGACATAGGTTCTAGGAAAATCCCTTTACTTTTAGAGAGATTATATGTGGATTAAAGTTGGAGATGTTACAAACCACCCTTGTCACATTCTCTCTAGCCTCAAGAGAAAATGAGCAGCACTTATTTGGCAAAGGGTGGGGTGACTCTGGGGACAGTCTTGAAAGCACAGGTTTGAACTACAATAACAAAGGCCCTCTATTTGGACTGGAAAGCCCCAAGAATTTGAGCTTCGACTCAAGAAATTTCTTTGAACACAAACACAAACCTAAAAGGAAGTTTATGCTTGCTACTGGAATGGCATCATCACATACTTAGTGGCACAATGGTACCCTCTTGGAGAGGAAGCAAAACTGCTATTTCTGTGATTCCCCTTGCTAGCAAACAGGAGCTAGTGACATGCAACAAACTAGGAACAGAAGGGAATTTCCTCTGCCTGATAAAAGACTTCTACAAAAAACTTACAGCTAACTTAATGGCGAAAGACTAAATGCTTTCCCCCTAAGATCCAGAACAAGACAAGGATGTCTTCTCTCACCACTTCTATTCAACACCGCACTGCTGGGCAGGGCAATTAGGCAAGAAAACAAACAAAAGGCATTCCAGTTGGAAAGGAACAAATATAGCTATCTAAATATAAGACTTGTATATTGAAATCTTAATGAATCTATTTTAAAAACTATTAGATGAGCACTGGGTATTATATGTAAGTAAGGAATCACTAAATTAAATACTGAAACAAATTTTACAATATATGTTAACTAATTAGAGTTTATATAAAAACTTGAAGGAAAACTATTCAAATAAATTCAAGAAGGCTGCACAATACAAGCTAAATATTTTTAAAAATCAGTCATATTTCTATACAGTAGCAATGGACAATCTAAAATGAAATTAAGAAAACAATTGCACTTACAATAAGATCAAAAAGTCTAAACTACTATGAATCAATTTAACAAAAGAAGTATTAGATTTGTACACTGAAAACCAGAGAATGTCATTGAACTACCTTATGAAAGACCTAAATAAATGGGAAGACACCTGCATTCATAGATTGAATGACATTATTGTCAAGATGGCAAGAAAGTGAAAAGGTGGTCTACAGCATGGGAGAAAATATTTGCAAATCAATATTTAACAAGGGCCTAGTATACAGAATATATAAAGAACTCTTACAACTCAGCAGTAAAAAGACACATAACCCACATTTTTTAATGGATTGGAATAGACATTTTGAGAAAGAAGATACATAAATGGACAATAAATACATGAAAAGATGCTCAACACCATTAGTCATTAGGGAAATGTGATCAAAACGACAATGAAATACCACTTCACACCCACTAGGGATGGCTAAAATTAAAAACAGACAATAACAAGTGCCGGAAAGGATGCAAAAGGTATGATCTATCACCAATATGATCATAAAAGTGCAGCTAATTTGGAAAATAGTTTGGCATAGAGTTATCATATGACCTAGCAATTCCACTCCTAGCTATACCCAGGAGAACTGAAAACAGATGCCTACATAAAACCTTGTACACCAATGTTCACAGCACAATGATTAACTGATGAATGGATAAACAAAATGAAGTATACCAATACAATGAAATATTATTCAGCAATAAAAGGGAATCAAGTCCTGATACATGTTATAACATGGACCTTAAAATAAGCCAGACACGAAGGCTACAGATTGTAGGATTTAATTTCTATGAAACATCGAGAATAGGCAAATCCATAGAGAAAGAAGGTAGATTAGAGGCTGTCAGGTGATGTGGCAGTGACTGCTTTGGGTATGAAGTCTTGTTTGGGGGGGTGATGAAATGTTCTAAAGTTATGGTGGTGTCTGCACATCTCCATGAAAGTAATAAAAACCACTGACATGTAGTTTAAAAGGGTGGGTTTTTATGGTTTATGAATTATATTTCCAAAAATGCTGCTTAAAAAGAAAGACAGAGCTAGTGAGATTATCCCTGCAGTGAAGCAAATTCCAAAGTTTTTGGACCCACAGGGAAGGAACATTAACCCTGACCTTCAGCTCTCAGGTCAGTTCCTTCCGAGCTGTGTACAGCATCACCTCAGTTACCCTCCGAACCTTACAATTAACAGGGACTGAAGCATTTGAGTGGTGGTGTGGACCTATTTTAACCAGCCCCTGTATGTGATGAAACCTTTTACCTTCCTAAAAATAGGAGGATCTCTTTCAGAGTACTTCGGGGCCTCTGCCATAGGACTTTAATCAAGTTTCCTGTTTCATTTTACTTTAAAATGAAAACCCAGTTCTCGCCTACAGATCTCAAGGGACTTGAATCTTAATGGCAACAACCTGTAATCAGAGTTTGTGGGACAATTGTGGGAATTTAAGAACAATGTCTTAGAACAACATGGATGGGCCTTGAGGACATTATGGTCAGTGAAATAAGTCAGACAGAAAAGACAAACACGGAATGAACTCACTTAATAGGTGGAATCTAAAAAAAAGCTCATAGACCCAAAGGCTGGGGTGGGTGAGGAGTGGGCAAAATGGGTGAAGGGGGTCAAAAGATCCAAACTTCTAGTTATAAAATAAATAAGCCATGAAGAGGTAATGTACAGGTCATGGTGACTATAATGAATAATACTGTATTGCATATTTAAAAGTCACTAAAAGGGTAGATCTTTAAAAGCTCTCATCATAAGAAAAAGAATTCTGTAGTTATGTATGGTGACAGCTGTTAACTAAACTTATTGTGGTGATCATTTTGCAATACATACAAATATAGAATCATTCTGTTGGGCACCTGAAACTATATAATGTTATATGTCAATTTAACTACAATTTTTTTAATGCCTTGCATTTGAAGAACACTTCTTTAAAAAAAAAAAAGAGGCCTATGAAAAGAACAAAGGCTCACTCACTCTCTACTTCGCAATCAGTAAAACCGAAAGGCTGCTCATAGATAAGTCAGGGAGCTAACGTACCTCTCTGACTGGGAGATCATGACAGTTTAGGACAGGATGAAGGGAGAAGGGAAAGCGAGTAACATACCTGGCATGGAGCAGACACTCCCATAAGTGGTAGCTAGTATTTCCTAAGTGCCTGCTCCTTGCCAGACAACATACTAGAGACATTTATATGTACATATATTGCCTTATTTAATCTTCTTAAAAGCTTTCACACTATTATCATTGTCAATATTTGAGAAAACAAGCTCAAATATATCAGGCCTTGTCCAAGTTCAAGCACCTATGAAATGGAGGAGTTCTCTTTTCTCCATGATTTCCTAATGAGGATTATAAACTGCCAAGATCTAAAAGGAATGGGAATATTAACTATTTGCTGAAAGAAACATGAGTCTATTAAAAGTAGAGAATCTGATAAATGTTTGATAAGTCTTAATACTTGATAATGTTCCCTAATTCAGAACATACCAGAAGCCACAGATTAACTTCTATTCTAGGCTGACCTAATTCTCACCCCAAAAAAGAATTGGTTGGTAATGAGGAAGTGACTGACCCGAACTGTGAGTGTCATGGCCATGTCATTTCAAGGTTCCTAGGAGATCAGAGAAAATGCTTGTCATTGTCAGACAATTGACCTAAACTTTCAGAAACCAGAATTTTACAAATTCATATAATATTGATTCAAGGCAGATTTAGTGAGCAGTCACTACAACATAAACTAATGGTTATTGAAAGCTTACTCTGTGCCAAGTACCACTTGATGTCAAGGATACTGAGATAAAAAGCATGTTTTAACTGGGAGAGGTAGAAGTCTGTTAACATACTCTGTTAAGTTGTAGAGGTAGGCAGTGGGTATGTGCGAGGGATATTGAGGATACGCTTATTCAATCTCTGCTCTTGTCCACCACCAGGAAACCCAACTGTCATGCAGATTTTTTGTAGAATGCATTATGGATACAGTTTATATATTCTGCCAGTTATATCCTGAAGTGGTCTTTCTGCACATGCTATTTAAACAGCAGAACTGAGACAAGATCCATCCTCCTGTCCCTTTAGCTGTTTCTCTGGTAACAATTTTTGTAAAAGAAAGCTGGGTGTTCTTGTTACCTGCAAGTTCTATGGAAGTCCATGCTTGACCACAACTCTAAGTGACCTCATTATATCTTGGGTCCCTTTAATAATCAATTACTGCCCCACCCAGGAGAGAAAAGCTCAGGTGGCACAGCCTGGACTCCCATCAGGATGGTGTTTCCTTTGGATGTCTTGTTTTAGTAAGTCACCAAAACTACACGGCATTGAGAAAGGCATGACCAGGATGACGGACGAGGAGTTCATGTTACCCAATCCATCCATTCATTCATTCATTCATTTGCTTATTTAATCAACAAATTTTTATTGGGCACCTCGTATGCCATCAGGCATTAGGGATGCAAAATGAACAGAGCAAACACTCTGCCTCAAGATCCCACATTCCAGTGGGAGAAGAAATGTAATATAATGCCAGATACTTGCTAAACGATAAGGGAAACAAAGCCGAGCAAGAGAACAGAGAGTAATGGCAGCAGCTATTTTCAATTGGGTGGTCCTGAACGTCTTTTTGTAGAGACGACACCTGAACAAAAATCTGGATAGAGTGAGGAAAGGACTAGCAAATGAGAGCCTAATTTGTAGGAGCAGCCAGGTATGTTCAGGGAGGCCTTGGTGGCTAGAGTGGTGTCAGGGGAACAATCCTAGGTGATCTCAAAGAGGCTATCAGGCGCTGGTTAGTGCAGGACCTCACAGGTCACAGTAGAGCCTTTGTGTTTCATTTGGGGTGTGATGAGAAGTGACTGGGGGGATTTCAATCAGGCAGTGACATGGTCCGATTTGTTTCCAAAGGCTCACCGGACTGATGTTTAGAGAATGGATATTTAATGAGCTCCCCTATGGCCAATGGTTGAAGATTATGCAGCTTGGGTGCATTGCATAGATGATGGAAGAAGATGGGTGTGGTTGTCTTTCTCAAATATTCTAAGGGCAATCCAAGACATATGAGCTTTATTTTGTGTACTTCCTCGGGCAAAACTAGAAGTTACAGAGAAGCATGTTTCATCTCCTAATAAGAGGAACATTCTAGCAATCAGTGCTGCCAGAGTTCTCTTACCAAAAATGAACTCATGGTTACTATTGAAGAAAAGCCTGGGTGGGTGAGGTCAGGAATTATGGCAAAGTATGGAAATTCAGAGGAAGATTGGTTATACAACATTTTAGGTCCTTTCCAACTCTAGGCTTCTATTATTTCCCTCTCTTCCTAAAACCCTGTTTGGAGGCTGAGTTTTCTTTCTGTAATGACCACCAAAGAGCTACTCAAATTAAATTAAATAAACAGAATTCAGTGTTATTTTTTTCTGACTAAATCAAGAGGGAAGGGAAGGATCCTCATGCGCACTTTGTTCTTACTATTTCATCTCCTGAAGGAAATGTACATATAGTTATAGGTGGGTATAGGTAGGTATAGGATTGGCATGTGGAATTTAATATGCCAATGAAAGAGAACACTGGTCAAGGCTAGGCTAAGAAAAGGAGAGACGCCTCTCACAAAATCATCTGATGGGTTTAAGCAAGAGAAGAAGCAATCTTCTCTGGGTAGATCTCAAAGACAGGCATAAGACGAGCTTATATGGCCTCTCCTAGCCTTTCAGGTCTCTTATAATCCTTTGTAAACAGAGAGCCACTGCAAAGTTGAAACACAAATGACCTCAGCTTGCCACTAGAGTATTATGCAAGAGAATGCAGAAGTCCTGGACCTTAAATTGTCCCGCCAACTTCTGTGGCTCTAATGAGAGATGTTACACAACTTGTTAATTACTAAAACCCTGGGCTGTTGGGTTTGGTTAGAATCATGGCTCAGATGCTCACTAGCTGTGTGGCCTGAATTAGGAAACCTCTCCAGACCTCTGCTTCCAGACATGTAAAATGGGAGTAAACCCAGCACCTTCCTCACTGAGTTGTTGTGGGAATTAAGTAAAATAGTCCTTGCAGTACTGATTGTAAATAATAACAGCTACCATCTACTGAGCACATAGAATGTGCCAGACATTGCCCAGAAATCCTCTCCACAGTCTTGCAAAGTACATATTGGTTTCTCTTTTTGACGGAGGCTTAAGAAGTTTAAGTAACTTGCCCAAGTTGACGCAAATCCATTCAAACTAGGCCTGCCTCACCAAAGTCTAGCTTCTAAGTACTGCTTGTCATAGTCTACTACGCTACCATACATTCGGTTTATTACAAAAATCCCTCCAACCTCACATTTGGAGGGCATTTGAATGGTTTTTCTCTAATGCCTTTAAGAGTTCAGATAAAGAGGGGTGCCTGGGTGGCTCAGTCGGTTAAGTGTCAGACTTGGGCTCAGGTCATGATCTCATGTTTGCGCGTTCGAGCCCTACGTTGGACTCTGTGCTGACAGCTCAGAGCCTGAAGCTGCTTCCAATTCTGTGTCGCCTTCTCTCTCTGTCCCTCCCACGCTTGTGCTTTCTCTCGCTCAAAAATAAACAAACATTAAAAAAGTTTTTTTAAAAAGAGTTCAGATAAAGAACGGGCTCTGTAAAGGACCATTTCTCATGTTCACACCAACTGCAGGTTAGAGCCATTATACCACTGTATTCTATTTGTGTCATCTGATGCAGCCTGTCTTGTATGCCTTCTAGGTTTGTGGCTGGCTAATCTTGGTCACAGCCTTGTTACCTGTAGCCTATGGCCTCAGGTAACAAAGCATTTTGCAAAGGATGCTGTTTTCTCTTTTTTCCCAGTCTTCTCTCCCTTTCTGCTGTTGTTTCCCCTTCTTCCTGAGAATTGATAAAAATTCTCTCTTATTTTTGCAGTTAATCTCATGTGACCTTACTATTGACAATGACCCAGTTGTTTTACCCAACTACGACACAGTTGATGAGATGCCAGTGCTAAGGACAAAGATCACCGCCTGACGGAGCTGGGAGCAATCTTTCTGTATTGGTTCCTCTCACTGCACACAACACAGTCTAATCATAATAATGGCACTGAGCACAGTAACCCCTACTGGGAGTCAACCACTGGCCAAACATCTAACATGAACTTGTTCGTTCATCCATTTATGCAGCAAATACTGTTTTAGGCAGAGAAGACACTAGCAATTAACAAAATAACCTAAATGCCTACTCGTGGAGCTTATATTTTGTTGCATGGAAGAGTCATAAAACATACAAATATGTCAATTAGTGATAAGAGTTATGAATAAAGAATAAAACAGCACGGTGGGAACAAGTAGAGAATGCAGTTGGCCCTTGAACCACATAAATAAAGTCATTAGGATTATCCTATTTTACAGATGAAAAGTTTGAATAATTTGCCAAAAGTCATCCAGTGTTAAACAAGAATCTGCCATAGTCTCATAATGACAATAATAAATATAATAACAATTATAATAATCACCATCTATGAAGGTAGTTAAACAATCACATGAAGTAAAGAATCCTATTTTATGAGTGAAGAACCAAGACCCAGAAAGATGAAATAATTTGCTCACAGCTACACAGTATGTGATGGGGACAGGACTGAAACCCAGTCTGAATGGTTTGAAGTCCCTGATCTTTCCACCACACCTTGCCCCCTCTGTTACATTTGTTCCATCTGAAATTCTTCTCACTGAACTTAAAGTTTCTTGAGGACAGGGACCACATCTCTAGCATCTCCTGCAAATTCTACAGCATCTGGCACAGAGAGTGTTGAATTTTCTGCATGCAGACCATTCCCCAGACACAAAGCAAAATGGCCGCCCACTCTAATTTTCAGACCTCTCAGCCTCACTTGGCAGTGGGTCTCACTGTGTAATTAGCATTGCAGGCAATATTACCCTTGACCCCTACAGTGCCAAGAGACATCCAGAGGTCATCGTGTAGTGGCAACCTGCTAGCCTCAGCCTAATCTCTCAGAAATACCTGCATTCCCAGGCGGACTTGTGTCCTGCACAGACTTGTTTGCCTCTTTATTAGACTGGTGTTTGTCTAGGAATGAAAGGAATAAGCAAGTGGGATGCACATGGCCTGCATGTTAATGAGGGTCGATCCTATGGAGTAAAGGGGATATTGTGATGAATTTGAAGGGCTTGCCGGGCTGTATCACGTCAACTCCAGCCTAACAATGCTTTCCTCAGCACTCCCCAGTAATGGTGCTCACAGCTGCACTGTGCACTTATGTGCACATTGTGGCTAACCCAGAGTAGATGATCAGATGGGGTGAATGAATGATTTCTCTTCGTATTATTCAGGTTACTTCATGGGAGTACAATACAACTAAACAGAAACATTTTGAGAGCAAGTATAATTCTCTTTGGGTTAAGATTTAGGGCAAAGTAGATAGGGCCTAGAGTCAGGCAAACCTAGGTTCAAACTTCAGTGTGGCCACTCACTAGCTGGATGGGTTTGGAAACTAACTCATCAGACTTCTCTGCTCTCCTTCAACCTTCAGTTCTCAGCCCAGAGAGCCCTCGACCATGCTGTTCCCCAGTCATCTTGTTATTCCCTTTCTCTCCCCCACCTATTTGTCTTGGAATTCTTACCCTAATTCTTGGCATGTGCACCTCTCCCACTGGACTGTAAGCTCCACAATATTAGTGAGTCTATGCCCCTTCCTTCTTATGTCCAGAGCCTAGCATGGCACCTGGCACACAGAGACATTTAATTAATATTGGCTGAAGATATTAACAAAGGAAGAGGGTAGTGAAGAAAGAAGAAGGAAATTGTAAGGAGAGTGTGGAGGGTTCAGACAGAGGAGGAAAGGGATCAGGCAAGTGTCTTACAGCTTTGCTCTCCTGTGAAATGGCAGCAGGGTTGGCTTGGGCCTTCTCCTTCCATTTCTCCCCAGTCTGGCCCCCAAGGCCAGAGTTCTCAAGAATTCTCTGGATCCTAGAGGAGTGCTAAGCCTCAACCCTAGAAAAATAATGCCATTTCCTGTCCCTGTGCCCAGGCACCCAAGAAATGCTGGGAACATTGCAGAACCCTGCTGCTAATGTCCATGCACACTTATGTAGCTTCACTTGAACAAAGTCTCCAGGAGTCTCGGCCATGTCTTTAGTCACTTCACGTTGACTAACCATTGAAGTGTTTGTATACAGTGTCAAAAATTTTTCTAGACTTTTCAAGCCTTCCGCTCCCATCCCTCTCAAGGAATAACTTTATCCCTTAATCCCCTCAAAAGATAAAGGCTATTCTAACATGCTTATTACGTTCTACATACAGATTTTATTCCTAGTGATTCCATACACAAAAGTTGCTTTGGAGGGTGAGGAATACTGGGAAAAACTTTTTTTCCTTGTTTTTGCTTAAGGATCAAATTATAGATTGAGGTGTTTCTTAGGAAAATTGCTTGCCTTGTGTTATTTAGGAAGGTCATTCTCTGGCAGCCTGACTACATTTTTAGTCAATTTAGAGCCACGGGGAGTGGATGTCAAGACTATAAATAATCAAGGGTAATAGTAATAAGGGGTTTAGGATCCAGCGAGCACTGGATGAACATCCTGTAACATCTCACAACATGCCTTCCCAAGGCAAACGTGGCCAGCCAGGGACTAAAAGACATAGTCAGGCCAAAGACATCTCTCACAGGGAAGCAGGAAGAGTATCTTTCTTAGCTGTTATCAGACAAGCAGGGGCCACCATGCTCTGTAGGTTTCCTGGTTGAGGTGTCCTGTCAACCAGCCACGGCAGATGATCTCAACTTTGCCAAACTCTTTTTAAACCCCTACTTTAAGATAATAGTTATTTGAAATAAAAATAACACGGGCACCTGGTGGTTCAGTCAGTTAAGTGTCCGACTTTGACTCAGGTCATGATTTCACGATTCGTGAGCTCAAGCCCCATGTCAGGCTCTGTGCTGACAGTTCAGAACCTGGCACCTCCTTTGATTCTGTGTCTTCCTGTCTCTCTGCCCCTCCCCTGCTCATGCTCTGTCTCTCTCTGTCTCTCAAAAATAAATAAACATTAAAAAAAATAATAAATAACAAATGTCTTGTGGACTACATGTCATGTATTCTTCTAATTTCTCTTTAGACATCAACTCATTGAACTTGAGTAACAATCATGCACAGGTACCATTGTCATCTGTAATTGATGGGGGCAGAAACTGAGGTAGAGAGAATTTCAGTGGTAGACATGGGGCTAAAATAGAGGGGACTCCAGAGCCTGAGCACTTAGACACTTACCCACCAGGTCTGCCTTGTCTTTGAGATGCAGGGTATTAAATAAGATATCACAAATCAGTTCCCCACCGCTAAGCCCATTTAGGAAAAATGCAACCTAAAATCAGCTCTCCAGACCACCTGTAGTAAGAGCAGAAGTTTTGGAATTCAGCAGACCTTGGTTTGAATTCTAAGAGCTGTGAGAAGCCCCAGTTGCCTCATGGATAAGGCACTGGCCTCCTAAGAACTGTGAGACCTTGGCCAGTTATTTAACCTCTTTAGGCCTTCACCTTTTTCTCATTCTACAAATGAGAATAACAGGAACTCCATCCCAGGATGGTTTTGAGCAGGTGGAGGCAAACTTTTTCTGTAACGGGCCAGATCATAAATATTTTAGGTCTTGCAGGCCATGCAGTGATCACTATCATAACTATTCAACTAGCTATTGTAGCACGAAAGCACTTACCGACTCTGAGGAAACAAACAGGGGTGGCTGAGTTCCAATAAAACTTTATTACAAACAGGCAGCCACCAGATTTGGCCTGCAGGCTATCGTTTGCCAACCTCTGGTTTTGAAGATTACATGAGATAATGTATGTGCTTTGCATGATCCCTGGAATACAACAAGTCATCAAAAAAGATAGTATAATTATGGTTTCAGCATGAGATGACTAGTGCTTTCAAGTTGGGTCCAAAAAACGCAACCAAAATCAAGTAAATTTAACCTTGTCTGGAACCTCTGAGGCCTTACTTGGGTAAATGTATAACTTTCATAAACTCTTTCGAAATATTGAGAAATTACCAACACTCTACCCCTAATATTACTTTATAGGAAGGACTTCCAGAGACAATAGTTTTTTAGTGTTTTCAATATTTCCAACATATTTAAATTAAAAAGGAATTTTTTGCTTATTTGAAATGGAAATGTAACGGGGGAATCCTGAGGTTTTCTGTTGTTGTTGTTGCTGTCTGTCTTGTTTTGCTTGTCTGATTTTTCCTAAATCTGACAAACTACCTATAGGCCTCTGTGATTCCGCAATTTGGAAACCACTGGTTTTATCGCATAGCAAGAATAACCCAACACAAGCAACATTTTGTTCCTTCAGCGAGGAAAAGAATTACATTCTTATGGAATTATCCCCAAGGTTCAAAACTAATAAGTCCCCTGGGTAGAAGCCACTGAAATACTTATAAGACAACCGGTGCTCTACGCTCACAAGTGCCAAGAACAAACTCAGGTCACCCAAGGAAAAAGTGCAATAATCTTGCATTTGTTCCTGCTGATTGAAGTCAAGCAGCTTCTGGAAACTGTGAGGCACCCCTCACGTCACTATGTTGAATTAATATCTGAGCAGTATTAATGATGGAAAAACTCAATTATGTCCAACACGTCCGAAGTTTTACAATTGGATTTGTCAAATCAAACTGTGTACTAAGAAAGTCCAGTCTGGCAGTAGACAAAGCTTCTGAGTGGAGAAGAAATATTTTACGCACATAAACACAGGCGCCTAAATTCCTGATAAATATTTGATAATGAAGATGTGGGAGGAGTTGGTGTCTTTAGGCATCAGATCTCTTCCAACAAGTAGGATTATAAAATCTTTCTCAGGGGATTGAGAGAGAGAGAGAGAGAGAGAGAGAGAGAGAGAGAGAGAGAGAGAGAGAGAGAGAGAGAGAGAGAGAGAGAGAGAGAGAGAGAGAGAGATGTGGCTTAGCATGCCACAGCCCATGTCTTTTCAAACTTTAAAGATAAAAGATGCTATTTGACATGTCCATGAAGGTGAAAGGCACTGTGTTTTAATTAATAGTATAGTATTTAGTATTGAAAGGTCCATGTTTGAGTTTCAGCTCTACCACTTCCAGTCTGTGCAACCTTGAATCTCCCTCAACCTCCAATTCCTATCCCTAAAACAGAGATATAAGAATTATTATCTCTTATGCTTTGGTCAGGATCAGAGGAGATCATGGATATGGAAATGCTTTGCTAACTGGAAACAGCAAGACACTGTCATCTATCATTCCTACGAGTAACAGCACACTCTCTGGTGACTGAAGAGCAAAATAATGTACTGAGTGCTACCAGCTGAAACCATGCCAGGGGAATTAGCTCTCATGAAATCTGTATTAATCTAAGTCTGTAGAAAGCCATAACAAAGTGTCACATACTGAATGGCTTAAGTCACACAAATTTATTGACTCACAGTGCTAGAGGCTGAAGTCCAAAGTCAAGATGTCTGCAGGGTTGGTTCCCTCTGAGGGCTGTGAGGGTGGGATCTGTTGCAGGTCTCTCTTCTTGGCTTTGTAGATGGCCATATTCTCCCTGTGTTTCTCCCCATCCTCTTCCCTCTATGAATATCTCTGTGTCAAATTTCCCCTTTTTATAAGGACACCAGTCATATTGGATTAGGACACACCCTGATGACCTCACTTTACTTTGATAACCTCTGTGCAGACTCTGTGATGGTTAGTTTTATGTGCCAATTTGATTGAGCTAAGGGATGCACCAATAGTTGGTAAAACATTTCTGGGTCTGTGAGGGTGTTTCTGGAAGAGATTAGCATTTCAATCAGCTGAGTAGAGAAGATCACCCTCACCAATGCATCATGCAATACACAGGTGCTGAATAGAAAAAGGCGGAGGAAGGGCAAATTTGCTCTTTTAGCTTGAGCTGGGACATCCATCTTCTTCTGCCCTCATACATCTACACTCCTGGTTCTCACACCTTTGGACTTAGACTGGGACTTATACCATCAGTCCCTCATTCTTTGAACTCAAACTAAATTACACCACCACTTTTCCTGACTCTCCAGCTTGTGGACAACAGATCATTGGACTCCTCAGCCTCCATAATCATATGAGCCAATTCCTATAATAACTCTTTCTATATAGTTGATGGAGAGACAAAGATAGAGTTTATCAACAGAAGATACATACTAGATATGTGTGTGTATATATCTCTTATTGATTCTGTCCAGATTAATATGAACCTTACCTCCAAATAAGGTCACATTCTGAGGTATTTGAGGTTAGAACTTCAATTGGGGGCGGGGGGGGGAGCGAGGGAAAGACATAGTTCAACCCATGACAACATCTTTCATGTATTTTGTTAAAAAGTCACCAAATTCATTCACAGTGTTTCCCAACCAATGCCTGCTTCCAGATGAAAACATTTCACTTTACAATGGAGACGTATCTACTTGCTGAGTGTCTGAGATGATAAATTATTTACTTCAGAATAAGGATCTAAGCCCATGGCCGCATACCTTCTTTAGACACTGAAACATTAGGCAGTATCCTTCTTTTAGAAAATTATCTTTATCTTGTAATATACACCTCATCATTTTTCCTTATATTTAGCTTGGGAATAAAATTTGGTCACACTGATACTCATAGAGATGTTAAAGTTTGTAGATTTCAAACTCAATTCTTTAAAAAAAATGTATTCATTGGCTACGTCTCACTCCTGCATCAAGCGTACGTATTGTTGACACATTTCCAAATCAGATGCCTTCATTAAATTTCAGAAAAAAAAGCTAATAAGTATATCCACACATATAAACAAAAAATCTTATAAATACATCTATATAATATACAATAGGAATGAAGCATTTAAAAGTAAAATTAGACTTTTTTAACTCATCCTTTCTTAGCAACTCCTGTGTTTATCATGAACTGTCTTTTCATTTTAGAAATCATCAATATCCCCTACAGAATAGATATATGGGTACATGGACATGTGTCTCTGGGGGTAATTATAATATTATTTGTACCATCAAAAAAGTGGAGACAGCCTGATGTCCACCAAGAGGAGTTTGTTAAACAACTAATGAGGCAGCAGAATGGGACACAATACACCCATTGAAGGTCATGTTTTTGAAAAATATATAAATGGCAAGTAATATTCTTGGTATGTTGTTAAGGGATAAACAGATTACAGAAGGATTTGCATGATTCTGATTTTTTTAGGTTATTTATTCATTTATTTATTTACTTATTTATTTTGAGACAGAAAGTACAAGCAGGGGAGGGCCAGAGAGAGAGGAAGAGAAAGAATCGTGAGCAGGCTCCACACTGATAGCGTGGAGCCCATTGTGGGGCTCAAACGCACGTACTGCGAGATCATGACCTGAGCTGAAAGCAAGAGTCGGGCGCTTACCCGACTGAGCCACCCAGGCGCCCCATGATTCTGATTGTAAATCTACACATGCATAAACCTAAAGAAGGATATTCACCGATGTGTTAATATGATATCGCCAGGTACTGAGATGTGGACAATTTTTTGTTTCTTTTTGGTATTTTTCTTATTTAACTGTATTCTGCAAAATGCATGCATCACTTACAAAATGAAAATATGACTTTCTTAATAAATAGAAATTTCCTTCTGAAGGGTTCTTGCCTTAGGCATAGCACCATTCATACCATTCAGGGTCACTGTATGGTTTCACAGCTCTTAGTACTGGATTTCTAGGGGATAATAGAAGGAGATCAAATAAGTATAAAAAATAAGCACATAGGCAACACTATAAGGCAGCCTATGATGTTAAAGGAAGGCTTGATGAAAACTCAGCATTTAATTTAGGTTAAGCCTTGATGAAAAAGTATATTCTCGATGAAGTAAATAGGTTGGACAGAGGAGGGGTGTTCCTGACATTAGAAAGGTCATAAGTAAACAAACAGGCAGCAAAAACGCTGAGTCTCCTCTGAAAGTAACAAATAGTTCAGTATGAGTAGTTCCTAGGGTTTCTAGCAGGATGCCAGGGGACCAGGCAGGAATATTAAGTTAGGGGCATGAATTGTCAGAAAATTTATTGTTCAAACTAAGGCCCTTCAGCAGTGAAAGTGGGGACTCTCAATGGCTACCAGGAGACAGTGGGCAGCAGGACTGTGCGGGTAAACCAGGACCCAGGGCTGCCCTGCAAAGGCGTGGATCACACAGGCCAGGCTGAGATATTCATACACAGAATCCTGGAATCTTGGTGTTGGAAGGAAATGTCAGTGCCCGTCCAGCCAGGCCACCTCTATTCCTGCCTCTCCAACTTGGCCAAGAATAGTTACAAAGTGTTTGTTTTTGTTCAAATATCTCCCTGACAAAATGCTCATTGCCTTGGAACAGCTCTGTTAGAAAATTCCTCCTTGTGGGCACCATGGTGGCTCAGTCAATTAAGCGTTCGACTCTTGATTTTGGTTCAGGTCATGATCCCGCAGTTCATGGGTTTGAGCCCCTCGTGGGGCTCTACGCTGACAGTGTGGAGCCTGCTTGGGATTCTCTCTCTCTCTCTCTCTCTCTCTGCCCCTGCCTCTCTCTCTTTCTCTCTCCCTCTCAAAATAAATTAACTGAAAGAATAAGAAAGAAAGAAAGAAAGAAAGAAAGAAAGAAAGAAAGAAAGAGAGAGGGAGAGAAAGAAAGAAAGAAAGAAAGAAAGAGAGAGGGGGAGAAAGAAAGAAAGAAAGAAAGAAAGAAAACTCCTTGTATTGAGCTGAAATTTATCTCCCTGACTCTCCCACCCCTTTGGCCCAGCACTGCCATCTCAGAGAGATAAACACAATGCTAACCTCTCTTCCACATGAGAATGAAAGATGTAAAGACAGGCATCCTAGCCTTCTAGATCTTCCCTGTTGCAGCTGAAATGTCCTGCCGCCACGTTCCCTACAGCATTCTCGCAGTGGGTCACTATTTGCTTTCTATCTCCTAGTTTGCTTTCGAGTTGTTCCACTCTTGTCCTTTCCCTGCTCCCATTGGGGTTGGGGCCACCATCTCCTCTTGTTTATATTACCGCAACACCTCCGTCCTCAACCACCCCTCAACTCATTGTCCATTCAGCAGCCAGAATGATCTTTCCAAAACACAAAACTGATTGGGACCCTGCCCTGCTCACAGTCTTCAATGATTCCCTATTCTCCTGAGGATCAATTACGGCTCTAGCCCCTACCACCACTCTGTCTCATCTGTCTCATCCCCTCAGCCCTCTGCACCCCTTCTTTCAGTTCTTTGAACAGGCTTCTTGCCCTCAGCCTACTGAAGGTACTGTTATGTTTGCCTGGAACTCTTCCCTCCACCAGCTGCCCCTTGAGGACCCTTACTCAGCCTTTAGGTCTCAGTTTAAACATCACTTCTTCTAAAAGTCCCATTAAGTCTAGATTAAATATCTCTTCCTAGGTGGTTCCACAAGGATCTAAACTTCCCCTATTAAGGCAAGTATACATTGAATTAAAATCATTTCCTTATTCTTCTGGCACAAAAATTTGCTACACTGTGAACTCCATGAGAGCAGGCCTATCTTTTTCAGCACCATTATCATCAGCATCTGGCACAATGATTGGTACATAATATATGCTTTAAAAAATGCTAATGGAGGCGCCTCAGTCGGTTAAGTGTCCAACTTTGGCTCAGGTCATGATCTCATGGTTCGTGAGTTCGAGCCCCACGTCGGGCTCTGTGCTGACAGCTCAGAGACTGGAGCCTACTTCCAATCCTCTGCACTCCCCCCCCCCCCAATCTTTCTCTCTCTCTCTCTCTCCCTCTCTCTCTCAAAAAAAACCAACTTAAAAAAATTAATAAATACTAATGAATTAATGTGTATCCGTCAGAACTAGATACAATTGTTCTAGTTGTATCTAGTTGATACAGTCTGCACAATACAGAGAATGACTCACCTTCCATGTTCTATATTTGATACCTTTTTAAATAAAACCTAACATTATTTTAGAAGAAATGTATCACTGTTGGTTTTATTGTCAGTTTAAACTCCTAAACCTTAACTATATGAAGCCACAACTTCTATCTTGAACCTTCCCTCTCTTGTCACTTCCTCCCCCTCCACTCTGTCTCTCCTCTCTCTTCCTCTCTCCCAATCCCTCTTCCTCTCTTTACCTCTCACTCTCCCATCCGTTTCTCACTCTCTGTCTCACACAGATATACCCAATAATTTTGCAATTGACTTTTATGACCCATGCAAAATACATTTTATATCTATTTTTGCATACTTCGGCACAATACAAAAAGGCAAAATAGACCACAACTGACTGTACCTTCGGACTTCTAACCCTTATGCCTTTGTCTAAGCAAATATGATCAATGTGTTATGCCTTCATGGATATCGATACTGAAAAAGAGGGGTAAGGACAGAGCCCAGAGCACACCACCAAAGACATCCACCTGTTAATCCAATCTCCTTTAACCAGGTATTAATTTAGCCCACGTGCCTCCTCCTAATCCAGAAGAATTTGCCAAGATCTGGGCCCTTCCTGAAATCAAGGTTTTTAATTGATTGATGATAATTCGATATAACCATATTCAAGGTGGATTATTCTATTTAAAATCCCCAATACCTATTATCCCTTTTTAATAAATAATACAACCATGATTCAGAGAGAAAGTCACACACCTAGTGAGTGCCAGAGCAGGGATGTGAGGTCAGGTCCTATGACTCCAGATTCAATACCGCACATCGCACTGGGATCCTCTCAGAAGAGAAAATACACTTAATTGGACATGTGCTGGCTCCTACTAATCACCACTTACCCTCCCAAGTGTCTGTTGAATGAATTAATCCTTTGACTAGAGATTTTTAACCTGAGGTTCATGTAACTCCAAGGAATCCAAGAGTGGACTTGTGTGAACTTCCTGAAAGTTTACAGAAAGTGCCTTGTGCTGCATATTGTCCATTTTTGCCGAGAAGGGTAATGTCCATTCGGACCTCAAAAGGACCATGGCTCCAAAGAAGAATGCCTTGCAGTTTCAAAAACTCTCTGTAGAACCTAATTGTCACTCAGCTCTGTCTTGAGTTTCAGAAACATCGCGTTCTCTCTTTGGAAAACCAAAGCTGCATTTTCTCATCTCTAGTCTCCCAGAGCCTCTACCATGCCCGAGTCGCCCTTAGAGATCTCACCTGCTAGTACCTTCCAAGGCCTTGCAGACCGTCTCTGGTATCAGAAGATACCAGCTTGTGTCTTTGGTACCACCTTATCAAAAGGTGCAGAAACCCACCTATCTTGGCCTTCAGTACCCTCTTCCCATGCCAGGTTCCAAGTGAAAAGGATTCCTTTGCCTTCACAAAGCCAAAGCAAAATTGGAAAAGACTTTTCATGTAGTTTTCCTGGTCTTGAACAAGGTTAGGATAGATGTAGGTAGCAATCCGAGAAACTCATTAGTTGAGATGTGGACTGGAGAGTGAGCTGATAGAACTGGAGACTTGGGGGATTATCTCAAGTACCTAGGAAGTCTAAACCCTTCCTTTGTTAAAACCGTGAAGACTATGACTTTTCCTGATAATCACTGTTGACCTTCGCCCTTTGTTCTTGACCACATTGTATTTGTAGATTGTATCTCTATCATCCTATTCAATGCCTGAACCTAATAGTCACTGGCAACAACTGCACAAGAATTCACACAAACTCATTGAGCATCCCAGATGGGCCCAGTCCTTCACTAAGGACTCGAAGGCAGAAAGAGCTGATCCCTGCAGTTGAGGAATTTACACGCTAGTAGGAGACAGATATTTGCAAGAAAGAATGGTAAATGTTCTGACAGAAGGAATAAAGGAACTTCTAGAAGAATATGGGAGGACTACCTAACCCATTCTGAAGGATGGAGAGCAGATGGTCTGGGTAGTTTCTAAAAGAAAGTAGCTCTCAGCTGAGTCTTCAAGAAAAACAGAAGCTAGACATAGACCTAAGAGAAGGACAAGGAGGAAAGTCATGTTTTTGTAAATAATTTAATGTGCCTACATTTGCAAAAAAAATGTGCATAAAATGTGGAGAGTAAGTGAAGGATAAGAAGGGGAGGGTAAAAGGCAAGTCATGGAGAACCTGTGTCTGCCAACATTACTCTCAAAAGGAAAAAAAAGATAGGAATCCGTGGATGACTTTTCAAAACAGATCTGTACGATGATATTTGCATTTTAGAAAGCTCATTGGACATAGTATGGTAGCAAGATAGGGGACATGAGATGGGTAGCGCTGGCCTCAAATGAGACTAATGGGAAATTGTGACCAGAATCCATTTAGGGGTGGTACTGACTTCAACCAAAACAGGGGCAGGTAAGATGGGGGGGGGGCGGTATATGCATATGAATTATATTGAGCAGGTAGAACAGAGACCTGGTGTTGGAAGAGATTTGGTGACTGTTAGGTGTGGTGAATGAAAGAGAGGAAGTCACTTAGGATGATTCTGTTGTGTCTGACCGGGACACTGAGGATGCCATTTGAGTAGTGACCTGTGGAAGAGGAGGGACAGGCCTGGGAGGAGGAGGGAGAAGACAAATTCAGTGTTGAGCATGCTGATTTCAGTGTGCTCCTCGGGACATCAAAGTAGAGATGTTCTGTGTAAAAGACTAGTGTTTAGAAGAAAGATCAGGATGGGCCCTAGATTTTGTATGTGACGGTTGCAGCCAAGGGAGTGGATGAGATCTCCCAAGGGATGAAAAAGGAAGAGAATCAAGGAACAGACAGATGCACCAATGCTGGTGCAGAGAAGACCTTTGAAAGGCATTCCAAAGTCAGAGGGAAACCAGGAAAGTGTGGCATCACAGAATCCAGGAGAGAGTAATGACAGGGAGAGGGGGTGGGGGAGGGGACGACCAACAGTTCAAAATGACACAGAGAGGCAGGCCAGCGGAGAGCTGAA
The DNA here is from genome assembly GCA_028646485.1 of Cryptoprocta ferox. Taxonomy (NCBI): domain Eukaryota; kingdom Metazoa; phylum Chordata; class Mammalia; order Carnivora; family Eupleridae; genus Cryptoprocta; species Cryptoprocta ferox. The sequence goes on along the minus strand of CM053569.1, from coordinate 19,055,985 downwards.
CTTGCTCTAGGGCTCAGAGAGGTCTCGAGCGGCCCTGACCGAGCTTTGCGTTCAGAAGCGAGGGTGGACGCCTGCGGAAGAAGTAACTGGGTGGTGAGGGCGTGGAGCGGGCCAGTGTCACCCACCCTTTTGAGAAGTGTGGTGGGAAGGTGGACGACAAAATGGAGATGGCAGCTGCCCCGGGCGGGAGGGCGGCAGCTCAATTAACATCTAAGGAGCGGCAGTGTGCAGAGCCTGCTATCCTGTGTGCCACTGGGCGCGCGGTAAGCGACATAAACAAATACCACCACCGGCTTCCCGCTCCGTCCTGCTGAGCGCTACAAAGCCTTTTGTTTTCATTCCCTTTATCAGTGAGAAATGGCTCTGGGCTTAACCTGTTAAACTGAAACCACAGTGTGGCAGTGCGGCGACAGAAACCCTTTGACCCACCGCTAGCGCCCGAACGCCGGCTGTGCCCACTGCCCCTTCCGATCCTCCCCACCTGCTCTGTTTGCCCTGGGAGGTTTCCAAGCCCAGATCAAAAGCACCCCTACTCCGCCGAGACCCCGGGCTCCCTCCACTCTCATCCAAAATTAGCCAGATCCATTTGCAAGACTTGTTCAAATAGTTAAGTACAAAGGGCCGAAAGAGCGGCCGCCCGGGCTGTGTGCACGCCAATCAAATCTTTCCTTTGTGGAGCCCGGGAGGGGGACCCCGCCTTGTGGAAGGGGCTCCCTCCATCTGCGGGATGATTCTATTTCCTTTGGACGCAAGTGTAGTATCCCAGAGAACATTACCGAAACAGATGGCTTTAAAACTCCCCATCCCTCCTGCAAAAAAGCCGTTGTCCAACAGGTAATAAACAAAACGCGGAGCCGCTCGCGGCCCGGGGAGGGGAGAACTCACACTCACAGCACCCCGAGACTGGCTGTGCCCCCGGGGAGCTCCCGCGTGGCACGGGTTCGAGCTCTGGGCAACGGAGACTCGTCCACCACCCCTCTCCGCAAGTTCCACCGGCTCGTTTTCCAGAAACGAGAGGCACAGTGTTCCCAGACCCAAACATTCCCTGGCAACGAAAACTCGCAACGAGTTAAGCTCTGCATCTTGCGCGCCTGCAAACGCTCCAGCTGAGTGCACGGGAACGCAGCCCAACAGGGACCGTTTTCCGGCCAATCTGGAGGCCCCTTGCGAGGCTTCCCGGCTGACAGAACGGCAGCCTGGACTCGGGAGCCCCAGCAATGGAGGACGGGAAGAGAGAGAGAGGCGCCTACCGTACCCGATCGGCGCGGCGGGTCATGCTGCGGGCGTCTGGGCGCCTGGCGGGGCCCCGGGCGCTGCGGACGCGGCCTCTGCTGCGGGCCGGCGGACCTGTGAGCTCTGCCCCGGGCCGGCTGCCCCGGGCTGCTCTTGTTTGCACTGGGCCGTTTGCTTTTGGGATTTCTCCAATGCAGATGTAGTCAGGGGGCCGCTGTCCCGGGGGACAATGATTCCATTGGAAGCTGGCCTTTGACAAGACTCACACATGACCTTTGACTAAAATGGCTTTGGGGAAGGAAAGTGTCCGGAGGCCGAAGACGGGGCATCCAGGGCAGCCGTCCACATTCCCACCCCCAACTGTGCCAAGTTAATTTTTCATCCCCTAATCTTGCAAGGAGAGGCTCCGCGAGGTTTGATTCGCGTTTCTCCTTCATTCCGTAGGATTCTTTTCTCCCTGGCTCCCGAAAGGACTTTGCTGCACGCGTTTCCTGCTGGGCCGCTGATGAGTTCCCTGAATTAGCGTTTCCAGGTTAAACGTGGGCAGCGGTATACTGTACAAGTTCCTGTAACATTCTCCGGAATAATACCACCATTTTTTTTTTTTAATCTCCTTGGAGCATGCTACAATTTACAAAAGCGCTTTTCACAATCAGGCTGTCATTTGGCCTCCAAACAATGCAGGGGAGGCTTGCCTATTACTGCCATTTTACACAAAAAGAAACAGAAGCTCTAGAAAAAGAGGGTATTTGCCCAATCACTCCGCCAGAAAGTGAAATCTGGGTCCTCTAAATTGGCATCCTCTCCACTTCCACAAAGCACTCACCTCTCTGCTGGGTGACCCACTGCTCAAAGTCAAGTATAACACAGAAAACACATACTATAACATGTAGTGTTATTATAACATGTAGTGCAAAGTAATCATGGCTATAACTATTTTAATTTTTGAAGTATGAAAGTGTTAGAAATTGTTTTAATAGAGTAGCTGCTTTTGGTTAATGATGTCCACAGATGTCTCAAATTCATTGACTACATTTTTTTTAACTGTCTAAATGTTTCCTTCCGCAGCTGTTAAAAAGATGCTATGGGAACCAACCGGCCTCTGTGAGGTATGGGTACAAACCAGGGGTTCCTTAGGCTGCTGCAGAAGTCCATCACCAGTGTGATCAGAGCCTGCTCCCCTCTCTTTTCTGGGTCCTTCCAGGTGATGAACAAGGAGTCAGCATCCCAGAATTTTGTTGTGCTGAGAAGAGCTTGATGGAGGTCTACAGCAACGCCCTGGAGCCCCCTGGCATTTTTTTTTCAGGAAAGGGGGTGATACTCACTCTCATTTTGGAAGGACCGTAAGGAGTCAGCCAGGAGGAGAAGAGGGAGGAGGATGTCACCGAGCCAGACAGCACCACCTGCAAAGGCTGTCAGTTGCCTCGGGCGAACTGAAAATAGCTCCTGCAGGCAGGGGCCCCGGGTGTGGGAGGATGATTCTAGGGAGGAGGGTGTGGGTTTGGACTCTGACCAGTCTCCTGTGCCACTCTAGGGAATCTGGACATCACCCTGCAGGGCCGAATGGGTTAATACAACTGGCCTGGGTTATCAGCTCGCAAGAAAAGGATGCAGGAGTCATATGTTGTTCTCCAACAAGGGGAAAAAAAAGAAATATATATATATATATCTCCACCTAGCTTGGTAGTTATGGGCCTTAACTTCATCACACACGAGGTTTCTTCTTCCTAGCTACAAAAATGTGAGCAATCTATTTAACTTCACTGTGCCTCAGTTTTCTCATCAGTAAAATGGGCATTATAGTATCTGCTATGAGGATGAAATGCAGTTATGTAGGTAACACTCTTGGCCTTTCTTCGGATTTACGGTAGCGTTGAAAACAGGCAGCTCTTGTCACGTCTTACAGGACTTCCATGTGCACAGTGCCTGCCACGGAGACCCGAAGAGAAAACAAGGAGCTCTCTCTCTCTCTCTCTCTCTCTCTCTCTCTGGCTCTCGCTCTCGCTCTCTCTCTCTCTCTCTCTCCCAGTGAGAGAGCTGGAGGGGAAGGAGCCTCTTGTTTTCTGTCCACCGCACTTTTGGCCTTTGACTCATGAGGGTTTGTCCTTTGCTCCTTCCACTTGTTATCTTTCAGCTCTTTGATACGACTTCCTTAAGGTCCCAGTCTAGACTTTCATATCAGTCGCAATCTTTCTCCTCAACAACTCTGAGTTCATTCATTTCCTTGTTCTAAACCAGTGCCGTCCCCATCTATCTGCAAACCCCGCCAAGGTGTAGCTATCGGCTCGAGCTACATGTCACCACACGGCCACGGCTACTAGTCCCACCATTTGTACGTGGTCTGCAGCCTCGGCTGGGTGCCCACAGCCGCGCTTGTGATCTTCCCAAATGTCCATGGCCATCCCACCTCTCCAGTTACACAAAGTCACTCTTCCCACCTCCTCAGAACTCTGAGCTCACTCCCACCTGGCTCCCTTTCAGCAAACGACCCCCCCCCCCCCCAGAACACTGTAGATGTCTGGCAGGAATGCTACTTCCTGTCTCTGCACCAGAAATGGTATTTCCTGCCCCAGCTCCTTCCCTCCCACCTCAGAGGTGCCCCTCCTTCTCTCTGCTTTGGAATCCCCCTCTTCCCATTTCCTCTGGAACATTCTTTCATCAACCTTCACCCTATCTTTCCGTTTCTTCTCTACTGATTTCATTAGTTCATGTAACAGTAAACACTTATAAAACGACTACCTGCAGTCAGTATCTTTGATTCTAGGGATACAAGGATACATAAGACACCAGAACCTCTAAACACATTCAAGTTTCTCCCATACAATGAACTCCCCTTTTCCTAATGTGGCTTGAATATGTGCCTGTTCCTTATAACGACACCAGCAATGAACAGACATGCACACACATGCACACGCCCACTGTCTGCCACATACTCCCCATGCCTCTTCTAAAGCCAGTTTCTTCCTTTAAAACCTGGCTTAAAGTCACCTCAAAGAGACCCTCCTTGATCAGCCAATCCAGGGAACCATTCTGTCCCTCTATGTTGCTGTTAATCTTTCTTATTAACAACATGTCGTTTAGCTCACGTTGTAATGCGAGATTCCTCCATTTGCTTGCTTGCCTACCTTCAACGAAAGATGGTGCGAACCTTCCACTAGCGTGAACCTTTACGAGGTCTGGGCTCTTTTATTCACTCCAATAGTCCCCGTGCCCAGCCTATACCTGGTAGGTTCTCAGAAAACATTTGTTGACCCTAAGCTGTTAAGTGCCAGGACCATCTTTGCTCTAATCTTTTTTTTAACGTTCTTAATGTTTTTATTTATTTTTGAGAGAGAGAGCGAGAGCGAGAGCAAGAGAGCATGAGGGGGAAGAGGGGCAGAGAGAGAGGGAGACACAGAATCTGAAGCAGGCTCCAGGCTCTGAGCTGTCAGCACAGAGCCCAACACAGGGATCAAACCCACAAACTGTGAGATCATGACCTGAGCCAAAGTCAGATGCTTAACCAACTGAGCCACCCAGGCTCCCCTTTTATGTTTTTTTTTTTTTTTCATTTCCATTACACAGCCTACTGGTTTTCGATGTTGATTGCAAATAGAATTTCCTGAGCAGCTTTGAAAAATTCTGATGCCCAAGGTACCCTAAGACCAGTTACTTCTGGGGTGAGACGCAGCTATCAATTTTTGTAAGCTTTCCAGGCAATTCTCAAAGACCACTCACCTAACCTCTGCCTTACACACAGGTGATGCTCGCTAAAGAAATGAATGGTTGAAGGAATGATTCAAGGAATGGAGTCACTAAGCTCCCACTTATCTTGCAATTCTCTTCTCCCTGGTCTTTCCACACCCAATCTGCTATCCAGGCATGCAAACCACCAACACACACACCTGTGTTCTCAGGTCTCCAAGCTTTCCCATGCGGCTAGTTTGACCTAGAACCCCCATACCCCATCCTGGCTACCTGCTGCTGGTCTCCCTGGTAAGGTCTGGCTTTGGGCTCCCTACCACCGCCTCTCCCAGGTCGTCCCAGTGTCCCCACAGGGCTCTGGGCCTCCTCTCCCCTTGCATATATCCCTATGAAAGAAGGCATGCTGCCACCTGGCGTTGTGTCAGGACCCTTCTTAATTGGGACTCTTTTCTCCTTGCATCCTCCTGTGCAGCAGACCCCCAGCCACAGCAGCCACTCCACAGATATCGTGGAATGAATTCATAAATTAATGGATTAACATATTGATGAAGTTTTTTTCTTTTCAAATTTTTATTTTAAGTTCTAGTTAGGTAACATACAGGCCAATATTGGTTTCAGGAGTATTCAGGGATTCATCACTTACATACAACACCAAGCATTCATCACAAGTGCCCTCCTTAATACCCATCACTCATTTAGCCCATCCCCCCCACCTCCCTCCATCAAGCGTCTCTTATGGTTTGATTCCCTCTCTCTTTTTCCCCCTCCCATATTTTCATCTGTTTTGGTTTTTAAACTCCATATATGAGTGAAATCATATGGTGTTTATCTTTCTCTGACTTATTTCACTTAGCAAAATACACTCTACCTCCATCCACGTTGTTGCAAATGGCAAGATTTCATTCTTTTTTTTTTTTAGCTGAGTAATATTCCACTGTATAAATATATCTTCTTTATCCATTCATTAGTCAACAGACATGGGCTCTCTCCATAGTCTGGCTATTGTTGATATGCTGCTATAAACATCAGGGTGCATGTACACCTTCAAATCTGTGTTTTTGTGTCATTTGAATAATATATTGATAATTTTTTTTAATGTTTATTTATTTTTGAGAGAAAGAGAGGCAGAGAGACACAACATGAGCAGGAGAGGGGCAGAGAGAGAAAAGACACAGAACCTAAAGCAGGTTCCAGGCTCCAAGCTGTCAGCACAGAGCCTGACATGGGGCTCAAACTCACCAACGGCAAGATCATGACCTGAGCTGAAGTCAGACTCTGAACCGACTGAGCCACCCAGATGCCCCTATATTGATGAATTTTTAAAGAGATAACTCTTTAAAACAACATTTATTTTTTTATTTTTTGTTTTTAGCTTTTGTTTTTCAAGAGCCTTATTGAGCTATAAATCATATAACATACAATTCCTCAATTTAAATGGTACAATTTAATGGTTTTCCAGATATTCACAGAATTGATATTTCTAGAATATTTTCTTCACTCCAAAATGAAACCTTCACCCCCCTTGTCTCCCCAGCTTCCCAACCCTAGGTAGCCACCAACCTACTTTCTGTCTCTATGGATTTGCCTACTCTGGAGACTTCACATAAATGGAATAGTGGTTTGTGTGTGTGTGTGATTGGCATCTACCTCCACTTTTGAAGACCTATTTGGCCACAAGCATCACTTTCACATTGAGTTGATGTGACAGAATACAGATCCTGGAAGAGGATCTTAGAGGACAAACAGTATTTTGTAGACCTTATTACACAACAATCTAATAAATTATCCAAATTCCTGAGCTGGGAGAAGGAAGATATAGAAGCTTAACTATACATGCTACCATGGGAGAAAGGGAAAGGGGACAGATTCCAGGATGGCTAAGCTCTGCCTCACCAGCCCTGTTCAAGCTACACCATTGGGGCAGGACCTTCTGTGCCATAAGGACCCCATATTGAAGGCAAATTGCCCAGGTTAAACTCTACCTTTGCCACAGATTAGCTGTAACCTGATTTCCTGCTTCCTCATCTCTAAAAAGAGAATACAAATAGTTCTTGTCTCATAAGCACCACATCATAGCACTGTTATAAGAGTAAATGAGGGGACACGTATCAAGTGCATAGCACAGCACCTGGGACATAATCGATGCCTGATAAATATTTATGCTGTTGTAGCTGTTGAAGTTTGGCCACGGCCATTGATATATTGTTTTTCTAAGTAAAATTTAATGTGGAAAGAGGGTTCTGGTGCTTTTACAAAACAATGTAAGCCAGTATTCTAGGAAAACTACACACACCATGCAGATAGCCACTGCCAGATGGTCATCTGTGTTCTGCTTGATGAGAGTGGGGACAATGGCAAGATTTAGCTGAAGCTGAGGAGTAATCTTTAGTGGTGCTTTTACAAAACAATGCAAGCCATTATTCTAGGAAAACTACACACACCATGCAGATAGCCACTGCCAGATGGTCATCTGTGTTCTGCTTGATGAGAGTGGGGACAATGGCAAGATTTAGCTGAAGCTGAGGAGTAATCATTAGTGGAAAGTGGGGGAGGTCATGGGTTAGTCCATTCCTGGCATGAAAAGCTGATGGAAATACCCTCGTTCTTCCCACCAAATGTACATGGGTGCCGCTAGCAAGCAGAGGTTACAGGCTCCATGGACCTTAGGAACTAAACTCCTCTGCAGCAATTTCTTTATTTTCCTTCTACTATTCTTGCATACAGACCTGCCTGTGGCATCCTCTGCTAAGCCCTCCTGGAGTGTCTCTTAAGTACATCTGAAATTGGCACTTGGTGGCTGACCCATGGCAGCCAATCTCGTGATCAGACACAATCATCTGTAGCAAGTGGTCACAGTCTACACTGATTTTGCTACCAACCGGTGGCAATTGGTCTGATAATTATCCTTCCAACTCTAGAACAGCTGTCCTTACATGTAAGCATCAAGTACCTTGGTAGACCTTCATCTGACTCCCACTGCTTTGAATGTTTTTTGTTTTGTTTTTTTTTTTGTTTTTTTGCACATCTAGCCAGCCTCTGTTCAGATTCTGCTCAACTATCTTTCTTTCTTGCCTTCCTTCCCTCTAGGATCTCACAGTTCCCTGTACATGCCCGTGGGACAGCGTCTGGACAGTGTCCTGTGTAGATGACTGTGAATAGCTAGAAACTAAAACACAAGGACACTTTTCACTTATCTTTGTGTGTCCCATTAACAGCCCTGGGCCAAGCACACAATGGTCATTCCTCTAATTTTATGGATATGTATTGAGGGCCTACTAGGTGCTGACACTTGAAGATGCAAACGTTCCCAGAAGCATGGGATTTTCACCCTGAAAGGAATTTTGAGACAAGAAAATGAGGCTCAGAAAAGGTTGTGTCTCATCAAGGGTCCTGGTGCCTGAGTACAGAAAATGTTGGAGATAGAATTCAAGTCTCCTGACACCTTGTTCTTTTATGATAGGTTTTCTTCCCCTTGGGTTAAAATAATAGATTTTTTAAATGCATTAAGAAAACTGGAGAAAATATGAATGATTATTTTGTTCACTAATGGGTTTTTGAACTCCAGAACTAGCCCTCAAAGCACCCCTGAGTCAGTGACTGAGAATATTAACACAGGCCAACCCCAAAGTGTAATATTGCTAATGCCACTACTGTCCGGCTCTGTACTTTTCACACCCCCGCCCTGATCGCTCACATCTCACCCACGCCAGGACAACCAAGGGCCTGTAAAAATTTAACTTGATGTGATTGCACAACCGTGAAAGTCTGAGTTGCTTTTTGAGGTACTGAATGATTTTTTAATTGCCTCGTGAAAATGTTTCCAGTGGGAGGAAATGCAGAACAAGCTGTCACAAACATAAATGTCCCTGTCAGGCTCTGGTGAGGTTATTATGCAATTAAAAGATGCAGGGGGCACTGATTTTGGACCAGCCTGAAAAACAGACTGAATCTTGTTCTGTTTCTCTTCCTACCCCTTTGCTGAATTTCTATTGTTAAGAATCCTTTTGGAGGTGATGGATAGGTTTATTACTTTGACTGGCATATGTCCAAACTTATCAAATCATATACGTTAGATACTTGCAGGTTTTTATATCAGTTATACCTCAGTAGAGGTGGGTTGTTTTTGTTTCTTTAAAGAATCTGTTTCTTCACTGAGTTGAAATCATGGTCCAGCAAGCCCAGTGTTCTGTGTTTCTCAGCAAGGCAGACTTTGGGTAAGAAAGAGCAAGACTCTAATTCCTGCCTAGCTCCTTGAAGGCTGCTGATGAGTTTCCCTTAATGACTCATGATGGCACTAATTCCAATGAATGTCACTACTTTAGGCCAGGCTGCCATCACCTCTCAGCTGGCCCAGTGAGAAAGTCTCCTTGATGCTAATTTGAAGGCTTCTAATTTACCTTCCGTGCCACAGTCAGAGAGGTCATCTGAAAATTCTAACCTGACCACCTAATTCCTCTGCTGAATACCCTGCAGGGTTCTCCATTGTCCTGAAGATAAAGGGTCAACTCCTTAATATAATGTAGCAATAATCTGGTCAAGAGTGCTGCCTACAGACAAAAGTGCTGCCAGTAGCTGAGCTGACTGAGTGGGAACCCAGTCCATATTCTACATGCTCAGCCATGAACCCTGGGACTGTCCCACTCCTACCTAAGACCCAGGAAGGATTAGAGGTGTCCCCTGATGGGCCTATTAGTTCCTGCTGTGGATTCATATCCAATCACCCCTACACCTGCTTCCATCCTAACCTCAGCACTATAATTCCACCATATTAGCATCTCGAAATTCCCCTTTGTCTTGCTTCTGACCCTTTGCCCATGTTCTCCTCCACTTGAGCTTCTCTTCATTCTTCCTTTCACCTGGATGAGTCAAATTTTCTTTCTGCTCTCCACTTAAATATCACCTTTCCTGACCCTTCTTGGACTGTGTTAGGTGCTCCTAATATGTGTTCTCAAAACACCATGTGTTTTTTCATAACAGAACACTCATTCTATGGTCTTGTAATTGCCTATTTATCTGCCTTTCCTTGAGAGCAGAGAGTGTACAACAGTACTCTAACCTCCTTATCTAGGTACTCAATAGTTATCTGTTGATCAAAGAAGTGAATGAGTAAGTGGATGGATGCATAAATATGTTTTTAAAAAAACCCCTTGAACTCATGTTTCTCATAAATATCACGTTTTCACTAAAAGAGGTCCAAAACTGTACTACTTATCATCCTGTATTTGTCTTAAATTTATTTATTTGTTTTGCCTTCACAGAATGCACTAGAAAGGGTGGATCTCTAGGAATTGGGAACTCCCTCATCTTAGTTCATCCAAAACCACAGCTTCCCCATTTTACAGACATTTGGATGTTTCCAAATGGAAAGATGGTCTTTATATGGTGTCTTCCCATCTTCCCCTAACTTGGCACTCAAGGCAACGTAGTGAAAGGCCTTGAAAGTATTCACATTTGCTCTTTGGGTGATAGTGAGTTCACAAAGCATATTAAGCAGGGGACTGATATATCATATTTGTGTTTTGGGTAACTGCTAGAGCAGGGGTAAGGAAGGTGAGAGCCTAGCATCAGGGAGCAGAGAAAGAAAGCCATTAGACCAGTCAAGGCAAGAGATGAAGTCCTGACGGGATCATGGCCATGGAGATGAGGACGCAAAATCAGGAAATATTTAAGAGAAGGAAAATCTTAATATGGTTGTAAATGACGGAGAAGAATCAGGGATGATTGCAGTGTTTTGAGCTTCAGCAACTGGGTGACTGCTGGTGTCATCATCTGAACTTGGAACTATGAAGATAGTGAGTTCACTTTAAGATGTGGTCAGTTTAAGTTGTGGACTTCCATAACTTAGAAATCAAGAAATCCATAAGAAATCAAGGTAGAAACCATATTTGTATACCCAGTTTCCAGCATACCTTATATGCGGTAGGTTCTCAAAATGTTTCTTGAATAGAATCAAAGGGGCAATACATCCTACTTACAGAATTCTCGATATCTAACTTCAATTGTGTGCTTTGTCAGATTCAAAGCAAAGATCCATACTGCTCTGTATTAACATAATATAACATTTATCCATATGACAAGCTAAGAAATTTCAACCCCCTGGAAAGTATGACTAAGAGATTTTACTGCAATAATAATTTTCACTGAGTGGTGGAAGGAGTCAGGAAAGGGGATATTATAGCAACCACAAATAGGTCCAGGGCTACACTTGGCTTGCAATTTCACTACAAATTTCAGAGAAGCCATAAAAGATTCAAGTGAAATCTGGTTGGTTGATTAGAAACATGTGAAGAAACCCTAAACAGGCACGTGTTTCACATTTCCTACTCTGAAGTTGGCCAAGTATTAATCATCCTCCCTGTGTTATTCCAGAAAACAGAATCACTCCAGCTGGCCTTTTGAACGAACAGGACCTCGGGCAGGAGACAATCCACAAATCTGGGACTCCCATAGACAGAGAATTAGCAAATAAATGCCATGCAGAACTTTCCCCACCTTCCACAACCCTGCTCTGTATGCTACCCTCCCCACCCCAGCCCTCAGGCCAGTTCATGCTCACCTCTGTATTACAAAGAAAGAGAGATTTTGGGGACACAGCCTCTCAAGTGAGAACACTGTTGCTTCATCTTGAACCTCCTCCCTCCCCAGAACACAGATTCCAGAATGGAAGAGGCACAGACTTTGGAGCCAGAAAGTCCCAAATTTGAAACCAAACTCCACCATTTACTTCGGGTGATTTACCTAATCTCTTTGAGCCACGGATTTCCTCATTTACAAAACAAGGATAATAAGACCTACTTGGAAGGGTGAAGACCCAACAAGGTAATTTATGTAAAACACATACAATACATATGTGTGATATTAGCAAACATTATTTGGCGCCTTCTTGCCCCTTCCTTCTGTATGATGATCTGTCCAAGAAATGTGAAGCCCAAACTGTCCTTGAACACAGGCCACACTCATGGAAGTCTCAAAGGAACGGTTCGACCTGAGAACTGATCAGGGTTTTCTGTAGAGGACTCAGTTTCCCCGAGTTCTCCTGGGACTCACACAGCAGGGAGATAACAACAAATCTGGCCTCCCTCAGATGCAAGAAAGAGCAAGGAGGATGGAAAGGCTCATTTTGGGTCTAAACAGTCAGGTCAGACCTCAGAGATGAGGCATCATTCAAACTGGGCTTTAATGGATGAGTGACATTTCCTGGGATAGAATCAGAGATAATTTCATACAAAAGGAGTCAATGAATAAAGACACTGAGGTCATGATGTGCTCAAGAAACAATAACTGGTTAGGTACGGCTAGAGGAGAGGCAAAGGAAAGAAATGCTGGGGGAAGTGATGGGCAAGGTCAACTGGATTAGTTTGCCAAGTGTTTACCATGCTACGTGGAGCTTCTGGACACAATCCTATTAATAATGCAAGCACATCAAAGAAATCCGAAAATTTCTCTTTTGCATCTTATTGTATTTTGTTTTTAGCATTTTTCTATTCTCATTATGAAAACCAAACATACATTAAAAATTATTTTTTAAAAAAAGAGGGCTCCTGGGTTGCTCAGTTGGTTAAGCGTCTGACTCTTGGTTTCGACTTGGGTCATGATCTCACAGTTCGTGGGTTCAAGCCCCGAGTTAGGCTCTGCACTGACAGCACGGAGCCTGCTTGGGATTTTCTCTCTCCCTATCTTCCTTCCCCTCCCCTTCCCTCCCCTTCCCTTCTCTTCTCTTCTTTCTCTCTCTCTCTCTCAAAATATTTAAATAAATGTAAAAAAAAAATGAATCTCTGTCTTCATCCCAGACTGGGTCTACTCCTCAGCATTAAATCTTTGTTCTCTCTCCTTCCAGAAATTTTCCATATAAATACTCTTATAAATCTGCCTGTGAATGAATAGTTATATACTGCATTGTACGTGTTTATTTCCTGCTTTGCATCGTATCTTTACAACTCAGCATATATCATTTCACCTCATTATTTAAAACAGCTGTACGGCAGTCCCATACTTTAGACTGTTGCATATCTTTTATTTACCTAATTCTCAGTTGGTATATATTTAAGCCGTCCCCACTTGTTTATTATTACAAACAAGGCTGCAATCCGTCCTCATATCTTTGGAAATATGAGAATATTCCTGTGGGCGGGGGGAAGAAACACTAAAAGCAGAATTGCTGGACTAAAATGTATGTGCTTTTAAAATCTGAGAGTTATTTTCAACTCGGTCATTAGATAAAGTACCTACTTATACTTCTATCACCAGAGTATGACTGTATCTGTTTCCACATATCTTTGACCTTACTCTGTTATCAAGCTTTTAAATCTTGGCCACTCTAGTAAGTTAACCTTTTTTAATTTCCTGTTTTGACTTACAATTCTTTAACTGAGTGAAGACGAGCAACTGCTCATATGTTCATAAACCATTTGTCCTTCTTTCTCTGGGAATGGCTTTTTTTATTGTCCTTGCCAGTTTTTCTATTAGTTTGTGGTCTTTTCCTTGCTCATTTATAAGAGCTCTTTATATATTAGGAAACTAGGCAAATTGACCGTGATTTTGTTTATGGCTTCTGGGCTCTATCCAGTTCTTAGAGATGTCTCTTCCACTCCAGTATTATTTTAAAAGTCCACTCACATTTTCTTTCATACTTTTACAACTTCCATTTTATGTTTACAATTTTGATCGATAAAGAGATCATTTTGCTCTAAGGCATCAGATATGGATTTCATTTTGTTATTCCTTCTTTATGATTTTATTTTAATAGATGATTTTACCCCCATTTAAATTTATTGAGAGTAAGACATGTTTGTTCCGAGTTCCCTTCTCAGTTATGTTTTTCTATTTTTAATGCTTCCTCTGTTTTCTAATTTTTACCACATGGTCTGTTTTTTGTCTTCTTTGATATATTTGCTTTTTTTTCTTTTTCTTTCTCTTTTTTTCCCTTTTTTTCTTTCTCTTTTTCCTCATGGAAGACTGTGTGAAAGAAGAACAAGGCAGCTTCACACATGAGAGGTGTTGTGTGTGTGTGTGTGTGTGTGTGTGTGTGTCTGCCTGTGTAGAGCAATTGCTCCGACCAGGTGTTGGTAGGATGTGGTTGACACCTACCATCTCTACCACCTCTACTGTATCCTCTCCTCCGAGAATGCTTATGACAGTGGTATGTCTGCAGGACTCTCTCTTAGCTCCACTTCTCATGACATTTCCCAGTGCAGAACAGAGACTTGGACACTGTCCTAGTTCTACCCACAACCCTATACAATGCTGTTCCAGGCACAACTGGCTCTTTGACAATGTGTTGCCCCATTTTGGGAGACCACCACGGAAAACTGGATTGACTCTGTCTTCCCTGGGCTAGATCCAAATGTTACTGGGTTCAGCAATTATTCTTCAGAGCTTGGGGTTGTAGGTATTTTCTAACTTATTTGAAGATAAAAACTTTCTTTTCTTTTTTTCAGTTGGCTTTAAAAAGACAGAGGTGGAGAGTAGAAACAGCTTTACCGCCCTGTTTTCACCAGAATTTCTGCAGTGAAGATAATTAACCAGGAGAGAATATATTGATATATAACTAATTATGTTAATCTAATTATGTTATCAGTCAAGTGTCCAACTCTTGATTTCAGCTCAGGTCATGATCTCATAGTTCGAGAGATGGAGCCCTGCATTGGGCTCTGCACTGACACTGTGGAGCCTGCTTGGGATTCTCTCTCTCCCTCACTCTCTGCCCCTCCCCAGCTCATGCTAATGCTCTCTCGTTCTCAAAATAAATAAAGGAAATTTTTTAAAAAATGGAAAAGAGGTGAAGCTAATGTGGACCAGGGTGCAATTTGGAGGAAGAAAAGTCTGGGAGAAATCATGCAGGCCAATCGACAGGACTCTGTAGCTGATTAAAAAGGAAGGTTAGAAAAGACCTGGAGAAGACATGGAAAAGAAAAGTGATGGCCATGCATCCGCTGAGGGAGGAAATATAGCAGAGGAAAAAGTTCATGCTTTCATATGTTGAAGTTGCTGGAACATTCAGAGGAAGATGTAAAGCAGGTTGTTGGAAACATACTACCAAAAGAGGGCAGGGGGTGTCGAATTAGATAGACGTCTCCAGCAGACTGAACGCTGTGGTGGCTGGAGCCATGAAATAGATTAACTTGCCAAGAAGAACAGGATGAAGTAAGAGGAGGATGAAGATAGAGCCTGGAGGATACCAGCCTTTCAGGGGCTGAGGCACCAATAAACGATAGGGTTGTAGGGATGAAGAAAACAAGAGATGGTGGCTTCGTAAAGAACAATGAAGGGGCGTGCCGAGAAAGGGTGTAGAGTCAGCAGTGTCAGATGTTGAAAAGGGTTCTACAGCAAGCACTGAAAGTTCCCCAGCGAATTTGGTAATTGGTGACAGCAATTTGGGGGGCAAGGAAGGCAAGTGGAGGGGAAGATGATAAATTCATATTAAGCATCCAATACATACCAGGCAATACACTGGTGTTTTGCATCTGCCATTCCAGTTAATCTCCATAAAAATCCCCCAGAAGAGGAAACAGAAGCTAACAAACATTAAGTAACCCTTGCACCATCATGAAGAAGCCAAAGAGGCAGCTAGATTTACATACAAATCCTGCAGTCAAAGCACTTTCCTGTCTCTACTTTGTTAACCTTCAAGTCAGACTATAGTAAATTAATAAATGCCTGTAGCCTTAAAAATGTAATGTGTTTCAGATCATAGTTTCCTAGTGAACTTCTATTAGAAAATTGTTGTTAGAGGGGTGGCTGGGTGGCTCAGTGGGTTAAGTGTCCAACTCTTGATCTGGGGTCAGGTCGTGATTTCATGGTTCGTGAGTTCGAGCCCTGTGTAGGGCTCCACACTGCTTGGGATTCTGTCTCTCCCTCTCTCTGCTCCTCCCCTGCTTTCTCTCACTATCTCTCTCAAAATAATTAACTAAATTTTTTTTTTTTTTAAAAAAAAAAGGAAATTGTTGCTGGATTCCTTTTACAAATTCTGGCTGTCATGCCGAACATAATTTATCACAGCCCTCAGGACTATATTGGTTTGATGCTAGCTTACCAGCCTACCCGTACATTAGCCAGATTATACTGGCTTCATTCCTGACAACGGTGAGCACCCAGTAAATGGTAACTAAACTAACAGAGGTCACAAAATTAGTGTTAAAAGAAAGGCAACAATGCAAATATCATTATATTTTCCCTGCCCAGTTTCTAGTAGAAATTTCTCCATCCTGAGTTCTGCATAATTTCCAACTATGCCATAGAATGATGAATATACAAACTTTCTTGACCTGAGCGATTATAATTCCTCTTTCTCGGAGTATCATCTCTCTTGGATTCTGTCTCTCCTACAAGACATCAGTGCTCTTTGGTGATTAATATTGTGCTTGACACAAAGCAGCATTCAATGAATGTTTGTTCTCCTGAGTTGTTGTTGTTTTTAGGCTGAGGTCATTGCAGGTGGTTCTATAACACCTTTGCCTGTCTTTAAAAAAGTTCAAAAACATCAAGACAGGGGCACATAATTGGTGCTCAATTTCACTGCTAAACCAATTCAAAACCAGCCAACCAATGAAATTGGCTTAAAGGGGTACGAGTAACTTTATAGTTTTCCTCAGGATGGGAAAAAGTACATATTTAACATTTTATGGACATACTTAATAATGGAAACATACTTAAGGATTCTGGAATTCCTCTATGCCATTTCTATCCAGAGCACGTAGCCCCCAACATAGGGACTCTGATAAGTACAGGCATTTCCCGTGGGGCCACAGGATCAGGACCCATACATACAGAATATTCACAGGAACAATTCCCCAAAGCAACCTAATCAGAAGGAAAGTATAATTCCTTGTTTTGGCACTGTGTCATGCGTACATCCTCCCGCTGACAAGAAGATGATGAGCTCCTCACATCTTTTACTAGATGTGCTTTTGGGTATACATTTTTCTCAGTGGAGAAATTAATAAGAAAAAATGACAGTAAACACCATCACTTGTTGCATATTGCCCATGTTCCAGGACTGTGGCTTAATTCTTCCAATAATCCTACAAGTTAAGTTCCTTAACCAAAGTTACACACATGTGGTAATAGGCAGAACCAGGGTTAAATCAGATCTGTTTATCACTAAATCTACCATCTTTATCATAAGACTAAAGACAACTGACCCCTTCCCCCAATTAAAAAAATAACAACAACAAGAAAACAAAAACAAAAAACTGAAAAAGCAAACATAAAACTGAAACATTTCTTTTAGGAGCTTAGAGTTGTGTCAGATCCTGCAAGTTTTCTTCCTGATCTTCCCTCTGTAGGTGGCCCCCTGAAGAAGACTACATTTCCCAGCCTCCTTTGCGGCTAGCTATGGCCATGACTAAATTTTGGCTAATGTGATATAAGAAGTGGTGTATGCAATTTCTTGGAAGTATTCTTAAAGGGAGAGAGCACAGCATTCTTCATCACTTCCCTTCTTCCTGTTTGGCAGAATTTACATATAATCACTATAGTTCTAGCAGCCATTTTGGAATGGAAGCCATACTCAGCAGTTTATTAGAAAGAAGGTGTCGGAGCACCTGGGTGGCTCAGTAGGTTGAGCGTCCGGCTTCAGCTCAGGTCATAATCTCACAGTTTGTGGGTTCGAGCCCCGCATCAGGCTCTGTGCTGACAGCTCAGAGCCTGGAACCTGTCTTCAGATTCTGTGTCTCCTCTCTCTCTGACCCTCCCCTGCTCACACTGTCTCTCTCTCTCAAAAATAAATGAAACATTAAAAAAAATTTAAAAAAAAAAGAAAGAAGGTGTCATGGAGTGCCTGGGTGGCTCAGTCGGTTAAGCATCTGACTTTGGCTCAGGTCATGATCTCACAGTTCATAAGTTCAAGCCCCTCATTGGGCTCTCTGCTGTCTGCACAGAGCCTAATTTGGATCCTCTTTCCCCCTTTCTCTGCCCTTCCCCACTCACCTGTGTGTTCTCCCTTTCTCCCCCCTCCTCTCTCTCAAAAACAAACAGACAGGAAAGGAAGGAAGGAAGGAAGGAAGGAAGGAAGGAAGGAAGGAAGGAAGGAAGAAAGAAAGAAAGAAAGAAAGAAAGAAAGAAAGAAAGAAAGAATCTTGATCACCATGGAGCACTGGCTACCACCTACAGACATCTTAATATGAGGTAGAAATATATTTCCACTTTTAAGCTACTGACTTTATTTCCTATTTACCAGTTGAGTCTAATTCTAACCGATGTATGAATCTTATGATATCTTATGTATTATGACATCTTGTATTGTTCTTGAATGTACGTTCATTAAGTTAAGCTGGTATTGGGCACGCTAAGTATTATAGATAGAAATGATTAAGATATAGTCTTGCTTCAAGAAGGTTTCAATTTAAACAGAAGGAGGAGACATGCCCGTGAGGCTACAATAAAAGGGATACCTGGTCTGTGAGTTAGTTTTATGAATAGTGTATTATTTTTAGGTATGTTTTGAAGTGTTTCTATCTAGTTTCCCTACACTGACAAGGGGAGAGCACAAAATCATTTTTCTGTTTTGTTTTGTTTTTTATCCTAGCTTATTAGCAGGTAGTCAATAGTTTGACCAACTGAAAAACACATTCTTCAATGCATCCACTGCACTTAAAATAAAACTGTAACTTTGTCTATTTTCTTGTTGGAATCTCTAACCTTCTGCCATCATCCTTCTGTACAAAAGGAAGATAAAGATTATAAGGAGGGGAGCCCTAAATCCCATGCTTCCGTCTCTTACTGTAAGATATAGACTCAGGGTCCCTTTCACTAGCTCTGTGCACACTCAGGGTGTGTGGGGAGAAATCCTGGAGGAGTTCTCAGAGCCCTGAGAATAAAGATGTAGATTACAATTCCCGGCTCTGACTTCAATTTCCTGTTACCTCAACAGATTGTCTCACCTTTCTGGACCACAGGCCCTTAATTAATAACAATGAGTTAATTAATGGTAACAAGAGGATTCGACTCAGTGGTCTCCAAGGTCTCATTGAGCACAAATGCTCTGTGACTACGGCTAGAACGAGCCCCAAGTAGGAAGTTGGGGAACCTTGAATGCAGTTGGGGTGAATCCATCCACTAATTCACAGGATGATCTTTGCTAACCTCAGGGAGGTTGAACAAGATAGGGAGATGAACAAGATAGATGCTTTATAACATCTCCTACAGTTCAACTGTTCTATAAATACTCAATGCAAAATTGTTTTATTCATGGAAAAAAATGAATAACATTATTAAACTTAAAATGAATAGGTGGCGCTATTCAAAGTAACCCCAAACTGTGTTCCGTGCCTGCACAAAATAAGGATTTTTTTTTTTAAAGTTACCACACTGTGATAAAAACGAAATTGGCTCAGGGATGGAATTTTGCAGTATCTTTCATCATTTCACACAGGCGCTTAAAGGCCATGACCAAGGTCCAAAATGAAAATGTCCTCTATGGAAACAGAAGTGCCTTTAACAAGCATAGAGGTTCCTGTTGATAAGCATAACCAACAATCTTAATGTCATGTTGTTCCCCTTGACCCCAAGTCAGAATGTTTCCTCTTACCCAAGTCCAAACACATTGTCTATGTCCACTGGAAGAAAATCATGCAGCATCATTTATCCCTTCTTTTAACACCCTTGAAATCCTCCTTTATAGTAAATTTCAGCCTCGGGCCAGCAGAGTATGTTTTTTTCTCTTTTAGAGCTTGTACATTGTGTACACATTGCCAGAGTGAGACATTCTACGTCAACTCTAGGGCTGTAACTAAGGACTTCGTAAACAAAACAGGGCTGGTTAACACAACTTAGTGCCAAAAAAATTGAAAAATTACTATCTTCATCAAACAATAAAATCCTGAGTAAATGGAAAATTTTAATGCTTTCGATTTTTCAAGCTGGTTTTCGTTTGGTTAGAAGAGCATATATTTATTTACCTATTTAAAGGTAAACTTTAATAAAATAAACAGTCCCCAGCTTCTCCCTTTTCTGTATTGAGGCTGAAAGTTTGAAGCTTCAGATTATGGGCTGAATTGTGTCTTCTCAAATTGCATACGCTGAAGTCCTAACCCCTAGGGCCTCAGAAGGTGACTGGATTTGGAAATAGGACTTCTAAAGAGTTAAGTGAGGTAAAATGAGGTCATGAGGGTGAGCCCTAATCCAATCCGACTGGTATTCTTTTTTTTTTTTTTAACGTTTATTTATTTTTGAGAGAGAGAGAGAGAGAGAGAGAGAGAGCAAGGGAAGGGCAGAGAGAGAGGGAGACACAGAATCTGAAGCAGGATCCAGGCTCTGAGCTGTCAGCACAGAGCCCGATGCGGGGCTCAAACCCATGAGCAGGGAGATGGTGACCTGAGCCAAAGTCAGACACTTAACTGACTGAGCCACCCAGGCGCCCCTGACTGGTATTCTTTTAAGAAGAGATTAGGGCACAGGCAGCAAGCAACAAAGAGGAAGCTATGAAGACAGAAGGAGAAGGTGGCCATCGTAAGCCAAAGAGAGAGGTTTCAGAAAAAACAACCTGCTGACATTTGGATCTTGGACTTCTAGTCTCTAGAACTGTGAGAAAATAAATTTCTGTGGTTTAAGTCCCCCAGTTGTGGTACTTTGTAATGGCAGCCCTAACAAACTAATACACCTTGCATATTTAATCTCAGATTTACACAAATCGTAGTCTCTACGGTCTCTCAGAGCTTGGCATATCGTCCTGGACATCATAAACACTCCATTTGTTTGCCAAATGAATTAGTTAAGTGTTTTAAGTATTTTTTTGTTTTGAGAAACAGAGGGGGGTGTAGAGAGTGAGAGGGACAGAGAGAAGCCCAAGAAGGCTTCAAGCTAAAGCTTGGAGCCTGGCATGGGGCTTGATCTCACAGTCAGATCATGATCTGAGAGATCATGACCTGAGCTGAAATCAAGAGTCGCATGCTTAACCGACGGAGCCACCCTGAGCCTCTTAATTAGTAAATTTCAAAATGGAACCACAGCTCACCTAGACCTCCCACACTTAATTCTCTGTGTGGTGATAAATGGAAATGAAAAGACCAGCTGTTTCTTCTTTCATCCTCTGCTCCTTTCTCCTCAATCTCTGGCCAGCATTTCCATTTGCACTCTTGTTCAGTCTGTGATGAGAGCAGATACTCTCATCTATTGTTTTCTTCTTCTATTGTTTTCATACGTGCTCAGGGTTCTGCTAGCTAGATACACTTCTACCCAAAAGTCAGGATGTGATCTGAGCCTCCTCATCTGACAAGCTGCTAGCATAGTGGAGGAAATTTAAGAGTCAGCATCCAAGGCCTAAGGAAACTGATCCACGTTGAGAGTTGACGGGCTGATAGGGGAAAAAAGCCCCACCTACTTATCTAGGGTTATATTTGCCTACTCTATGTCTTCTCTTTCCATTTTATTGAGTTGAAAATTTACTTGCACTCTTCCATCCAAATGGAAGAAGTTTCAAATACAAAGTTTCTCTTGAGGCATTCTTGCCTTCCTCCTTTGCATTTCAGCTTTGACGAACACACCTGTAAGGGACTATGGAGTTGTGTGAAATCAGGGTCTGCGTCACTTTAATCTTTGCATGTAATGCCTGGCCCCCAGAGTGACCAACACAGTTGTTGTGTGGTTTAAATGAATAAACATCTCCAAAATATTTCCACATTCATTAAACCAATTATTGTTTAGGTGCACTGTCAGTGCTGGCATTGTGCAGATATGGTGATCTAGAAGTATCATCAAGGAACTCCAGACCCCATGAAAGTGCCATTGGTGAAAGGCACTGATGTGATGTGAAGCGAGCTGCAATGTGTGTGAAGTGTTAGTGGGAACACAGCAAAATGAGAAACTGAACTATATTAGGGCAAGGGCTCCTGTCTTCCTCCTTACTTCTCCTAGACGGCCTTCCCCTTCAAGACTTCCAGGGTATTTGACTCATTACATGTGTTCATCTTATAAATTTTTGTAAGTCCAATAGACTCAACTTTTAAAAAGCCCAGTTTATGTTTCATCCCCTTGGAGAAATCTTTGATAACACCAGGATTATGTTTTCTCTCTGCCTCCCTTTTAAAAAAAAGGATTATTTATTTTTGAAAGAGACAGAGAGAGTGTGTGAGCATGAGTGGGGGAGAGGCAGATAGAGAGGAAGAGAGAGAATCCCAAGCAGCCTCTGTGCTGCCAGCACAGCGCCCAACACAGGGCTCAATCTCACGAACCCAGAGATCATGACCTAAGCCGAAATCAAGTGTTGGACGCTTAACCAACTGAGCCACCCTTACAGTTTTTTACCATTGATTTAGCAATGACTCCCAACACCACCTAAAGAGATACTTCAATCATTCACTTGAACTTCTATTTTGCACCATGCATGGCTTGCATTTTCACATGAGCTCAGAGACTCGAGCTTCCTGAAGTGGATACCACGTATATTTATAGAATGTTAGAACTGAAGGAATTTAATGGTTATTTCACCCAATTCCACCTTTTACAGGTGAGAAAACCCAGAGTCAAGGACATTGCTACTTGCCCATAAGAACTTACAGAGTTAATGAAAGAACAAAACTATAATGCAAAGACAAAATGATTTGAAATAGTCATTAATCAGGAGACTGACAGTTCTGAACTATTTTTTCCAAAGGCCAACATATTTCTGTTTTTTTTTTTCTTCCTCTAATTCCTCTCTCCCTTGAACCTGGTCCCTCTAAAATGAAATAAAGAAATATTTTGTCCCTAATCATCCTTCCCTGTGTGCATATGTGTGTGAGTGCATAGCAAGTACTGTGGTAAGCTACAAGTTTAGGAATGTGTTCACTCCACAGACTTTAGAATCAGATGGTATGGGTTCATATCACAAATTTTCAATTACTTGTTGTTGTTGTTGACTTTGGACATCTCCAAGTCTCAGTTTTCTCTCTATAAAATAAAAATTAGAGTACCTACCTCTTGATCTCTTAACAAGATCAGACGTCTAAAGTGTGGCTAAGCTTGGGATAAAGTAAATACTCATGACATTTCAATGGTTATGAAATTAAATGCAGAGCCTTTGATATGATCTTGATGTGATAAACATGAAAAGTAGAGGTAAAAATTATAAGAAAGCTCATGATATGTAAAGTTATCATGTAAATTCTTCATACACAGCTACACAAGTCAAACCTCAACATTCATATATTACTACTTACCTAAAAATTTTTTTCAAAGATACAAAAAATCCTGTCTTTCCAATCAGAAATGAAGACCACTAGAGATGCCCCTTTACTTCCTTAAACTAGTTCTGTGAGAAAATACTTCAGGGTGTTTGTTTCTCTTTGTTTCTATTTGCAAGATTGGAGGACAGGCATGAAGGTGTTATTCATTATGTCTAGAGGCCTTTCCACTTGATACAAAAACAGGAATCAATTAATTTCCTTCAGACATCAACCAGTCAAGTCTGACTGGCAACACTACAGGTTTCTAAGGACTTTCTTTTGTAAATGATGTCATTAAAAGCCTTGTGAGTTTCCTTCCTCCCTGGCATTTGTCCTTCTTAAGAGCAGAACATTCAACTTACTGTTCTTTTTCTTTCCTGGTGGGTAAAAAATTTATGGTAAAAGTATGGAAAATAACCCCCATTATAGTTTTCCTTCAGCTCTGCCAAAACCAAACAAAACAAAGCAAAAGGTTGCCACAGAATTTACAGAATACACATACCAGGACAGGGACTGAGTGAGTTTCTGAGTTACAGCAGATTGTACTAAAGCTCCCTGGAGATCTTTTTGTCTTGTCCTGATGATCCTGTAAAAATCTGCTAAATGCCTTTTCTCTCCTCCTTGAAACTCCAAATAAAACAGTTCAGATATGCTCCCAGTTGTGGGCTACTGAACACAATTGGGATCAAAGGACATGTGTATTTCTACCTGGGAGTAGTGCCTTTGTTAGTGGAGAATAAGGAGTGGCTGTGGAGGGGACAAGAAAGGGCATCTTCCCCTCTGCTCCTACCTTTCCATCTCAGCCAGTTAGTGCATGCACCCCCCACATGGTATAGACTTAGCAGGATGTGCTCTACCAAAGTGGTGAGGCACAGTAGATGAATTTTGCCTTCAGGAGCAATCATGTAAGCAAATCGATCATATATTTGGTTGCTTAAAACCAAGCGTGGTTCACCCACTCCCCACAAGGGCAGGGACTCTCAAACAAAACTATGATCAAATTATCCTAAGTGTTTGTTAAATGCACAGATTCCCAGATCTTGCCCCTGGAGATTGATTTCCTGGGGCAAAGAAATCTGAATTTTTAATAAGTGGGCCAAGTGGGATTGTGATACAGCTGCTCAGACCAGACTTGTGGAAAGACTTCCCAGGGTACTGTGTCAGGAGCCATGTCCTTCTCTTTCATAACCCATGAGCCCCATGTCCTCATCCTCACCCTCAACTAGTTGTCTCATTGGAAACCAGCAATCTAACACAGCAAAGGAGGTGATAACTGAAAAGCTCCTCTCCCAGAAATGTTTTCTATTTTAATGAGAGAGAGAGAGAGAGAGAGAGAGAGAGAGAGAGAGAGAGAGAGAATGGAATTATTGATTAAAAAAAAACAACACACCTTCACATAAAGGAAAGGTGGGGGCACCTGGTTGGTTCAGTCGGCTGAGTGTCTCGCTCTTGATCTCGGCTTAGGTCATGATCTCACAGTTTGTGGGTTAAGACCCACATCAGGCTCTGCACTGACAGCACAGAGCCTGCTTGGAATTATCTCTCTTTTCTCTCTCTACCCCTCCCCTGCTTGCTCTCTCTCTGTCTCTCAAAATAAATAAATAAATTAATTAATTAATTTAAAAAAACAAAAACAAATGGAAAGTTGGATACCCAAGGCAATTGGGAGTATTTCAGCAGATGAAGGAAGGGGACAGTTTAGCGCTGAGTAGTTTGGGAGGTGCCTGGTCACAAGTCACTACCAGTGTAGTGCTATCTAGCACAACAGATGAACACAAAAAGCCCATGTCCAGGTCTGTCAGGTGAGCCCAGGGCTGGTGATCCTATCGGGCAGGGAGCCATTGTACCTGGCCCTTTGGCATTTCTACCTATCTATCCCCAAATCCCAGATTTCTATTTCTTAATTCTCAAAATTACTCTGGGGACTTAAGCCCACACTGAAGCTAACTCCCATCCCATATTCTACCCACCAGAGTTGTGAATCAAATCTGATTGGTTTGGAATCACCAGTTACCGGTTTCTTTTGCCGTGTGTTTTATTTTGCACTTTTCCAATGCAAAATATCATTGATCGTTAGAAAGCCCTAGAAAGTGCAAAAGATGATATCCTCAAGTTTCTGTGGCACTTGCCTCCCAGGACTGGCCACTTGGTGAGAAAATGACTGAAGATTGCTCCTCCTTAAACCGAAGGCACCTAATGCATGCATTCTGATGCAGGCTGTCTGCTAATCAAGGCCATTAAGGGAGGAGGGGGTGGCGACTCTGATGTTCAGAGTACCCACTAATGAATTCCCAGAGACTGGGCTAAGCACTCAACACCCATTATACAGTTTAAGTTTCCTAACTGCCCTATTCTGAGTAGGAGATGTTATGATGCCCGTTAACAGATGAAGAATGAGAAGTTCAGAGAGATTTTAGTGACTGGATGAAGCCTCACACCTGGAAAGCAGACAGCAAGAATTTGTTTTTCTGACTGCAAAGACCCCACTCTTACTATCATACAGTGCTGCCTCCCTCCTTAGCACATTAGAAATTCTTTTTTTTTCAAGTTTACTTATTTTGAGAGAGAGAGAGGGAGACCATGGGTGCACAAGCGAGGGGGGGGGAGAGAGAGAGAGGGAGAGGGAGAATCTTAAGTTGGCTCCGCACTGTCAGTGCAGAGCCCCACGTGGGGCTCTATCTCATGAACTGTGAGATCATGACCTGAGCCGAAATTAAGAATCAGACACGTAACTGAGACACCCAGGAGCCCTGAAAATTCTTTAATTAGAAATGATTCATTTGCAAGTACCAATGTCCTGAATTAACGGACTGGATACTCTATAAAAGCATGTCCTTTTAAGTACTGAAAACCCACACTATGTGGATATGTTAGGCACAGCATTTCCCCCAGAATTTTGAATATAACTTAATCAAAATCATACTGTACCCAAACAGCTAACAGACATCCATAAAGTGTTTAACACACTAGAGAAGAGAATACTGCAACATAAAAACCATCCAAGCATCAAGCTTAAAACTTCATTTGCAAACTCCCTTCTCTATTCAGCCAGAGACAGGCTGGCTTTTTAATTCCAGGGCATTAGTTCAAATCTGTTCTAGATTTGAACTGTCGGAAAATTGTTCCTCCTGACAGCCATTCAGCAGTCCACGCTCATTCTCGGTAAATTGGTGCTCCCAGGAGGCGATGTGGCCTGTGCACAAACTCTGACTGCCACTGGCCTTCGCAGAGCCACATGGCAGAGTTGGGGGAACCTGAGGAAGAGATCAGTTTCCTTTAAAAACATTCCCTAAGGGGACCCGGTGCTTAAGGCAAAACAGCTGCTCCTGAGAAACAACATCAGGCTCAAGGGAAGCTTGTGTCCTGCCACTTCAGGTCTCCTCCTTTTCTAATTCTCTTCTTTTTAAAGTCTTAGAAGCAGCGTCCAGGCAGGTGCACCACAGTGACCAGAAGTCTGGTGGTAGACTTTCTCAACATCTAATCTCAGGACAATGGGGAACCTTCCAGCTTTGCACCAAGTTAGCTGTGTGTGACCCTGTCCGACAGCAACACAAACAGCCACATTTATTGAGCACTTCATGTGCCAGGCCCTGGGCCAAGAGCTTCCTGTGGAGGAAATGGAGCCTTACAGAAGTTGTTATTTCCAAGATTATGCATCTAGCAAACGGTGGTCCCACGGTGCAAGTGAGGTGAATCTGACTCCAAAATCCAACCTCTAAATCCCCAACTTCTATAAACTCCAAGTCATGGCTCCTCTATGAGCCTTATATGAAAAATGGGCACGTTAAACCGATTTGAAATTTTAGAGGGCCTAAACAGAGTCCATGAGGCATTGCAGGATATTTGTTTCTTTGCTTTGTCATTGTTTGCCAGAATTTTTAGAGCATCCACACTTCTGTTCATCCAGAGCCAGTCTCCCCCTTTAGGTCCTACTCTTAGTCTGCTGCCCATTTGTCTTCTGAAGGGCATGTGCGTTTTCAAACCCTAAACATTCTATAAAAATTTCCTTAGCTTGACCATTCTATGATCTCTAGATGGCTGATCATATACTGCCATGAAAGCAGGTGGGGTGTAATGTAGACACCAGTAAAGTCAGAGTGAGGGGCACTGAAATTAACTGATGGCTATGTGATGAGATATGCAGTTTGGGCTTACATGAGGAATGGCAAATATATTTTTGTCAATGTTTATTTACTTATTTTGAGAGAAAGAGAGAGAGAGAGAGAGAGAGAGAGAGAGAGAGAGAGAGAGAGAGAGAGAGAACACAAGTGGGGGAGGGGCAGAGAGAATTCCAAGCAGGTCTATGCTGTCAGCGTAGAGCGCAACCCGGGGCTCAATCCCAAAAATCATGAATGATGACCTGAGCCTATATCAAAAGTCAGATGCTCAACCGACTGAGCCACCCAGGTGCTCCGAGGAATGGCAAATATTATTCATCGGAAGTGCCAGTCTGAGCCGTTATTAGAATATGAGTGGAATTCTGTCTTGAGGACTCTGAAGCTGCACCTTGACTCAGCAAAGAGTGCCAAGGTTTATTCATAAATTGTTATTTAGCCACAGAACGCATTCTTTGAACAAAAGCTTTTCAAGACTTCATTATTACAACAGATAAAAGTGGAACTTCCCAGACTAAAGCTGAGATGAGCTTGAAGCACTACACTACTGGTTTCCTTTAATTCCTATAATTACTCACATACTACTTTCATAGAGATCCTATGGCTCCTTGGAGAATAATTGAAAAATTATTGATGAAGATGCTCTTCAGGATTCTTTTATGCTCTTACTTTGATTCCCTGAGACATCAAGAGCTTTTGTAGAGAATCAAAAGTATTGCAAAGAAAAATAGAGGTAGTATAAATTCATCTAGTCATCCATAGTAGAGTGGCAAAATGACCTCAAGCAAAGATAGGTGTCCATTTCCATTGTTCCACAAATGTTTATGTGGCGAGCCAGACCACCACCATCATGTCCTCTGTGGTTCAAGCTGTCATTCTCTCTCACCTGGACAACTGTGCCCTAAGTAGCCTTTCTGTTCACCCTGGGCCCTCACACTGTCTCCTCCATGTGCACAGAGAATGAATCTTTTAAAGTTAGACCAACTCACGTCACCACTCAAAACTCTACAATGACTTCACCTTTTACTGAGAATAGACTTCCAAGTGCTCATCCGGAGCTACAGGTTCCTATGTGTACTTCCCAGGGGCATCTTTTCCTCACTTCCTCTGCACCAGAGCAATGGTTCTCAAAGTGAGGTTCCTGACACCCTTTCAGGGGGCTAGAGGCCAAATTACTTTTGTTCTAAAACAAACATGTTGTTTTCATGCCTATTTTGTCCCGGGGGATACGGAACAAATAGTTTCTTGATATAGTCTCAGATTCTACATTGTAACTACCCTCTAAAAGACCACCACTACCGGAGTTTTGATGTACAGTTAACCTCTGAACAATGCAGGGTTAGGGGCACTGACCCCTGTGTGTAACTTTTAACTCCCCCCAAAACTTAACTACTAATAGCCCACTATTGACCAGAAGTCTTACCAATAAAGTCAATGAACACATATTTTTTATTTTATATGTATCATATGCTGTATTCTTACAATAAAGTAAGCTAGAGAAAAGAAAATGTTATTAAAAATATATAAGGAATTAATAAAAGAATATAAACTTAAAAAAAGCAGGGGTACCCACCTGGCTCAATCCAAAGAGCACATGACTCTTGATCTCAGGGTCTTGAGTCTGAGCCCCACATTGGGTGTAGAGATTACTAAAAAAAAAATAATAAATAAACAAATTTTTTAAAAAGAGAAAATCAAGGAGGAGAAAATACATTTACAATGCTGTACTGTTTATTAGGAAAAAACCCATGTATAAATGGATCCATGCAGTTCAAACTCATGCTTTTCAAGGGTCAACTATAGCATCAAAGAAGAATAACTGCAAATATTTTAAAGGTTATTAAAATACTTCCATTTTCCAACCATGTATCTGTGTGACGCCAGATTTTCTTCATACACTAAAATCAAAACAAGATACTACAACAAACTGGATACAGAAGCAGATATGAGAATACAGCTGTCCTCTAGCAAGCCAGACATTGAAGAGATTAGCAAAAATGCAAAAGAGTGTTACCCCTTCTCATTAATTTATGTTTTGTGTTGAAAAATTGTTATTTTTCATAAGAATATTATTTATGTTAGCAGGTGACATGTTTATTATTGTAATTTTAAATGAATGAATAAATAATTTAAAATTTTCTGTTTTAACTTCTAACATGTCAAGTATGGATAGAATCCATGTAATCAAAGTTCTCAGGGATGCTCAATAATTTTTAGGAATGCAAAGGGGTCCTGAGACCAAAAAGTTTGAGAACTACTGCTCTAAATTCACTGGATTTCCCACTGTTCCTTCTTGTGCCAAAAAGAGATTTACTCTAAGGAATTGGCTCATGTGAATTCCAAGTTCAAGATCTGGCATCAGCAAGCTGGAGACCCAGGAGAGCTGATGGTATATGTTCCAGTCTGAGACTGGAGGCAAGAGAAAAGTCCCAGCTGGAAGAGAGACAGGTAGAAAGAATTCTTTCCCACTCAGCCTTTTCTCCTATTCAGGTCTTCAACAGATTAGATGAGGCTCACCCACATTAGGGAGGACAATCTGCTTTATTCAGTCTCCTGATTCAAATAGTAACTTTCATCCAGAAACACCCTCACAGACACACCCTGATATAATGCTTAACCAAACATCTGGGCATCCCAGTGGTCCAATCAAAGTTGACACATAAAATTAACCATCACACCTTCCATTCATTTGGGTCATGGCTCAAATATTATTTTATCAGAGAGAGGTTCCTCTATACCACCCTATGTAAAATAATATTAGACTCTCATATCCCTTCTATCTCTTTAACTATGCTTCTTCTTGTTTTTTCTTAGCATGCATTACTATTTATAAATTATATATCTATTCTTTTCTTTCTCCTTCCCCAACTAAAATGTCAACTTAGACTATTGAAGAGTTTGGTTCCCTCTTGTAAATCCAGTTCCAGGAACCAGCACATAGTTTAGGTCTCAATAAATCTTTGTTGACTAAATGAATAACTACATCACACTATCTGTATAGAATTAAGATCATAAGTAAGGCTTGAGGAAGCACAGCTATGAAGGAAAAGTATTCAATTGCCCTGAAGTGGATTGTGATGTGTTTGTATCAAACATGGTGCTTTAAGCAAGTCAGACATTTATTTCTCTTTCACCTAAAAGTTTGGAACTAGGGAAGGTATGGAAGCTCCGCTCCATATGGAAGCTCCCCAGAGACTCGATGGCATGCCCTTGCTTTTTGGTCCAATATGGCAGGTAGAGAGCCAGCCACCATATTTTAATTCCAAAAGAAAGGAAAAAACTAGGAAAATGAAGCAGAAGAGATATAACAGCTATTCTTAAAGGAAGATTTCCAGAAACTGTTATACAACAATCCTATATATATTCATTTGCCAGATTTCATCAAATGGTCACACCTGGTTGCAAGTGAGTCTAAGAAACATACCTTTATTCTAGGTGGACACATACATAGCTAGGAGATCAGGGGTTACTTAAAGAGAAAGAGAGAAATAGATACTGAGGGACCATTAGCAGTCTCTGCTATAGGTAGCCATTATTTTGGCCTGCCTTCTTCTGCTGGTAAAGGAATTTCTTTTTTATTAAGAAACTCTTCCTCACCCTACACCATTTCTTGTGGTCCCAGAGACATGGTCTACACACTACTTCCTCTACCAGATGTGGGAATGTGACTCTGGCTGGATGAGTCATCACAGTCTCTTCTCAACCCATTGATTGGTCCAGAAATGAACACATGACCCAAGCGAGGTCTGGGATGAGCAAGCATGGTAAGATAGAACTTTCTTTAAGATCTATATGTAAATGGTGGAAGAGAAAAGCTTTTCCGTCCTGGGATTGCTAAACTGGGAATTAGTGAATCTGGGACTACTGACATCCATGTCACCTCAGCTATATATAATAAGTTCTTATCTGCAGGAGGAGGCAGTGAGGCCAACACACAAAAGCCAGCCGATCCACAGGGTACAGAAATGGCATCGTTTGTAGGTCTGAAGCCTAATGTCTCAGTTCCCTCTTTTGCTTAAGTTGGTTCTTGTTGGGTATCTATCCCTTTCATTTGAAATCCCTGACTAAAACATGTATCATTGATGTGATTTCTCGAAAAATTATTCTAAAATGTTATTTCCTATTTATTTAATGATTAATTAATGGTGTGAAAAGGAGAGAAAGTGAAAGAGAAAGCCCCCTGACTGAGCTTTCCTTTTGAATTCTCCCTGCCCAGCCTTGCCTGCTTGATGCCCTCCTCTTTGTCACAGAGCATCTGGGCTTCCGTCTAACACGGTACCACACTGCATTGAAATCACTTGTTTCCAGCACAAACTGTCCCTTGAGATGACAATTTCCCTGATGACAAGAGACTATCCTATCTTACTCACCTTCATAACTTCAATCCCCAGAACTTACATCACTACTGAGTATAAAGTAATGTTGATATTAAACCTAATGCTGCAAACATGTATCTACAACTTATCATGACCTTGTGATACTAAATTACTTTTCCATTTCCTCTGGAAATGTGTCAGTCAGATAAATCAAGTCACGTCGGAAGTGGAAATTACAAAACTGAAGTAATAAATTATATCACGATCACTGTTCAGCTCAGTGAGAATAAAATTCTCAAAAATGTAATTGCTAAAAGGTTTCTAAACAAAACCACCCCAAAATAGCAGACCAATGCCTTTAATTTTAAATGAATCTCAACAAAAACCCAATCATAGGACTATACTTTGACAGATAAAGCTTGATTTATAATTGTGAAGTACATAATGCACTCTATTTTTTTAAATTTGGGTTCATTTTTGCATAAAAACGGTTTGTGACCAGTAAATTTCCAGTAGTTTCTTTCCTTGAGGTGAAAAGCAAGGTCTGATGCAATCACAGAGCCCAAGCAACCAATTATTCCAACTGGCTGCATTTCAGTGTCAAAAAATAAGTGTGCCTTTTGGGACACAAGTAGATATTAAATCAACAATGAATTTTTCCAGTTTACAAAGAGGAAAACATGCCATGTAAAGCCTTACAAGTGCAAGTGTTTGCAAATCCTGTAGGGGACTGCTTAGCATTTCCTCAAATCCCTGATATCCATTATCCCCCCTCCTACTCCTCAGCTTTCCTTTTACCATTTCCTTCCCCGGATACAGCTTTGTTCCCACCCACTTCCATTGTGTTGTTACATCAGATATATCACACGGCCTAAGGTTTCAGGCCCAATGGTATAATTATATACATACTGTTTTATACCATTGATTTTTATTTATTTATTTTCTAATGTTTTTATTTATTTTTGAGAAAGAGACAGAGTGAGTGGGAGAGGGGCAGAGAGAGAGAGGGAGACACAGAATCCGAAGCAGGGTCCAAGCTCTGAGCTGTCAGCACAGAGCCTGACGCAGGGCTCGAACTCACAAGCTGTGAGATCATGACCTGAGCTGATGTCAGACACTCAACCGACTGAGCCACCCAGGTGCCCCTATACCATTGATTTTTAATTCAGGGAGCAGAAAGGAGGAGAAACATACATTTATACTGCCTTTTATAATTACTTAATTACCATTCCCAGTGCCCACTGTTTTTTCTCAAAGGTTCATATTATTATCTGTAGTCCCATGCCTTTAGCCTAAAGAATTCCCTTTATTATTTTTAGTAAGGTGGGTCTGTTAGCAACAAATTCTCTCAGTTTTTATCTGGAACTGTCTGTATTTGGCCTTCATTTGTGAAAGATAGCTTTGCAGGGCATCAGATACTCAGTTGACAGTTTTTTTCCCTTCAACACTCCAAATATGTCCTTCCAGGGCCTTCCCCCTCCATTGTTTCTGAGAAGTCAGATTTTGGTCTTAGTGGGATTCATTTATCTATGAAGAG
This sequence comes from Cryptoprocta ferox, assembly GCA_028646485.1. Taxonomy (NCBI): domain Eukaryota; kingdom Metazoa; phylum Chordata; class Mammalia; order Carnivora; family Eupleridae; genus Cryptoprocta; species Cryptoprocta ferox. The sequence continues at coordinate 19,022,960 of CM053569.1, read as the reverse complement.
CCCTTTTTTCTCCTGCTGCTTTCAATATGTTCTCGTTGCCTTTGTATTTCAATATATATTTTTTTTAATTTTTAACGTTTTATTTATTTTTGAGAGAAACAGAGAGACAGCGTGAGCAGGGGAGGGTCAGAGAGAGAGGGAGACACAGAATCTGAAGACAGGCTCCAGGCTCTGAGCACAGGGCCCAATGTGGGGCTCGAACCCACGAACCGCGAGATCATGACCTGAGCCGAAGCCGGACGCGCAACCGACTGAGCCACCCAGGCGCCCCTATTTCAATATTTTTATTGTGATGAGTCTCTTACTGGATCTCTTTGTGTTTATCCTGCATACAATCCATTTGAGTTTCTGAGATCTGTGGATTGGTTTTCCTCAAATTTGGGATGTTTCCAGGCGTTTTTCTTTCTTTTCTTTCTTTTTTTTTTTTTTTTTTTTTTTTTTTTTGGACATTACTGTCTGCTCCTTTTGGCCTCTCTTTGCTCCCTCCAGCACTCCCATTGTGTGTATGTTGGTGTGACAGGGCTCCCCATTTCTGTTCTCTGAGGTTCTGTTCACTTTCCTTTTTTTTGTTTGTTTTCTGCCTTTTAATTTGCAGTCTCTATCAATCTAACTTCTACTTTACTGATTCTTCCAAATCTGTTGGTTCCTCTCATGAATTTTTCATTTCAGGTATACTTCTCAACTCCAGAGTTTCCCATTGGCTATTTTGTAAAATAATAATTTCTCTTTATTGATATTCTTTGTTTGCTGTGATATTGTCATCATAGCTTTGTTAGCCATGATGTTTACTTCCTTGAGGATGGTTTCTTTAGTTCTTTGAACATATTTATAACTGCCACTTTGAAGTCCTTGTCCACTAAATTTGACATCTAGCCCCCCATCATAGTTTCTGTTGAGTCACACTCTCCTGTTTCTTTTCATCTCTCTGTCCCTCTCTCTCTATGTCTGTCTGTCTGTCTGTCTCTCTCTTTTAAATGGTACATTTTAGGTAATATAATACAGCAGTAACTCTCGGTGCTGATTTTCTCTTCCCTTTCTGGGCCTTTGTGTGAGCATGCACACTTATTTATTTGTTTAGTGATTTGGGTATACTATTTTAATGAAATCTAATTCCCTTTTGCTGCCCCCAACAGTGTGACCCCTCAGCATACACACACAGTCAGTATGGAATGACAGTGGTTTTAGCACTGTCAAGGTCAAAGAGACCTTCTCTTTCCCTGACCTCTCTGTTTAGGAGTCTCTTTTGTATCACACTCAGCTGTTAGACTCTGTTAATTGCTTGTGATTGTTCTTTTCTTTTTGACATTGTCCTGGGACATAAACTGCTCCTCAGTTTGATCTAATTAAATGCAGGCAGGGGTAGTTTGGGGCCAGTCTTTGAAGCTTTTTTCTCACATGGGGGAACCTTCTGAAGCGATTTTCTCTAGTAAACTAGCTGACTTATGGTTTAACTTGAAGCTCAGAACTACCAGACCCTCTTAATTTCTTTCTATAAAATCTCCATTGTTTTAGAGAGTGCCCTTAGATTTGAACTTTCTGTTTCAAATAAAGTCAGTCTTTTGGGGGTGAGCTTCAGAGCTCTCCCTTATTACTGGCCATGTCACACCTTGCTGGGCAAAATCTCTGAGTCACTGATCCAGGTGCTACACAGTGACAGGGGCCTGCTTCTCTTGGAGGGACACCTATGCTTTATGACCAGAGACCTGGGGAGAGGGAGCAGCCTCTTGGTTCCCCGGACATGGAATCTTCACCCTATGAGTTAGGATGACCAGCGACCCATTCTGCTCAGATGACCATGCTCAGAGAAGCCTCCATCCTCTGTGTGGGGACTGCTTGGAATAGAGCAGTACCCAACCTCATGGATGTACACATCAGAACTTAGCCTCTGTAACTTGAAGTTGTAGGTGGTTAGAAATGTTGTTGGCCTGCCACTCCTGGTAAAATACCCTATCCCTGGACTGGCAACAGGGGAGAACGGCCGCTCTGTCTTCTTGGTCACACCAGCCTGGAGTGGAGCTCCCATCAAGCACAGCGAGCAAGGAGAGATGGGCTGGGGGGAGAGGGCCAGGATCCAGTACCACTGACTCTCACTGGTCTTACATATTTAGTAGATTTTGCTGAATATTTCTCCATTTACTGTATACTCTTAGGACAATTTCCAGAGATGTTAAATAGTTGTGTTTTTGTTTTTATCACTTTCACCAGTTACAGCTGTTCCACCAGAGAATAGGTCTGCAAATCTCTTCACATCTTTCCAGAAGCTTTAGCCCCTTTAAAAAAAGAGAGAGAGAATTCCAGGGGTGCTCAGTTGGTTAAGCATCTGACTTCTGCTCAGGTCACGATCTTACTGCTTGTGAGTTAAGCCCCACATCGGGCTCTGTGATGACAGCTGAGAGCCTGGAGCCTGCTTCGGATTCTGTGTCTCCCTCTCTCTCTTTGCCCTGTCCTGCTTGCACTGTTTCTCTCTCTCAAAAACAAACATTAAAAAAATATTTTAAAAAAGAGGATTCCAGAAGCTAACATTATAATTGCTAGTTTTTGTTGTCATTGTTGTGGTTTCATTTTGAAGTTGCAGTGATTATTGCTAGTAAGGCACAGAGATGCTATTTTTTCCTGATCAAGTTGATTTGACTCCTCTCAAATAAACTAACTGACGTGCAAACCTCAAAACAGAAGTGGGAAAAGGAAACTAAGTGGGAACAACATGTTATGATTTGTCATTAAACGTATGCAGTGTATTTACTTTTTAATTTTAAAAGGCACACACCAAGAATAAAGTGAATTTCTATTTTACAAAGGAAATCAAGAATGTATATACTGGCTGCCAAGCTTGAGACCCCCTCCGCCCCGCTCACCAGTTTTTATTCTGACCCTACTATATTTGAATGTGGATAAGTCACCATGAACCTACATGTGGATTGCTGCGTCTATGCCATGAGGATCTTGTCTTCAATGTAGCTTCATTAACTAGAACCACTTTTAGTAGGGTACATGTGAATTAATAAAAATAATTAATAGTTACTGTTGTAAAAGCTAACATTTGGTGAGTACATGCCAGACCCTTTAAAAACTGTTTTAAATGTATTACTTCAATTAATGCTAACAATATTACTATGATGCAATTTGGATTATTATTGTCCCCATCTTATAGATAAAGCACAGAGAGGTTAAATTAATTGCCTAATGTCACACAGCTTACCAATCAGTGGTGGAGGCTAGATCTGAACCAAGGCAGACTAGTTGTAGAACTTTACTCAAACTTTGTACTATACTAATATTTTTAAAAAATTTTGTTTCATTACCAAAGAGGCATATAGTAACCCCCTAAGAGGGATACTTAGGAAAATTACTCTAAAGGAATTATTCATTCACTTATTCTACAAACTCTCTGAGTACCTAGTATAGCCAGGAAACTGGATTATTCAATTAAGCATGGAAACTAAGTACCAACCTTTTAGGATAAAAGTTGACTCCTCTTAGAATGAAAAATAACTTCATGAGAATCAAAACCCAGGAGTCATGTTGTTAAGCAATAGCTGTGATTGTGGAAAAGGTCTTAAGATTTTAATGAGCATGTAATACAAGCCAGGCACCATGTTAAGCTACAATGCTTTATGTGAATAATTTCATTTCATTCCTGCAAAAACCACAAGTAGTTAAGAGCTCAGGCTGTAAGTCAGCACTGTGGGGTCTGAATTCCAGTTCCATCAATGAGCAGCTGTGCAAATCAGACATATTATTTAACATCTCTGGGTCCCAGTTTCCTCATCTAGAGACTGACAATAATAATGATACTTCCTGTAGCAGATAGGAATGTATTCAACTGCAAGTAAAGGAATATCTTAAACAAATAGGGGTTTATTCTTCTACCTAACTGGAAATCTGAAAACTGGGAACTGCAGATGTTGGTTTAGCATTTCAACAACGTGAGGGCCAATATCTGGGATTCTTTCAGCCTTTTTCACAGGAGCACAGCTAGCTGCCACTGTTCCAACATCACGTCAGGGTTTACGGCAGAAAGAGAACAGAAGCGGGAACCAGCCACAAGGGTCGTCTTTGATCAGCAAAACTAAGGCAGAACGCAGCAGCTCTCTGCCCGTGTCGCTAGGGCCAGAACTCTGTCTTATATGGCCACTTGAGCTACATGAAGTTTGAGGAGCAAATCTGTAGGAGACACATTTTTACCCACACAAAACTGGGCTTCTATAAGTACCTCAAAGTAGTGTCTGCCACGCTATGGTAGGGGTGGGACAATCGAGAGAATTCGTGCTATGAATTTAACTGAGTCTGGGATCCTCAGCCTGGGATGATAGATGTTAGCTGTTTTATTTGCAAACAAAGAGGTTAAACAGCTAACCTTGAATCACAGTTTCTATACAAGAGAGACAAGACTTAAAGGCAGGCTGTGAACTCCAAAGAGTATGCAGTAACAGATAAAGGGGATCAAGGGAGCATTATTATGATGAGCACCGAGAAATGTATAGAATTGTTGAATCGTTATGTACCTGAAACTCATATCACACTGCGTGGTAATTATATACTTCAATTAAAAAAAAAAGTCATTAGGGCAACTGGTAGAGGCATTTAAAGAGTTTTTTTCCTCCTGATTTACTTTTTGTGCTCCACTTACGATTCAGTTTGTTCCTCCTTAGATACGCTATGGTAGGCTTCAGCCGGAGCCTCACAGTCACCAGTGGAAAAAGACGTGAAGTGGCCAGTTCTTGTGTTAAGTCTTCTGGATCACCAGGCGACTACCTAAGACGCAGCAGAAAGACATCTGCGTTTAACACAAAACTCTTGTATTTAATAGAAAAATAGCCATGAAGCTTGATTGTGTGATTAAGCAAGGAAGCCAAATACTGACCTTTTAGGATAATAGTTGGCTCCCCTCAGAATGGAAAACAACAGCATGAGAATCAAAACCTGATGTGTGAAGTGTCCCCTCAAAGCAAGATACTCAAAAGATGTTAGAAGCTTTAGCCAGAAAAACAGACATCTCTATTTTTCAGTTTAAAAAACTTACCATTGCTAATTAAAACCACAGTATTGATGATGACGCCTCCCCTACTGCATGAAAGGACTTGGTTCCATATTTGCAAGGTGTAAGGAACACGTGAGGTCTGGTGACCTCATATATAATAACCCCACACATATAATTACTATGTACAGAGATATCTGGAAAGCAGATTTTTAATCAATGCCAGGACAAGTCTGGATTGCATTAATAGAAAATATAGAACACATGGTTCCAAATCTGTTTGCTTAACCATAAAATGAGCAGAGTATTGCTGACTTGACTTCTTCCCATAGGGTGAAAGAGCAGAAGATAAGTCCCGTGAAGACACAAACTATGTCCACAAAGCACTGATGGCAGTGCTTGTTATTCTTGAAGAATTCAAGGACCATCAACTTTGACCTTGCCAAGTAGGAACATGAAACTGACAATCATAGCAACAATCAACCACCCTGACAACAAACCACTTACCACCGCCATGCCATCATCATTTCATAAAAGGACATTTTAAACACTAAGCTACTAGGATGGACATACTAATTCCCAAAGTAAAAGGCAGTACTTTAAATTGAATGAGTTTTATTAAAGTCTCACTGCCTCGTCCTAAATTTTCTCATATGATATACACAGACTAAGAGGTCACAGAGTCAGTCCTGGCATTGTTTTCTCAGTCCTGGATGGACTTTCTGGACACTGGATTGCAAGGACAAGACAGCTCTCTGGTGTAGGATTATAGGCAGGGCCCAGGAGTTTCAGGATACATGCAGTTAAAACTCTTTACTGGAAATTTTTATAGCATTTATCTATAATTGGAGCAAGGCTTCCCCCATGCCCTTCATGGCCTGCCTTAAAGTATCTCAATAGTTAGTTAGACTCCAGGTTCAAGTACCTAATACTGCTAATTATGTATTCATTTGAACTCTTATTAGAACTTAGACACCGTGAAGGCAGGAGTCTTACATACATCCAATGATACCTACTGACCTGGTGTGAGCTTGATGATTGTAGAGTCTGTAAAAGTTCTAAAAGCCAATCATAGCGGCCGATGAACATCACTGTGATGACGTTTGGGTCCTGGGGGAAAGTTGGGTCTGTCCAAAGAGAGGAGAAAAGAGAAAATTGTTTACCATCAACTGAGAACTTTCATGCTCACATGTCTAACTACATGAGGTCTTATGCCTAGCCTGAGCATATGCAGATGGTTGGAGGCTGAAATACAAGTTCACTCTAGAAAATTCAATAAAACCAATCAAGGCTATCCATATTTAAAAACTGAAATCAGGACTTTATAACCTAGATTTTCTTACCCTCATGTGACTGCTCTAGGTATTTACTGTACGGTGGTAACAGAATGATTACAGAGTTTGGCAGCAGGCAAGACACTTTGAGACAGTCTTATTCCGTCTTCTCATTTTTCAAGGAAACTGGCCCCAGTAAGGTTGGGTGATTTATTCGAGGCCACAACATGAGACACTCATGAAGTTGGGACATAAAACCCAGGTTTCCTGTTTTCCAGAACCATGATCTCTCCACAGTATTATTTACTCTCTGGCTGATAAAAATGCCGTCTGCTTTCATATTCAAGTCAATAAAAACTGAGCCCATGTTTCGTGCCAACAGTGACTTGTAGTGGCATTAGATAGTTAAGGGACAATAAGCATCATAAACAGGATAATGACATGACCTCCACCCTCAGTGAGTCATAATCAAATGGGAAGGACTTCACACACCCAAGTAACATGTTTTTGGGGTAAAAGTTTATCTTGAGAAACAATAAAATTTTCAAACTTTTTGACCCACCCAATTTGCTAAGTCCTTTCCTCTTTTTTTTTTTTTTTTTTACTATATTCCTAATATCTAACATGTGCATGTTACACAGAATATCTGGTATAGGCAACTAGATATCTCTGTTGAAAAGAAAAGTCTTCCAGCATTTGCTTCTCAGTGTTTGAGAGTAGGAATAAAATAATATACTGTATACAATTCTCCTCTGTACGAAACTCTGCACACCAATCTACACTCTGGCATGCAAATTAAATCAAATTAAGAATGCCACTGAACACATTACCGTGTTACCCTAATCAATGTTCCAAACAAATACCATTATAGTAAAAGCACTGGAGGACACAACTGAACTTAATAAATGATGTGAGCACAATATGAGTTACTCACATAATGAGAAAGGAAGGACAGAAGTAATTCTGTGGTATGATCTTTGAGGACAAGCGCTGTTTCATTGACTATATTATCATAGCCCTAGAACATGGAAAAATAATGGGCATTCAAAAATACCGTATGCATCGGTGAAAGAAACGAAAGGAGAGAAGGAAAGAGGGACAGAGGTTGGTTGATTAGAACCAGAAAAATCCAAGTATCAGAGGAGGTTTTTGAGTGTAGTCTCTTTGCAGGGTACAACTTCTTGAGGCAGGAAAGAATTCTGTAGAACAGGGGAAAGTATTCCAGGCAGGGATAGGTGGGCCTTTGATCATCGACAGCCACACAGGCTGCACACTACTGCACTGCTCTACAGAGGGCTGTCCACATGGCCTTGGGCAACCCCTAGGAGGATGAAGACCATAACTGCAGAGTGCTGGATGTCTGCTAAATATATTTACTGTTCCTCAATTAGGATGAGTTTGGCTGACTAAATTCTTCTTCAAGAAGATAATTTGGGGGGTGCCTATGTGGCTCAGTCGGTTAAGCATCCAACTTGGACTCAGGTCATGATCTCACAGTTCATGAGTTCGAGCCCTGCGTCAAGGCTCTGTGCTGACAGCTTGGATCCTGGAGCCTGCCTCAGATTCTGTGTCTCCCTCTCTCTCTACCCTTCCTCTTCTCGCACTGTCTCTTTCTGTCTCTCAAAAATAATAAATAAAATGTAAAAAAAAAAAAAAAAGGAAAATAGAGGTAGTGGTAGAAATTAGGAGGCAGTTCTAGAAATGACATATCTGGATTAAAAGCTTGATGCTTTCAAGTACTTAGCTGCGTAAACTAAATGCAATCTCACTGAGGATAACAATTGTGACTATCTTGTTCGTGAATTTATCTCAGTGCCTAGCACATAGAACGTACCGACAAAATATTAGATGATGAATTTTAATCATATACTATGCACTTGATAGTTTCCTCATCACTTCACATGTTACAAGGAGAACAGAACAAGAAAACGCACATACGGCATATGTAGCAGTGCCAGGCTCATGGTAGATGCTTAATGAGTAGGAGCCGTGATTAGAAACAATAAGGCTTTGTTTTGTTTTGAATGGAAATTTTTTTAAGTTTATTTATTTTGAGAGAGATGGGGGGGGGAGAGGTGGGGGGAGAGCCAGACAGAGGGGGAGAGAGAGAATCCCAAGCAGGCTCCATGCTGTCAGCAGGGAGTCCGACGTGGGGCTCAATCTCACGAACCTAAGCCGAAATCATGAGCCGTCTGCTTAACCCACTGAGCCACCCAGGTGTCCTGAATGGGACTTGTTATCTAATTGTAATTAGAGATTTTTAATAATTGTCTCTCTTGTAAGCTGAGACAGTAATGAGAGTGTGGAGTGAAACTAGCCCAGGAGTTCTCAACTTGAGTAGTACCCACTCCCAGGGGAGCACTGAAGACAGGTCAGGAATCTGATTGTTCCAATGACTGGGCCTGGTTAGTGGGCTGGGAACTGAGTGTTAAATATCCAGTGACATGTGGGACAGTCATACACAAAATACACCATTGTGCTCCTATTGCGCTGAAGCACAGTGTAGTCTTGAGAGGTAATGGAGTCTACTGGTTTCCTGCCACCTTTCACTTTAAAACACTGTGTATACAACTTTATGAAAAGTATTTGCAAGGTTCGCAAGTGAAATTACACCTATCCCTATTTTGTTGTCACCCACACGTTGACAAAGAAACATCAGGTTCTATTACAGTATAAAATAAATTCAGTTAAGATGTCAATTATTTTTTATGATTGCACTGAGGAAAAAAGTTCTTGTGAAATAGTAAATCAAACAGAAAATGTGGCACTAAAAGCAGAAAACGTGTTTGCAAAAACATTAGGAAAGGGTTTTTATCTTGTCAAAGAAGCCACCAAGATTTTTCTTAAGAGAATCAAAGAAAGCAACTTTGAAGAATACTTATTTTCATCTTTTCATGTACTGTCTCCTTCCGGCCCTGTATTTCACATAGTAAACATCTGCATCCCGTTAAGATTTTAGTTCCCCTGCTAAGCAATAGTCTTGCTGGTCCGCAGCCTAAGTTTTGCTGATTCCTTTGCAAAGAGGAAGACAGAGGAACAATGATAAAAGAGCAAGGCACTGACAAAGAGGGATAAACAGCTCAAAAGGGTAAGAGCAGAGATCTAGAATAGGGACCTTCTGAGTAGACAGAAGATGACCCTGGCAGAACCTCTAGGTATATTTATCTATCTGCCCATAAATTGACATGGAGATTGTTTCCTGAACCCTGTGTCAGACAATACGGAAGTATTTCACAGCATCAAGGGATTGGGGAGAGTGGTATCCTCTATTTTGATATATCACAGTTAATGTGTCGGGTTATGGGTTATATTATCCGATTTTAACTAAAGCAAACACTACAAAATAGACAATGTCTTTCAAAGATCTCCACAAAAAACACGAAGACAGTATGAATCATGCAAGCACATGCAAACAACTGAAAAACAGCTAAGCCAATGCTTGTTTCATAGCCTGAGTTCTCCCGAAGCCACACTGCAAGATAGAAGCAATGATGAACAGTTGCCCAAGTCAATGCTATCCAGAAGAGTCTACTGTGATGAAAATGTCCTCGATTGGGGCTGTCCAATATGATAGCCACCCCCCAGATGCAGTTATTAAACTCTTGAAATGCAGCTAATGAAACTGAGGAACTAAATTTTTAATTTTTAAACATAAATTTAAATAGCCACATGTGGCTAGTAGCTACAATACATACATAAGAGGTTAACAAATAGAGCCAAATTCTTAGGTTTGAATCCAAATGCTGCCACGTACAAGCTGTGTGACCTTTGTCTTAACTTTTCCATGCCTCAAGTTCTTCATCATAATCATAGTGCCTATCCCATATAGTGGTTGTTAAGATTACGCTAGTTAATGCATAAAAAGTATTTAGAATATTGCATAATACATAAAAGTTTTTATTAGCTCCTAATCAGATCAGAGAAGAAAGAAATTATCAATTTGAAATACAAATTGACAAATGCTTGTTATTAATGAACTTTGAACAAAGTTTATATTGGGCTTTAAGATATTAAGTAGTATGAAGGTATCACAAATGTCAGGATATTCACAAATAATTTATTTCATCTTTATCCTATCCCTTCTTGTACACTTTTATAATGAGAATGGTAGATATTAATCCAACTTATAAACCATATAATTACTTGAAATGTGAATGATATTAAATACACCAATGAAAAGTATTTAAATCAGCATAATTTAAAAAACACCAAAGCCCAAACTATGTTATGTATTAATATATACTTTATATACCAATTATTAGATAAATACCAACGATTAGATAAATGTTTCTTTGTTTTGTTTTTAAATAATGGAGTGAACATCCAAAAATGTTTAGAGATTACTGGGCTAACCCAAGAGAAGTAGGTTTGTTTTAGCAAAAAAAAAAAAACAAAAAAAACAAAAAAACCAACCAAAAAACCAGTGCTGGGTTTATCAACATTCCATAACTATGTTTGTCAAGTAGATAGTTAAAAAAAATTTTTTAAAGGATTAGTTTGCCAAGAAATTTTAAAAGTCACAATACTCCAACATGCTGAACAGAGGAGGTTCTCGATAATTATGTTTTGTTTCATTAAACAGTAAGGATATTTTTAAGTAAGTCCTGATCATTAAGTGACAATAAATTCTCTAGAAGAATTGGCTGAGAAACCTCTATTTTGGTGACAAAATAGTCCAAATAGGATAAATACCAGGGTTAACATTAAAAATCACACATACAGAATGGAATATTCGAAAATTACAGCAGGTGTTGCTTAGATTTTCACAGGTGTGACAGGACAAAGTTCCACGGTCAAGTTAAGTTTGGGGAAATATTGTGTTAAATAGGTTTCTTTACTACAGAACTCCTTGGAGCTTGTGTGAGGCCTCTGATGGTCACAGAGAAAGTCTAAGAGGGAATATGCAGTTTGTCAATTATCCAATCATAAAATCCTGACTTTTTTTTTTTTTACAGCATCTAATTAGAGAGTTAAAATTTTTTTATTTTTTAAGGCTAGCCCCTTGGCCTATTCTCCTCTTTAGAAGGACCTCTTTGATATTTCTGCTCCTAAGTTTTACAGTTTTCACTCTTTGGATCTTTATCATTGACCTTTCTCCAAATATTCCGCCAAGTGCATACATTATCTTCTAAAATCCTGAAATGAAGAAAGTGAATTTTTATCTGTCTTCAAAAAGTAAGTAAGTGCTGACAGCTCAGAGCCTGAAGCCTGCTTCGGATTCTGTGTCTCCCTCTCTGCCCCTCCCCCCTAAAAATAAATAAATGAACATTTTTAAAAAAATGTTATTTATAGGGGGCCCATGAGTTCGAGCCCTGCTTTGGGCTCTATGCTGACAGCTCAAAGCCTGGACCTCTTTTGGATTCTGTGTCTCCCTCTCTCTCTGCCCCCAACCCCCTCACTTGTACTGGGTCTCTCTCTCCTTCAAAAATAAACCAACATTGAAAAATTTAAAAAAAAATTAGGCTCTGGAAATGATCAAAGTATACACATAGCTTAGAAGGATTCTATTAGTACATTTTCCTTCTTAGCAAGAAGTATTCCCACATATCCTTCCCCCCCACCCCGTTTCCCATTAACGTCGTACATTGCTATTCATTTGTCAAAATAAGAAACCAACACAGGTACATGAACGAAACTCCAGAATGTTCTTGGATTTCACTAGTTTTTTCACTCATGTTCTGATGCAGGATCCAATCCAGGAAAACTCACTGCATTGTTGTCATACCTCTTTCATCTCTTCTGGCACGAGAAACCTCTAAGTCCTTTGTTTTTCATAAATTTAATAGTTTTGAGAAGTAATGGTCAGGTATTTTGTAGTGTCCCTCAGCTGGGTTTGCCTGATGCTTTTCTCATTAGACTGGGTAGATGGCACTTTGGGGTTTTATACCCACAGTGCCCTTCTCATCACATCATCTGAACGAGGGCATACGAACATGACTTACCACTAGTGATGCTTACCATGGCCACTTGGTAGCCTCTGTCAGCTTTCTTTCTTTTTTTCTAAGTTTATTTATTTTATGAGAGAGAGAAAGAGAGAGAGAGGGAGAAAGAGAGCATGCACACATGCACATGTGCACACGTGCGAGCAGGGGACGGGTAGAGAAAGGAGAGAATCCCAAGCAGGCTCTCCACTGTTAGCAAGGAGCCCGTTAAGGGCTTGAACTGTGAGATCATAACCTGAGCCGAAATCAAAAGTTGGATACTTAAATGACTGGGCCACCCAGAGGCCCCGTCAGCTTTCTCAACTGTCAAGTTACTATTTTCCCCTTTCTACACTCTGTCCTTTGGAAGTGAGCTACTAAGTCCAGCTTACACTCAAAGTTGGGGTGCCAGCAGCATATCTGATACGAAGAAATTTCATTTATTTACAGCAAAAGGTGGGAAACAGAAGAGATGAGTTAGGAGAGGAGGATGGGGAAAATTAAGTAGCTTTCCAGCTATTTACAAGGATTTCAATGTAAGATTGATACTTGGATCACAAATATCTTTTTAAGGACTTCGTTAAGACTTTGGTAGTAAGGTAGCTTCTCCAAATTCTCTCCTTGATAATCAGCCAAAAGAAAGAAGACACAAAACAAATATTGTAAACTTCACCCTTGAAGAAGTTCAAGAAATCTGAAACACAAATCCACAACCCGTGAAGGTCTGACAAATGCAGAGAGCGAAGCGTGTAAGATGCTCAGAGATGAAACCCATCCTTGCAGCTCTCAGACAAATTTACCAAGAGAAAGAAGTCAGACAAAAGAATAAATTAGAAAATTAACTTTATAAACATTAGAAAAGAGGCAATAAAACTATACTTTACAGATGTGGATACTTTTAAGTGAACCCCAAGGAATACATTTAAAATGTTACAAATAATGAGAATTTAGTAATGGAGTTGTGATGTTTATTTTAGATGTCAACTTGACTGGGCCAAGGGCTGCCCAGATAGCCGGTTAAACATTATTTCTGGGTGTGTCCATAAGGGTGGTTCAGAAAGATATTAGCATTTGAATTGGTTGAATGAGAAAAGCAGATTCCCCGCCCTCCCTCCCTACCCCCCCAGGGATGGGCCTCCTTCGAAGTTTGAAGTGGGCCTGAGTTCAACAAAACAGTAGAGGAAGTTTAAACTCCCCCCCTCTAGAGCCTGACTCTGAGAGTTGGGACTCAGATCTTCTGCTCTCAGTCTTGGTTCTCAGGACTTCAGACCCACACTGGAATCTACTGTAGGCTCTCTGGCTCTCAGGCCTTTGGACGACACCATTAGCTTTGCTGGGTCTCTAGCCAGTTGACAGCAAATTGTAGAACTTCTCGGCCCCCCAAATTGTCAATATCTTATAACAAATTATGTCAATACCTTATAACAAACATATGTACATATATATCGAGAACCCTAGTTAATGCATTAGCTAAGCACAAAATCAGCATAAAATAACCTTATTCATTTATAGAATACCAAACATAAAAAAGTATACTACCTTATAATGAAGTTAAAAGATATACTATACTGGGGTGCCTGGGTGGCTCAGTCAACTGAGTGTCCAACTCTTGATTTCAGTTCAGGTCATGATCTCATGGTTCTGTTCATGGATTTGAGCCCAGCGTTGAGATATGTGCTGCCAGTGTGGAGCCTGCTTTGGATTCTCTGTCTCCCTCTCTCTCAAAAATAAACATTAAAAAAAATACTATACTAATAGATAGTAATACCGACATCACTAATAGAAGTAATCAACATCAAGATGCCAGTTCCAGGTTAACTCTTGATTTAACACACAGCCAATACCAACTACAAAAATTTCATGGTGAGACTAAAGACTGATTCTAATATTTATACAGAAAAATAAACCCACAAAAAGGTAAAATTATAGGGAATGGAAAATCTATCAGTGGAAGGCAGGAATTGGGTGACGGGGTAGCTGACCTTCAAGGGCCAGCACAAGGGAATTTTGCAGTGATGAAACTGTGGTGGTTGGATGTACAAGTCTAGGCATTTATCAAACCCATAAAAATGTATGCCAGAATTGAGTTTTACTATATGTAAATTAGTAAGTCAACCAGAAAAAGGAAATAACCCACAAGAACAGAAAAAAGAAAGCAATTAAGAGAGGCTAGCTCTATCATATCAAAACATCACAGCGCTACAATGATCTAATCAGCACGGTGCTGTCAGATGAGCACACAGATCCATGAAACCCAAAGTCCAGGAATGGACCCAAATAATAAGAGAATTAGTACCAGTATGTAATACTTGAAATTTAGAGAGAAAAGTTTTTCTTAACATTTTCTTAAAATTTTTTTTTTTAAAAACTTATTTTTGTCAGGAGAGAGAGACAGAGTGTGAGCAGGGAAGGAGCAGACAGAGAGGGAGACACAGAATCTGAAATGGGCTCAAGGCACTGAGCTGTCAGCACAAAGCTGGATGCGGGGCTTGAACTCACCACGAAATCATGACCTCAGCTGAAGTCAGATGATTAACCAAATGAGCCACCCAGGCGTCCCTCTTTTTAACTTTTTAAAAAGTAAACTCTACACTCAATGTGGAGCTTAAATTCACAACTCCAAGGTCAGGAGTCACACGCCCTGCAGACTGAACCAGCCAGGCACCCCAAAAAGACAGAGTTTTAAATACATAGTGTTGGGTAGCATTCTGGAAGGGGGGGGGGTAAAAAAAAGGTTGGATCTCTACCTCCTATTTTCTATCAAAATAAATTCCAGACGGATATTCTAGTTGGATAGAAACCTGAAACATAAAACTTTAAAACCAAGAGAAAAACTGGGAGAAATCATTTATAATCATGGAATAAGAAAGACCTTTGTTAGTATGACACAAAATGTGTAGTCATAAAAGATAAACTATACCAAAGTTAAAATTTTCTACAAGTATCATTTTTTAAACAATGTATATACCATATAGAAACATGTATAGACTAGCTGAAAAGATGCATGTAATACTGGTAACACTGACCGCTTCTGGGGAAGGACCGTGGGGAGACTCCGCGAGGGCTCGTTGTTTGTGTATCATTACATAGTTCAGAACTAGGAATGATTCTTGTGTCGTCTGCTTCTAACCATCAGCTTAAATAACTGAAAGCCTGCCATGACAAAACGTTCCCTACAACAAACACCCAATATAAATATCCAGTTTAGAAATAACATACATAACATACGGTTCCTAGTATAATGCTGGATAGGTCCTTAAGTTATAAAGATGGCTAGTATTTGTCACCATCTTTCTACCACACTAACATTTTGAAATATATCCTTACTATTTTCAAAGTTTGGAATGCTATAGGTGGTATCACTGCACACCGTAATGTAAAAGATTCCATTTTCCAAAAATAATTTCAGTTGGCTGACACTCAATTAATTGGAATCTTTAAATAAATACCATTTAGGCCCTTTGACATCTGACCACATTCCCTTTGCACTTCAGACTCCAGGTCAACCACACTGCTTTACAACTCCTGAACATGCATCTGCTTTCCTCCATCCTTTTGAAAAAGCAGTTTCTTCTACTGAGAGAACTTTCCCCATCTCTGTCCACTACAATCATTCCTAGCAAAGCCAGCTCAAATCCCGCCTATCCACAAAGCTTGCAGAGAGTTTGTAGCCAGGTACATTATACACATACACATAGAAAGGCAACAAAAGATAAAAAAAAAAAAAAAAAAAAAAAAAAGGTACAAAGGGAGAATAGTCAATTTAAAAAGTTATTTATTAAACAAGTTAAATGCACCTAAAAGTATATTTAAAAGTCCAACATTATTGGATCCCGTTGAAATATCTATTCTGGAAGAAGTATTTGTCAAACTAATGGTAAGAGAAATGATAAAAATAGAACAGGTATGAAAAACATTTTTACACAATAAAGCACATGGTAAATTCAGAAATAAAAACACACAAACGTCCAAACTATTTGAGTATGAAACCAAAATGTTTCATGTATTTCTAAATGTTCCTGGTATACTCACATGAGGGCTGACTTGTCTATGTCTGAGTTAATAAACACCATGTAAACACCTTTTTAAGGTATTGGACTTTGTGTTATATAGAAATA
Source organism: Cryptoprocta ferox (assembly GCA_028646485.1). NCBI lineage: Eukaryota > Metazoa > Chordata > Mammalia > Carnivora > Eupleridae > Cryptoprocta > Cryptoprocta ferox. Next base: position 19,006,669 of record CM053569.1, on the reverse strand, counting down.
ATTTTAGATTATGTGTTGGGTGTGTAAACTGTCCATACTTAGCAAACATATTCTACATATGAACATATTCACTTATACTTAATGGAAAAAAGAACTTATAATTTAAATATCTTGATTTGAGAACTGTGGATTTGATAGTTCTATTAAATTCCAACATCATAATCACTGAATGCACTATCAAAAAAGTTATTAAAAAAATTTTTTTTAAAGAGCTACTTTTGAAAATTTCAGTATTTCAGGGCAAAAGAAAATACCATGTATTCCTGTTCACAAATTCTGATATTTAGCCTCTGTGGTTAACACAAAAAATACCATGTAATATAGAAGATTGCTATGGAAAAGCCTCGGTCTCTTTCAGTAGTTCCAAATAGTGTTATACAGTATTTCACTGGAAATAGCGGTTTCACCACAGATCTGGCAGTAGCTTCGTTGAAAACATAACCTTACCCCAAAGCATCCATCAAAGACTTTAAAGCATAATTGACTTTGGCAGTACACACGAAGACCATGATGTGAATGGTAACTGCCAGTGGATACAAGGGCCTATATGAAGTTTGGGGTGTATGTGTGTGCGTTCTCAGGAGGAAATGGAGTGAAATGGCTTATTCAGAACTATAAAACATTTTTCTAATTAGACCTCAGCTGCATAAAAACCACAAATCAAATGTTTAGAACATCCACGGTTTCTGAATTTCTATGAAAAAGGCAACTTTTTTTTTTTTTTTTTTTTGGTCTGTTTCCTTTTATCATTCTTTACAGAGGACGACAAAGCTTTAGTTATATATATTCTTCTGGACACCGAGGGAAAGGCCTCCTCTGTCCCCTTCTCAGTCTGAAAGAGAGGGAGAACGAATGGACCTGCCGCTGGCGGGGCTGGAGAAAGTGAAAGGCTCTTTGTCCTTCTCTTTACTATCATGCTTGTGCTTGTGCTTATGCTTATGTTTGTGCTTCTTCTTCTTTTTCTTGTGCTCGTGGTGATGGTGGTGATGGTGGTCACTGTGTTTGGAGGACGCAGATTCCTTAGTAAACACGGAGAGTGGAGCTGCTGCGGCTGGATGCATACTCATCTCCACAGGTGACTGTTCTTTACCTTCAAAATTAAAAACATCCAAATGAATTCCTGATGATCACAAGGAAAGTGAAATGAAAGTAAGAGGGTGCTGAGGACAATACAGAAAAGAGGGAGTCCTGGGGCGCCTGGGTGGCTCAGTGGTTAAGCATCCGACTTCGGCTCAGGTCATGATCTCACGGTTCCTGAGTTCCAGCCCCATGATGGGCTCTGTGCTGACAGCTCAGACCTTGGAGCCTGTTTCAGATTCTGTGTCTCCCTCTCTTTGCCCCTCTCCTGCTCATGCTCTGTCTCTTAATAATAAATAAATGTTAAAAAAAAAATTAAAAACAAAAAACAAAAGAGGGACTCTTAAGTGTTTATCACTTCCACAGGAATCATCAGGAATGAGAGAAGTATCTAAATAAGACATTCAATTAGTCACACACAGGTAAGTGTTCAGCACTGTGTCCAGGAAACTGAATATTTTAATTTCTTACAGTTTATACAAATTATGATATATACCAGTGTGTTACCAAAGCATCTTCCCAAAGTTAATGTTAATGTTTTAAAGTATGATTATGCAACAATGATTACGTGTGTTGTAAGTTAAGACCCACATTCATCCTTCAACTGTAGCTCCTTTAACTGCAGTTCAACCCCACGGTTTTGGGAGTGAAAGGGAAGTACTTCGTTTCTGCCATTTCAAGAACCACTTATACACACAAAAATGTGTTATGTTAGTTAGTGATAATGATGTCTCAGCAAAAATCAAATTTCTCTAGTTCCTTGCGGTAATTTCTGGAAATAGCAAAAGTGCACTCTTTAAATAGATTCAGTACACACAGCTTAAGAAACCCAGAAAAAACCAAGAGTCTATAAAGGGAACGTCTCTACTTAAAGACAAAAGAGTGTGTCAGAGAGAGAGAGAGAGAGAGAGAGAGAGAGAGAGAGAGAGAGAGAGAGAGAAAGAATATGAATGAGACCGATGCTCTTGAATAGATTCTACCATTAACCTTCAGCTTGCATTTTCTTTTTATCTCACCTAAAAAACAGATCAAATGTTTTAGAAGGTTCTTTCCATTTCTAACATTCTATCAGTCTAGGAATCTACAACAGTAGTTCTCGAACTCTAGTGTGCAACAATTTCTTGCTTCCTCCAGATGCTACAATCCCTGGGACATGCCTGAGAAAGAACTCTCTCTGTATTACTAGGGCCTAATGCTATTGCTTTATGCGCTGCCAACCCAGAAAAAAAGCCTGAGAATCATCTCAGATACCCTCCTTTCTAAATCTAGGTAGTTACCAAATCTCACTGGTTTTCACTTAACAAATATCTCCTAGATCTGTCTCCATCCTGTCTGCAACCGTATTAATTCAGACCACCTCAGCTCCTCTGGTCCTATTAACTGCTCCCTGTGCCTGACGTGTCTTCTACTCTAATCCATACTTTACATAGCTGCACAGCAGTGGTTCTCCTCCAGGGGTGATTCTGCCGCACAAGGGTTATTTGGCAGTATCTGGAGACACTTTTATTGTCACCCCGAGGTAGGGTTAGGGGAGGAAGTGTTTGTTACTGGCATCCCACTGGTAGAGCTGAGGGATGTCCAGGACAGCTCTGACAACAAATTCTCATGCCCAAAATGTCAATAGTGTTTAGGTTGGAAGACTATGCCCCATAGTGATCTTCCTAAAAACAAAGCTATTCGTAATTATCTGCTTAAAAACTCAGTTGGTTCTTAAAAAACAAACAAAAAATAACAGAAAACACCAACTCAGTTGGTTCTACCAACAGAATAAAAGCAAAACTCCTTGGACTTCAGTGCAGCAGTTTCTAAAAATGTATGTACATTTTATTTAAACTAGCTAAAAAACCAAGTTTTCACTAAAATGGACTTCAAAGCAAGTTTTTTTTTAAAGTAAATTCTCAGAACTAATTTTGATCCAAACTAGCTCTAAACCATGGTTCTTACCAAAACAGGCATCACTGCCGAAGTTTTCTAAAAATCAGTTCCAGCACTAATTTTACGGACGGTTTACAATCTGTCCTGCACTTACCATTCCAACCTTATCTTACACTATCCCCTTCTATGTGCTCTAGGGTAGCCCTTTCATAACTGTGAATTTATAAATGTTATTCCCTATGCATGAAATGCCCTTCCCTTCTTTGTCTGACTCTTAAATATATTTAACAAGTATCAGAAACTACATAGGAACTGGGGAAAATAGTGATGAACTGGACAGACCTCAGGCCTCCTGGCGTTCACAAACTAGCTAACAAGAAAGAAACTGAATAAGTACACCCAAGTAATAAAAAGACAAAACACAGAGTAAACCTGTAGCAAAACAGGAGACTTAAATTAGTCATGGGGGAAGCAGAGGCAAACCTCTATCAGGAAGTAATGTTTAAATGGTAACCTAAAGTAGACGAAAGGAAAACAAAAAAAATTTTAGGCTTCTTAATCATTTAAAACTCAGCTCAAACGTCATTTCTTTAAGAAGTTTTCCCCCCCAAAAGAGTTAGTTCTTTCATAGTCCCACAACATAATACAGAAAGGAAATTAAGGCACAGGGAAGTTAAGTGACTTGCCAAGGTGGCACTGGCAGGTCTGAGCTATGAACCCAAAGAGCGTGACTCCAGAGTCTGTGCCTGCCGGCACACAGCAGAGCATACATGGTAGCAGCTCTTTTCATCTCTGGGTCTCTTCCATTAGACCCAGAGTGTCTTGAGAACAAGGGGTTTGTCTTTTTAATCTTTGTATCCCAGTGTGTCACACAGTATCCAACACCCCGACATCTCACCTCCCCACCCAGGCCAAAGCTTGCTAAACGAATGAATGAATAACAGAAATATTTAACTGTGTTTCTTTTAGATAGGATGTCAGGTGAACTTGGTCCACCTAAATGTAATCTGAAGGTCATCAACATTGAAGGGAGAGGAAACTATACTTCCTTTGTGTCAGGCACTGTTCAATATTTCAGAATAGATGAACGAGTCAGACAAAGCTCTTGTCCTCGCAGATTATTCAAATAATGTATGCATTTACTACTACAAAGTCATACTTTTATATTCATAATGTTTTGGTAAAGATAACACGTTTAATAACAATGCATAAACTAATTATAGAGATTATATATATACAAAAGTAAGTTTAGGATCTGTATCGTTTGCCATAATCGCTAGCTACCCAGATAGTATTCAGAAAATGAAAAATTTTGAGGGAGATCTGATTTAGAGTATTAGCCAAATATGCCACTATATGATTTTAATTTAGGTTTTAAGTGAACTACATGACTATGTTTCCAATTCTCTAAATATAGGAAAATAGGTCCATACCTAACAGGACAGTGAGCCAGATGATAAGGAGAAGAGATAAGAGACTTTAAAGCCTCAAGAACGAATTCCTTCAGATCCTACCTCATTATTTAGTCAGTCTACAATGACTCTGCAGCTTTCCAAATGGCCGTCTGCACTACTGAGAGTCTGAGGTCCTCTTCTACACTGAGAGAAGTTTCATCGTCCAATCCTAAATACCTTCCAAGTTACTTGGATTGCAGAAAAGCCAATAATTACATTGGAAACTGTACTTCTCAGCAGAGGCAACTGCCAGATGGACGACCGAGTGTACCTGGGCATCCTCTTTTCCAAAGAATACTTACAGCCACTTCAAAAGTAAATCCAATCTCATATTTTGCACTAAAGATACACTGACTATAAATCTTGCATGTGTCTTCATTTGTATTTAGTCTATTCGTCAGACAATGAATTAGCTAGATCCAAAGATCAAGGTGTTGGGAACGCGGGCTCCCAGGACAAACGGCTGATTCTAGGTCTGGGCGGAATATGTGTAAGACGAACCGGAAACGTGTGATATGACAGCAAGGAAGCTGAGTTCTTCTCAGCAGACCCAAGACAATGTAAGAGGTTCTCCCGGTCCAAAGATGGGACGATGTGAATACTGATAAGGACGATAATTTTAATGGATCTAACAATGATCTAACTGATCAGCACTGGAAGATATAGTTAGATAGCTCATTTTTTGGAAAATTATTAAATAAAAAGAAAAGCTATTATCTTTCTCTTCCTGTATGATCTATATACCATACCACTGGGTAATAATAAATGAGGGGATTTTTGTTTTACAGAAATAAACCAGCTCACAAACAAAATGGAAAGATGAGGGGTGCCTGGGTGGCTCAGTCAGCTGAGCATCTAGCTCCTGATTTTGGCTCAGGTCATGATCTCACAGTTCCTGGGTTTGAGCCCTGTGTTGGGCTGTGCTGTCACCACAGATTAGGATTCTCTCTCTCTCTGCCCCTCCTGCCACCCCGCCTTCAAAAGGAAGGAAGGAAGGAAGGAAGGAAGAGAGAAAGAAAGAATTAGAGAATCACCACCTTGCAAGCCTCAATGAAATGATGGATCTTGGTCTTGACCATCTTAGTGGCTGACATCATAAAAGAGTCAACCAGACATTGTATGCTTCCTGATGGAAGAATAAACCACCGTCTATAAACCTAAATCCAATTAAGCTTCTATACCCAACTACAAATTTACAGGAAATAAAGAGGACTCTAACATGTTAATTATACCACGGGTACAGACTTCAAAACTACAGATCGAAACCCTGGTTCCTGTAACAAATACATTGTAAAAGGGGAGAAAAGAGAAAAAGATAAACTTAAAACTTTAAATTTAAAAAGATGTAAAGGAGTTTATCAGCCAACTACAATGTGTACACTGTTATGTGGACACTAATTGAAACAATAAAGTATTAAAAGTAAATATTAGAATAATGAAAGAAGTCAACTGAAATTTAAACAGCAACCAGATATTTAATAATACAAGAAAAAACCTGTTAATTTTTTAAAGTATAAGAATGTTACTGTGATTATGAATTTTTAAAGTCCTTATGATATATACTAAGTTATTAATGAATAAAGTGATGATATGTGGGACTTGTTTCAGAATAATTCATAAGGGTGGGAAAGGGTAAGAATATAGATTACGTAAGACTGACCAGGAGCTGACCACTGTAGAAGCTGAGTGACGGACACACAGGGGTTCGTTATGCTAGTCTGACTCCTTCACAGTTTCCCACACACAAAAAAGTGTCTTTTAGAAAGGGAATTTTAAGGCAATTTGACACTATCCATGAAAATATTAAATGCCCATATTCTGTGGCTTAGAACGTTCATTTCTAAGAAATTTATCACACAAATGTGCTCATGCATATGTGTAAAGACACTTATAAAAAATATTCACCAGAATAGGGTTTGTAACAACCAAACACCTGATAAAACCTACTGTTACTCTAGCACCACCATCAATAAACTTTAGCTCTGAAGTTGTCATTTACTATATACAATATATATGTTTTTTGTTTGCTTAATCTCTTGTCTTTCCTAGATCATTTTCTACCGGTATAATCCAAGCTGATATAAAAGTACCATTTCCTTCCCATGTGGAATTGTATTAACAGTCAGCTTTGGGACGCATATGAGTTTACTTTCACACTGGCTTGAGATCATCTATGGAATCGCTCCTGGGAAAAATACATATATTACCATCCCCATGACACGTTTACACACACAGTTTTGCATATCATTTCAGGGGTTTACAAGATGCCTGCGAACGTGAGGCCCACCCAAGGTGAGGCCCACTCAGTTTTAAGCTAAAGAAAGCCCTCTTATTTAATGACCTGAAATATATGTGTCTATGACAGCACACATATCAAAAAAAGGATATATATATAATTGAGAGTACTGTGTTTTCCTATTTCATGTTACCTGAGAAGAACAAAACAGATGTTCTGTTTGTTGTTTTACCCAACATAAAATCCTTCCTAGAGATCTAGTAAAATACTAGATAAGGATTTTAGCTTCAGTCAATTTAACAAATGCAAAATAAACCAAAAGAGGCACTTAATATAAGCCTAATGTGGAAGCTTTTCAGCCATCTGATTAAAGTACTAAACAATGAATAACCTGCTAATTCTGTTAAATTCATTCACATTAGGTACATGTTTAAACTTAACACAGAGCCTGCAGTTTTTATTACGGAAAGTGCAAAGTCTGGTCTTTGGATTCTTTAGATCACTATATAAAACAAAGTGTAAAACTATCACTAAAATTTAAGCAAAAACATTATCAATGTCTGTTTTTCATATTCGAGTTTCAACAAAAAGAATTAGGACTCAAGATTTCTTTTTGGAGCAGGGGAGACTTCATGCACTAGAGCAGTGCTTTTCTGGCTTCTGCAAGAAGGTGTTATGCGATACGGCAGCCCCAGCTAGGCAGGAATGCTCCTTTTCTTCCCCTCAGAAACCACCAGGGATTTCCCTCTGCTCCATGCCTGTCACTCTTCCTCTGTGCTTTGTCACTACAGGCCCTGGAGCAAGTCAGGAGGCAGACCAGCCACATGAGGCCTTTGCAGAGCTGGACAGCAGCTGCAGTGGTAGCAGAGGACATGGGAACCACACAGCCCTTGCTCCATATTTCCTTTCTTACCTCAGGAGAGGGAAAGGTCATAATAGAAGAAGGAAAATTCCTCTGCCACTTCTCCTTTCTTACCCGAAAATGGTTTACCCTACATATCATCCCTAAAATATTCTTCTATCATAAGCATGGAAAGAGAAAACTGGAAGGAAAAAGAACGAAAAGGAAACCAGGACCTGTTCGCTACCTTACTTTCTACCTCTTTATCCTACCTAGACTCCCATGCCTTTCCTATCCCTCCCCACCACCCACCCCAATATGACATCTGAAACATATTCCAGTTCTCAATTAGCATCTGGTTTGCTGGCTCTCCAAAGGAGCCATCTCAGAATTCATCTCAGCTCAAATAAAGGAAGCAGGGGTCCCAATGTCAGAAGTCTTGGACCTAAGGGGACAACACAAATGATGTAATTTAAGTACAGTACTAAGTGCAACACAAAGGGGATCAACAAAATGGAAAGCACGTGACTCCCTAAGAGGTCCTCTCAGTTAACTCTTTCTCAAGACAAGCTGGAAATCCAGATTTTTATGTGTAATCTCTTTTTAGTCAACTACTTCAAATATTTTTGCAAGACTTCTATTGACCAAGTAAAAGATGCCTCAGCTGGATATGTTGAACAAGGCCTCAAGTTAAGACCCATTTGGGAACTCGAATCTAGAATCCCTTAGAGAATTAAAAGAGGTTATAGCCTCCTGTGCACTGGTTCTCTGCCTCCTCTCCTGAGCCCTCCGCTCACAACGTCAGGCCAGGCTAGCTACCACAGCAAGAGACCCTGGCTCCTTCTGAGAGGCAGGAAGAGAGGAAGGAAGTTCCTGTTTTACTGCCAACTTTATTTGGGTTAGGTTGAAGCTGTGCTCCTGACATTCCAAAAGATGGAGCTCTAAGCACCCTTTCTCTCCAAAACATTGTCATACACAGTGGCTAGGTTTGATACTTTTACCCTTCATGTATGGTAGAAGTTAAAAAAGATTTATTAACTTTGTTGGCTAGTTTGGGAACGTTACCTATCAAATCTAACAATGTCTCTATGAGGAAACCGTATTTAGAATTCTAAAATCAATACATGTAAAAAGAACTATTTAAAACACTACCATTTGTAAAATAGTTTTCTAAATTCTAATAATACCATTATTGAATTTTAAGACTTGCTCAGTGGCCACAGAGTGTTGAACAGCACAAATACACCAAAAGAAAATTACAAAGGCATATCAAAAAGTATATTCACAATTAAGTTTTACAGATCAGTCCATATAATATACTGGTATACATTTTGCCTAATGACATAAAAGGGTGCTAGCAACCAAAGCTAAAATTTTAATACTTCCTTATTCCCCACCATTAGCCCTCTATCTCCTCCCCAATCTTCCCACATGATGTCATGAGAACTATAAGACTATAGAGATTCTAAAAAAGGTAAAAATATGTTTTTTAAAGCAATATGGAACTATGATACAAATGTGCACATTAGTAAGCACAAAAAGGTGTTAAGATTTGCTTCTACATACATAGGTTAGTTTAAGAAAAACCAAACAAAAATATTCAGATTCTTTTCTGGAGCAGGAATTCATTGGACTGTTAGGATTCAGACAGAATTTTTTTCTTTTGTTAAAGGCATGGTAGACAGGCAGAAGCCTCACTCTCAAACTATATCAAGGGGTTTGAAATGCCCGAAGCTTTATTGTTTTTAAAAATGTGGGAAATTTTTCATGTCTAGTAGAATTTTAATAAGTATAATGGTAATAAACCAAAATTACAGCAAAATCAAAAATAAAACCAAGGAAATACAAAACTGGCAAGAGCCAAGAAATGTCAAAATTCACTTATCAAAGTAAATGATATAGTCTCCAGCTGATTTCCTTCTGAAATAAATTTTGTATGAATCTATTACAATAAATGCATAGAGCACACAAAGCGAGAAGCAAGTAACAGTCTGGGGTCTCAATACCAAAGTATTCTGAGATGTTGCTTTGGTTTGAATTAATCACAGTTGATCCTTAAGCTCCTCAAATCAATAAACAGTTACTCTTTTGTTTATATCATAAAAACATGGTTTATATAAGCAAGATCCATCTGTTGGAATCCTAAAGCCTGACAAATGACTTTTGGAAAAACTATTCTTTAAAACTGAATTTGCTTATGGATCTCATTTTTCACTCTTTGCTCCTTCAAAACTTCAGGACTGAATCTTTGTTCAACAGCACTGAATGTTTATTCCTTATCTAGGTTACAATCTTTTTTTTTTTTTTGTAAGCAAGAAAAGAACAGCGTAAGCAGAAGACACTGTAAATCAGAAGAGGTAACAAGCACATCTGAACTGAATAACCTTTCATAAAATTAAGCCCAATTCGTATTTAATAGAATATCTTCGTTTTCTAGTATAGCATCAAGTCTTCATGACTGACCATGGATGACCAATTGTAAAACTTCCAGGGGAAGAGGAAAAGAAGAAAAAAGTGGTTGACATCTGCATTTTATAAAAGTATAAAAGGCACAGATTTGACAGTTTCCACTCAAGTTAGCATTTTTCAAGTTATAATATTCTAAGAAAAGTTCTGCAAGGCAGAACGACAATGGATATTTTTAAACGGCATGAGGGATGATTTTACCCCCTCCTTTCTCCTCTTGTCTCATTTCCGAGTTTTATGTAATAGGAGTACATTATTTTCAAATAGTTAAAAGTCTAATTTAAAATATTCTTTGTTAGGGGTCGCCTGGGTGGCTCAGTCGGTTGAGCGTCTGACTTCGGCTCAGGTCATGATCTCGCGGTTCATGGGTTCGAGCCCCGTGTCAGACTCTGTGCTGATAGCTAGCTCAGAGCCTGGAGTCTGGAGCCTGTCTTCAGACTGTGTCTCCCTCTCTCTCTGACCCTCCTCTGCTCACACTGTCTCTCTCTCTCTCTCTCAAAAAAATAAATAAAACATTAAAAAAATTAAAAAATAAGATATTCTTTGTTAGATAATACAAAGTCAATGTGTTGCAAGAAAAGCAAGTCCTTAGATCTGTATTTTTCATGTATTTTTTTAAGTTGATAAAACTTTATAAAGTTTGTACATTTGTTTTTGAGCATAATAATCACAATAAAATATTAATAATAATTTCACCTGTTCCCTTCCGTGTAAGTTCCATGCTCCACTGGGGTTTCGTGGTAGGTGTGCCATCACAGCCTGATGAGTGCTGGGGTATTAGAGCAGATCGGGAGCTAGCTGGACGATATTTAGGGAGCCCTAAAATGCCAAAGAAGAAAGAAAAGAGGAATTTATTTCTTGGTTTACCAAAAGAAGAAAAAAGTCTCACATGTTTTCATAAGTTAACCTTAAAACCAGAAGCAGTTCAACAATAGAATTCTAATAATAAAAAGAATACTACCAACTACTAAAGATCCCATTTGATTTTAATCCTTTGTCATGGTTCCTATCCGCTTAAATCTAAGAACAATACATGTTCAAGAAAGGCAAGAAAGTGTGACTGGTCTGCTACATACATAATCTGGATTCTATATTTGAGGCAGAAGCCATATTTTATAGTATGTATATATGTATTTTGCATATAGTAAAGTTTCCCTGCTCCCCCTGAAAATTTGCTAGTAATTCCATTATAATATTTACTCAACTAATATTTACTCAACAAATAGATCAAAATAATTTAGGGCTTACAGAAGACATTTCAAACAGGAAAGGTTGTAATGGTATAATGGGAACAGCACTATAGCAGGTATCAGGATACCGAGGTTCTAATTCCAAATTATCAACTAGTTAGATGCATAATCTAAGTGAGACACTTATCTCACTGTTTCTCAATTCCTTCACTTGTCATATGGCAAAGTTCTAAGATTAGTTAGTCTAGCCGTGAGGTGGTTATTACTGGAGTGTGTCATCTCTCTCTTAAGTTTACTTATCTACAAAATAGAACAGATAAATAATTGTTACTATCTCTGACAATTAGAAAAGCCAAAGAATTCATGACCTGTCAGTTTTCAAGTGAATCTTAGGCTCGTATTCTATCTGAAGCCAGTTCTCAAATTCTACTAGCTTATACTAGTTTACTAGACAGTAAAAAATAATTTAGGTCTCAAAACTAAAGTTTAATAAAAAGCAGACCAAGGTGGGTAAGAAGGACTCTACACAAATGTAACATGCTTAAAAGAAAGAAAAACAAAATGAAAAACATCACTCAAATGTAAAGATCATAAAAGACAACCAGTATGGGGTATAAATAAATACTTTTTTTGCCAATAAAAAGAAAACAGGAAGAGTACCCAGAAAAAAAAAAGTTACATTCTCAATAAAAAATGCACTATATAGTACACTTGAGGGGTGCCTGGCTGGCTCAGTTAGTAGAGCATGTGACTCTTGATCTTGGGATCATGAGTTTGAGCTCCACATTGGGCACAGAGATTACTTTAAAAAAGTAAAAATTAGGGGTGCCTGGTGTCTCAGTTGGTTGAGTGTCTGACTCTTGATATTGGCTCAGGTCATGATCCCAGGATCATAGGATCAAGCCCCATGTTGGACTCCACGCTGAGAGTGGAGCCTGCTTAAGATTCTCTTTCTCCTTCAGCCCCTCTCCCATTTGTGCGGTCTCTAAGAAAAAAAAAAAGGTAAAATTTTAAAAAAGTAAACTTGATTGGGGTGCCTGGGTGGCTCAGTCGACTTTGGCTCAGGTTATGATCTCACAGCTCGTGAGTTTGAGTCCTGAATCTGGCTCACTGCTGTCAGCGAAAAGCTCACTTTGAATCCTTACTCTCCTTCTCTCTGCCCCTCCCCTACTTGTGCTCTCTCTCTCTCTTTCTCTCTCTCAGAAAAAAAAAAAAAAAAAAAATTCTTTTTAAAGTAAACTTGATTTATCATTTATAATTAATATTTTTTAAATTGTTCTATTGATGACAACAAAACAATTATGCATTAAAAATGATAAATGATAAGTGAAAATAAATTACATCTTACATATCAACATGGATGAATTTTAGAAGCATAGTGTTGACTGAAAAAAATAAGTCATATTATTATACCATTTTTATAAAATTAAAAAAAAAGTACAAGGAAATTCTACACGTATGTGGCACACTATAAAGAAAAGTAACAGAATGGTTAAGAAAAAGTAAGAGAACACTGAAGACAGTATTTACTTGTAGTGCAAAGGCAGGCAAACAGAATCAGGAAGAGGCACAGAGGGAATGACCATGGCATGGAGTCTATTACACGGGTTAAGGTGGAGAGCAGGTTCACAGATATTTGTTTTATTACTATGCTTTACAACTTACATGCAAGTTACATCAATGCTTTATTCCTGAAAATTAAAAAATGCTAATGACATAAACTAGGTATTAACTCTTCAAAAAGCATTATAGCAAAATGTGAAAACGTGCTCAAGAGAAGTATCTCATAATACAGTTAAAATTAATCTTTTAGCACATTAAAATATTTTGGGAAATTTATCCTAAGAATGTAATTTAACAAGAAAGAAACAAAAGCTTTTGTATGAAGATATTCAGTGTGGAATCACCTATTAAAAAAAAAACTAAAACAACTCAAATGCCTACCAACAAGAAAATATAAGATAAATTATAGTATATCAACTCAATACCGTCTCAGATACTATTTTCAAAAGAAAAGATTATGATGTTTGGGAGATGCCTGCAAAAATCTAAGACTACTATACTATTATGTGAAACAGGCAGGCAAAAAAGAGAAAGTAGCAGTTTTATGGGAGGCATTAACTTCAGTCAAAGTTTAAACTTATGGTTACATTATTAAAAAGAAAATAGAGCCAGTATTTTAGTTTGAGGATTTTTTTAAAAAAAAATCCAAAGTATGTCAAAAATTTAAAAAGGAACAAAATAAAACAGAATAAAAAACAAACCCTTTTAAAAAATTTATTCCTTTGCAGATAGGCATTATAATCTGATACAAACTAGTATTTTGTACTAGCTACTTTTAAATTTCATAGTTGTTCACATGTAAATAAAGCAACACATCTAGAATAGCAGTACTGCACGAACTCCCTTCACAAACCTGTGGCTACCGTGCACTGATCTCACCTGGAGTCGATGGCCTTTCGAGCATGTTCAAATGATGGGAAATAAACGCCTGGCTATCATGAACAGTGTCCATATCAATTTCTTCCTCATCTTGAGAATTTGAAAACTACAACACGTACACAAAACAAAGGAGAAAAAGAACCATTACAACACTTTATGTTTAGATCTTAGCTCTGAGGAAAGGTAGCAGAGAGCCCACAGAATATACCCCCACATCTTACAAGGAAAAGTAGTCTTTTTCTCAGAAAGTATTAAGAATAAGAAAAGATTACATGGTCCAGCCTCTAAAAGAAGCTGACTGGATATTACCGGAAATGAAAGAGCAACTAAAATCTACTGCTATGTTGTGGGAAGAGGTAGTGAGCCATGGCAGATCATATACACATAATTCCTCCCCCAAACAGAGAAGAAGTATGTGATAATAGAAGTTAAATACTCAGATGGAAGGTCTTAAACAGACATTTGGGTTTCTTTATGATTCAGTCTGCCCCATCTGTTCCTGCTAAGGAAAAACCATTGGAAGTATTCAAAAAGATTTACAAGAAGGTGAATATCCTACACTATTAATACAGGTTTAACCTGTATTTCTTACTCTGATTTTGAGTTTGACTTTACTGCTATCCTCATTCTTCTCCAGTATTTGACCAGGTTCTAGTGGGGACCCCAGTGGTGTATCAGCCTTCCTCTTCACTCCCTGCTGATGAGCTGACATATTACATGATGCTTCCTTGGCAAGGTGATCATCTTCCTGCGGCAATATTCAAGATCAAAATTAGATATCTGAAGACAAGTAGCTCATATTATAGCTGAACACTAATAGCTACAGCAACCATGCAGATTAGAGCAAGCCCAGTGCCTAAAAATTATCAGCAGTGGGCTTAAAATATTCTTCACCTTTTCTGTCTGCTGGTCTTTTTGGGGGGGGAAATGGGAGGTATATAAGCAAACTTCTAGAACTTTCCCAAAAGAATGTATCTTTTGGTGTCATTTTCTCTTTTCCCGAAGACTCCACGAATGAATGTGAATAAATTAACATACATGGGCAAGAATTAGAAATCTCTTAGTTTATACAGGTTTATAAATACTCAGATTTGAAAAAGCACTTTCATGAGACCCTTTTTTTTTTTCCTATGGAAAGATCGATCTTACTTCTTCATAACCCAAATTCTAGGATACATTTTAAATTTACAACAAATAAGTACGATTATGTGCCAGAAAATCTAGGTGAATAAATAATTTAAAATGATTATCACTAACTAGCATAAAGAAAATCTCAGATTTCAAGTGTCAAAACACCAGTAGGGAATTGCCAGGCAAGTAATCTGGTCTAAATATTGGCGAAAAATGAAGCTTGCATTATTGGGGACATTTTGTTACCAACATGAAAATCATTTCTGGAAAACTTTCTCTGAATTACAGTAAAATGATTGTTATGTATGCTAAAGGTCCTTCTACAATAAAAATCTGGTAATTTCACAATGCAGAGCTAGAAATAAATTTTTTAAAAGGCAGATACATGCACACATACATAAAAAAAAAAAAAGCAACATGTAATGCATAATCTCCTCCCAAATCAGCAGCGTACTCATTTACCTGACCTTTCACTCTTACTTACTTATTTAATTCAACAAGCATTTGCCAGGCACTTATCATATGCTTAGAATTGTGCTAGGTATTACACAGAATAGCAAAAAACTTCAGAGCCCCTGTGTTCAAATTGAAATATTCACATCAATTTTCTGACAGTCTAGGAAATTCGACACTGAAGTACAAAAACATCACTGTGTCATCAAAAAAGGGGTAAATGTACTGGCAGCACATCATCTGTTATGTGCAGCTATGTGGTTGTTTGTAGCACTTTATAAACTGTAAAGTGTTAAACTACTGTCAACCAGCAGTTTAAGTGGTACACAAAACTATTATTGGCTTTCAAATTTGCCATTTCAAAAAAAGCAATTCTCTTCTCTAGGGAGCTCTGTATAATAATAAAACTGCATCTTCTGCAAAGTGTGTGATTCTTACAGGGTTCTGAAATCCAACTAGCTGTGCGTGACTGCTTGGATTAACCGCAGCTTCTTGGTTGCCTGCTATGGCCTCCGGAATTATGGTCGGATTCAAGACAGCTTTTTTCTCTTTTAGATTAAGAACCAACCCAAGCTCTGGCAAGGGCAAGCAGGAAGGTCTACTGAGGCCAAAAAGTGTGAAGTACAAGTCCACAGCACCACAGCGTAACCTCCAGTCATGTGAAGTACCTAAGAAGTAAATAACAAAGAAGTCAATATACACATTTATCCATATACTGCCCCAGAACCTATACAGAGAAAAACGACTATGTTAAAAGGGGCCATGGACCAACCTAGGCACCACTGGCAAACCCTCTATTCTAAAGATGCATCTTATCTTAATACAGATACTCAGAAATTGGAAGCAGTGATGTTAGTGAATGAACTAATGACTTATAATTGGAAAGAATGTTATCATTATACTATTCTTATCAAATGAATATTAGACATCTGCTAAAAATTTAATATTTCAAAAGCAACATTTTTTCAGGCTTTAAATCTTCCGATATATTAATTCCTCCTTCTTGGTAACTACTTCACATTCACTCATTCATTCCCTGTTCATCTTGTCTGATTTTCTTCTTGAATAGCCCATTAGGAAGACAGCACTCCAAGAGCCTTTATGAACTCTGCCACTTGAAACAAATTCTCTTCTCAAATTTATTACTTTCAGGTTTTAAATATGGTAAGAAACCATACAACTACTTAAAATAACATGATTCTAAATTTTTACTGAGGAGAAAAATGTATTGCTAAACACCTTTATATTTGTGTCACTCTGCAAGGTATATGCTTAAAAGATAAAAATTATGGGAAAAAGCAAAGCCCAGAGACAGCAACAGTTGATAAAACACACATTGACCAGAAGAAGGCTGTGTAGAAATTTACTTTAAAAGTAGATGAGAGACTACAGACAAGTTCTTTCAACTTCTTTGATCTCAGGTTGTTTTTTTTTTAAATCTCCAACATAAGGGTTTTGATCTCAGATTATACCTTATCCCATTATCAATGACAGATTAGCGAGCACATCAATACCAGAGTTCTTTCTCACTTTCCCTTTTTCCCCAGTAGAACACCCCAGGCAGATACTGCCATCAAATAGAACTGACTGACAAGATGAAATCTGTCCGCTAGGGTTAGAGAATTGCTATGGTTTCTAGATGGAATATAAAATGATGCAAAGAACTTAAAATCAATGAAAAATAATACGTAAATTCTTCTGCAAAAGAAAAATAAACTCCATAAATATTTAATTTTGACCAAGAACTCTAGTTTCAAAAGAGGACTATAATGCTTCCAAAGGAAAGACGAAAGGGAAAGAAGTTGCTGCAGCAAATTTTAGACAGCATAAACATTAAGCTTTGTGGTTTTCAACAACAAATATTAGAATGAGTAAATAAACTGCAATCAGTCAAGTAACGGTTTTGATGAGATTTACTCCAACAGAAATAAATACATTAATTATATGTAAAGGAAATTCATATAGGAGGAATTATAACTTCACAGAGTTCACAGGACATACTACACAGTGCTAGGCACCCTGCATGCCATGAAATGGCGACCATCAATCCTATTTGAGCCACCTTCAATTTTGCCTCTGTGGGACAAAGTAAAAGATACATACCATTGTTACAAGCAGAAGAAAGAGGCAAGACCTCCTGGGGAGGATGAAGTTTTTGTCATAAAAACTAGACAGAAACTAGGAACGGGAAGAACAACAGTACAGAGTGAAAAGTAAGAATTTTACACAGGAAATCCATTTCCTTCTCTAGAATAAGCAGATCTGGACACTTTAATGGCCTGACATTGCTTAATTTTTGGTAGGCATTCATTATTCTCCTTTTTGAAGCAGTTTATACATGTAAAGCTTCCACAGAGGATAGGTATCAGTTTCCCAGGCCTTTTATCACAAGGGCTGGTGGGCTTCAACCTCTGAGGGAAGGGAAGGAATCATACCAGAGCGGCCAGCACTATCTATCCACGGGCATTGCAAGAAAAGGAGTGAATCACAGGCATTTTATCAGTAAAAAAAAAAAAAACTGGAGCAGTTTAGGGTACATTTACACTGGAAGAAAACTTAACCTTGAAGATCAGTATCTCCTAATTATGTCTACTGCAAATAACCATCCTGAACTATGTTGTCGATGACACTGAAACTAGTTAGGCAATTTAGTGTAGAATTCCTCAGAGGTGAAAAAAAATTATTAGCAAATGGAAAATGTACACTCTGATAAGCTAGGGTGTTCTGTTTTTTGAAAGTCAGCTTAAGGGTGATTAGACAGCACAGTGAAGACTGCTAAATGCACTGAACCCCTATGAGAAGAGTTTTGTTATTTTTTATTTCTATGTGGGCTATTTGGTCTTGTTTTTTGAAGATTTTGGTCGATCTTCAATTTGCATGGAAGAATGAACATTGTTTTGTTCCTGAGGGTAATTACTGATAATGTTTTTTCCTTCAAAAAATTGATTTGTAAATATTAAAATTTAGAGCTGGTAAAAGGGAGCTAAAAATTGAATAGCAGTTACTTTTGTCAAAATTACCGAAGAGAAAAAGATCAAAGCTCCATCCCATTTCAAAATTATGAAATAAAATCTTAAAATGGTTGTCATTATTTCTAGTGCAATGAAGTTGAGTGGCATAGTGAGGGGGAACATTTCTGCTAAATTAGGTTAGCCCTGTGATCTTGGTAAGTCCAGCGCGTGGGCCCTAAAATGAGAGCATTGAACAGGGATGGTGTTTAATATCCCCGCAGGTCAAAATTCTATGATTTCAAAGCAATCAATTCCATTAGAGGCCCTGAAACAGCTCCTGATTTCTGCCCTTGGTGACAGCATTTTGAAGAACCTCTTCTTCTAGCTTACATGGTCCCAATCACTTAAATGGCAAGGCAGGCTCACATGTGTGAGAACAACATTCTTCTCTTCTCTCAGGTTAGGATGTGGACCGCTCTGTCCTCACTAGCAGTTACACTTCGGGACCCACCGTGCTTACTTGAAACAGAAGAACAATACTCATGAAGAAAGCAGGAACCCAGTATTGATGTTCTCTATTCACATCATGAAGTATCTTAAAAACAAACCCCTCAAAACAGAAAATCTGATCCTAAAAAGAGCATCTCTTCATTTCCTGAAGTCATTGCTTACTAAAGCTAAGCAAGCTAAAAAGCTGTTAAAAAAGAAAGCTCGCTTTGAAACCACTGTTTTTAGGACATTTTTCAAAAGCCTGGCATTTCTTATGGATGAAAGAAGCCTGGACTTTTGTAAAGAGTTGGGCCAAATACAACTGCCACAGGGTAGTTCTGTCCTGATCTCTCCATTCATATTACACGAAGTGAAAACATTTCATTCATATCCATGTGTGTGTATACATATGTAACTTCCTACAAAAATATGCATTAATATGTTTTCATTTTCTTGACCATTCCTATTCCTAAAAAGGAGTGTTCTGGGGAAGAGACACAGAGGGGGAGAACTCTGAAATCTTCTGATGTTAATATCAAAATCGTCTATTTTCTAAACTTGGCAAATCCCACCAAACTGAATTAGAAGTTGTCCTTCATTCTACCCCCTAGAGTATAGCTGTACACTTCCAAACACTAAAAAGTATGATGTAAACAGCCATCACTGTCCTGAGTGATTACATAAAGGTTTTCATGTCATTCTTACAGTAATGTGCCAAACACTAACGAGCAGCTTGGGAGTTATGGCTAACATTTCCTTCCTAATAATATACAATTTCTTCAATGCAGTCTTCTAGCTTAAGAAATGGGAAAACACTGTTAAACAGGTAAGACGTGAGAAAGTACTTATATTTTAAATGAAATGTAATGTACCATTACATTTCCAATTCCTAAGTTTTTAATTTTTAATGTATTTTTTTAAATTATTGTCATGTTGGGTCTATAATCCAGTATCTTAGAGAAAGCTATTAAAGGTAGGATCTTCTGAATTTTAAAACCTTTTTTTGGGGGGAAAGGAAAATGATTGTGTGGAAACAAATATATACAGCTAATAGAAGCCAGCCAGGTCATAACTCCACCTGTTCGCACTGTATACAGGATAAATAAAACGTCAGCTCCTAAGGCCTTTCACTTTTGCATCCTAATCTATTTTTCCAGATAACACTATTTGCCAACCCCCCTTTCAGAACGTGAGGCTTACTTAAAATGTCTTTCTCGTGTGGCAAACTCTTTTGCGTTCTTCAAGAGCTAACTTAAATGTCACTACCCCGTGAACATTACAGGCAGGGCTCATGGTTCTGTTCTTTAGGTTTCTAGAGTACTTTGCTCTTCGCTTTATTTCAGTAACCATCTATTTGTGTTATAATTTATCTGTTCCTATGTCTCTCTTTCTAGTACACAATGTTAACACAAAAGGTATCTGATACACACAAAACATAGTATAGTGGCAAATTGGAGGTGCTCAAGAAATAAATGATAAATAAATGAATACCTGAAGCCTTTAAAAAGAACAGCCCACAAACAATGTGATACTTTTGATTAAAAATAAACCTATTTAGGGGCACCCGTGTGGCTCAGTCTTGATTTCAACTCAGGCCATGATCTCACAGTTTTTAGGATCAAGCCCTGTGACAGGCTCTGCACTGAGCATGGAACTTGCTTGGGATTCTCTCTCTTCCTCTCTCTCTGCCCCTCCCCTGCTTATGCACACGTGCTCTCTCTCAAAATAAATAAACATTAAAAAAAACCTAAACCTACTTATTTAAGATTCTTAAGCCAATAGGACAAAGATCATATAATGTGAAAGATGTTTCTCTTTAAAAAGTTCGGAGGAGCATTATTATTTTAAAAGCTATATGAGAACTACAAGGACATTTTGGGAGACAACTGAAGAAACCTGAATATGAGATATACATTGGAGAAGGGTGCCTTAATGATACTGATATTGTTAATGATAATGATATTGAAAAATGTCCTTATTCGTAGGAATATACACTAAAGTATTTTGGGAAGAGAATCATGATACAACTTACTTTCAAACAATTCAGGGAAAAAAGAGGTATATATAAAGAAAGAAAAGGAAAAGATAAAGTAAATACAGTAAAAAGTTAACAACTAGTAAACCAAGATGAAAATACATGGTCATTCATTGTACTCTTCTTAAAATTTTTCTAAGCTTTGTAAATTTTTTTTAAAGTTTATTTATTTTGAGAGAGCGCACACACATGTGCAAGTGAGTTGGGAAGGGCAGAGAGAAAGAGCAAGAGAAAATCCCAGGGAGGCTCTGCTCTGCCAGTGCAGATTGGGGCTTGAACTCTCAAATCCTGAGATCATGACTTGAGCCAAAGTTGGGACGCTTAACTGACTGAAATCACCCAGGTGCCCCTAAGGTTTGAAAATTTTAAAAACAAAATTTTGGGGAGAAAAAGTTACAGGGGAAAATTAAACTAAAGAAAGTGGGTAAGATATTTGATAACTGTACATATGTATACATATGTATACATAGCTCTGTGTGTGTGTGTGTGTGCGTACTTTTAAAACATAAACTGTTGGGGGCACCTGGGTGGCTCAGTCCGGTTAAGCTGCTGACTCCTGATTTCAGCTGAGATCATAATATCCTGATTGGTGACTTGGGGCCCCCCATGGCTCGTGCTGGCAGCACAAAGCCTGCCTGGGATTCTGTCTCCGCCCCTCCCCTGCTTGCACGCACACGCACACACACTACCACTCTCAAGATTAAATAAACTTAAAAAAATGTTTTTAATTAAAAAAAAAATAAAGCTTTAAAACAAAAACTGTTGGGATGATACCAGACAGAGCAGCAACCAGAATATAAGACTAAGTGGAGCTACCACACACCAAGCAGAGAGTAGAAACCAGGCAGTCAGTCTAGGATCTCAAAAATAGAAGTCGGAGAACCTTCCTTCCGGCATACGGCCATTAGAATGACTCAGTTACCAGGTGTCCCTCTTGGTAACTCTCAGCTCTAAATCTCCCTAGTATATTTCTAAAAAGAGTATTATTAATACTCATTGAGTGGCATATTAATTAAAAAAGAACACGAATATAAATTCCTATAATTAGTTCCATTTGTCTTACTCTCAAACTAATTTCAATTTTCAAAAATATTTGTTCTAAAAATCCTTTTTTCTAAAAATAACTTTTTTAGTATATTTTTACTTATTTTTAAGAGAGAGAGACAGAGCATGAGGAGGGCAGGGGCAGAGAGAGAGGGAGACAGAATCTGCTCTAAGCTGTCAGAGCAGAGTCCGACATGGGGCTTGAACTTGTGAACTGCAAGATCATGACCTGAGCTGAAGTCAGATGCTATGTATCCTACCACAATTACTCTCCTATTGAGAAATTTCTGAAACCAGCTAAGCAAGCATACTTTGATTCTTCAAAAACACCTGATGACCACCTCCTAAGATGATCTTTTCTTAACTGCCATGATACTGTCTCCCTCTGTGCTACTTCAAATGGGTTCACCAAATTATATAACTATGCAAAGTCAAGACATCTGAAATCCACTTTGGATTAGGACAGAAATAAATAAATGTATATAATTAAATCCCTACTGTCCACAGTTTATTCCAAATATACTTTTTTTTCTTTTTGTTCAGATAAAACTTTGTAACATGATATTACCATTATGATTTTTAAAAAAGAAACTTTCAAAATTAAACAAAAAAGGGGATTTCCTAGATCAGATTCACTCATGCATCTCAGGGGCTCAAGTGTAGAAGGGAAAGGATCAATCCTCTAACCAATCTCCCCTAATGTCCAGTGTTCTCCAAAAACACTAAAAAACAAAAAACCCCTCCCAGCTATTCACACCACTCCCACTGTTCATACTGCTCCCATCTATTTATAATTCTTAAGAGATGAGCAGTAAATGGTTTATGACCGCAGCCTCACAGAGCCTTACATTACTGTCATCGAGAATTCCAAACCAAAGCAGTAACTGTGCTTCATACTGAACACTATCAACGTTAAATACTAAGCATCAATCAGAGCTTGAATTTGTATAACCACAACCTTCCAATGGGCTTCAAATGTCTTATAGAAATTGTTCCATTAATCTTAAACGCATATTTATTTTGTTTAAGAAATTTTCCCCAGAAGGTGGTAAGGTTCTTTGTATTTCATTATGCGTTTCTCAAAGTTACAATCCATCTCAGTCATGGAATCATGCATTCTTTCAACACACTGGGGCGCCTGGGTGGCTCAGTTGGTTAACAATGCCTCCAACTTCAGCCCAGGTCATGATCTCATGGTTCATGAGTTCGAGCCCCACGTCAGGGCTGACAGCTCAGAGCCCGGAGCCTGCTTCAGATTCTGTGTCTCCTTCCCTCTGCCCCTCCCCTGCTCACACTCTATGTCTCTCTCTCTCTCTCTCTCAAAAATAAACATTAAAAAAAAAAGAATATATTCAACACAGTATAGTTTGTGCCACATATTAACTGTTAAATAATCCTTTACAAGTTCCTGAACTTAAGTGTTTATCCCCTGCATCTAAATGACAGTAATCATAACATCCTTCAATGTAACCACAGGTAGCAAAATATAAAACACTGTGTAAACACTCTCCTAGGGATTACGGAAACCATCAGAAAAATAATTTAGCTTTATCATATACACAATGGTTTATGTGTTGTTTTCCAAATACTCTGAGGACACGTTCCATACCACTATATTTCAACGAAATATCTACTATGGTGGCTTTACTTGACGTACTGCTCTAGTGTCTTTACTTGAGGTACCACACTATGATTAAGAAAATGAGGGACAGAAGTCATGCAGTTACTTAACATCATAATGCTGGTAAATGGTAAATAATTTTTTTAAAAGAACCAGAACTTAGTATTTAGTTGTGATTTAGTGAAGCAGCCACCAGCGAAACAGGTCGGACATGTTCTTTTCCTGTATTGTAAGAAGATGAAGTAACACGCATATCAGAATAGTAACTGCTCTCTCACCATCTATCTAGAACAGCTTATCTTTAAGTGAAATAAATTTACCTTTTAACTGAATTTTAAACCAAAACCAGTAATACAATTTCAACACATCAGAGCCATAAGGCAAATTTTCTTTAAATACATACAACATTTACAAGTCAACGAGAAAAGACCAAAAGTTCAATTGGCAAAGAATATGAATGACTTACAAAGAAGGAACTATACACAGCTCAGATATTTGCGAAGCATAATGATGTCATCACTACATTAACTTAACAACATGTTGGGCACTTAATATGAATATACTGCACTTTACAAATATTAACTCATTTAATTTTCAGTTTGCAGAAGTAGGTACCATCATCTCCATTTCATAAATGGAAGAGCAAAGGCACTTAGACAAGTCACACTGAGTAAATCATTCAGGTGAGACTTGACCCTCATCAAAGTGGTACCAGAGCCAAGTACTGAAGAGCACTACTAGGCTCTCCTGACTCTTGACCTCATTCAAAGACAGCAACACCGTGACGAGACACCATGGTCTCCAGCGCGCATGACAATAACAACATGTGCTGTTCCTGAAAGGACACAAGAAACGGGTTACCTCTGGGAAAGGTCACTAGACCTATTTTCCACTCTTTGTAATCTTCTGAAATAAAAAGTAACAACAATAATACTCTGCAGACTCATGTTTACAGCTCTTTAAACATCTGGGATACTTCCACATAAATTAATATTTTTGTTTCCTCAATCACCTTGTGAGGCAAAATGAATATATCCTTAGTAAATATTATCATGCTCACCACTGTGAAGGCAGATAAGTATCCTTCTTAAAGAAAAAAAAAAAGACAAAAAATTAACCATAGTTCCTTACATACGAAAATCTGTTATAAAATGAAAATATTCTAATAATAAAAAAACTTGAAAAGCTACTGCTGTCTCACCAGAATTCATAAGTTTCCACAGCTGATCTACCAAGGCTTCATTACATAAGGGAGACTCCATGTTCTTAGTAAATGGTGGGTTCTTAGTCAACATGTTTAGAATCTTATGTCTGAAAGATAAAGAAGAATCAAACTTTTGCTGACCATGAAATAAACACATTTGAAAATTTTCTATAGTTCCTCCTTCCTATTTTATCATCTCTTCTTAGCTCTACCTTTGTGTTTAAGGTAGGATGTTTAAGACATTACCTTAAACATCCTAAGTATTTACTGTTGTTTATCCACTAAAAATATTCTGGTGGGTTTGTTCTTTCTAAAATGGCCTTAGCGTACAATGAGGTCTCTTATTTTATTTTATTTTTTAATTTTTTAATGTTTTTTATTTATTTTTGAGAGACAGAGAGAGACAGCGTGAGCAGGGGAGGGTGAGAGAGAGAGGGACACACAGAATCTGAAGCAGGCTCCAGGCTCTGAGCTAGCTGTCAGCACAGAGCCTGACGCGGGGCTCGAACTCACAAACCGTGAGATCATGACCTGAGCCAAAACCAAGAATTGGACGCTTAACCGATTGAGCCACCCAGGCACCCCCAATGAGGTCTTTTAAAACTGACTCTATGTATTCCTAACCAACCTTACCTATTCCGTTTCTAAATGAACATTTTATTCTCCCTAGAAAATTTTTCCTTAAATTTTTTTTAATGTTTTATTTTTGAGAGAGAGACAGCGTGAACAGGGGAGGGGCAGAGAGAGAGGGAGATACAGAATATGAAGCAGGCTCCAGGCTCTGAGCTAGCTGTCAGCACAGAGCCCGATGTGGGGCTCGAACCCACAAACTGTGAGATCATGACCTGAGCTGAAGTCGGACGCTGAACTGACTGAGCCACCCAGGCGCCCCCCCTAGAAAATTTTTTAATATATATTTTTTTAAATGTTTATTTATTTTGAGAGAGAGAGAAAAAGCACACACATGCGCATGGGCAAGGGAAGAGGCAGAGAGAGAGAGGGAGAGAGAGAATCCCAAGGAGACTCCACACTGTCAGTGCAGAGCCCAATGCAGGGCTCAATCCCACGATCTGTGAGATCATGACCTGAGGCCGAAATCAAGAGTCAGACATGTATAACTGACTGAGTCACCCATGTCCCCCTCCCTAGAAAAGTTTTTAAAGACAGACTGGTCAGTAAATAAAAAAATCTTAACATGGGAGGGGGAGGGAATCATATACAGGCCAAGAAGTCTACCCTGAAATAATAAAATGAATATAAACTTTACTATTATAGTATCTTTGTAAAGCATGGAGATATGCAGAAACATTTAAAATATGGAGACCACACAAAAAGGTTTCCTCAAAATGAGGTGAAATTTAGAAGAGTTAATTAGTAAAAGTATCCTCATGGAGTGTAACAGTTAAATTCCACTACTTGGAGTTACCTCCTGTGAGAGGCTACCTGAACACTTCCGTAGTCTTCTAAAAATAGGGCAATGTGACCAAAACAAAATTTGAAAAAGAAGATGTCCAACGCTATGAGTAGGAGATGATAGAGAAAGAAAAGGAGAAGCAAGGAAGTTATGGCCATAGTCTAGCATTTAGTGCAGGGATAAGAGCCAGGCCTGGGCCCAAGAGATTCAAGACCACAGAGTAATGGGATGCTTGGATATAACTGGAGAAGAAAGAAACTTAGACTATAATTATAAATGAGATTAGCAAACCCTTAATGGTGAACCATGAAGTTTTTATATTTAATTGTTGGTGGTAAGGCATCAAATTGGATTTGTACTTGAAAAAGAAATGGGAAGAAAGCGAAACTACTAGCTTGTAGTTTAAGACACTTAACCCCTTTTGG
This sequence comes from Cryptoprocta ferox, assembly GCA_028646485.1. Lineage (NCBI taxonomy): Eukaryota > Metazoa > Chordata > Mammalia > Carnivora > Eupleridae > Cryptoprocta > Cryptoprocta ferox. The sequence goes on along the minus strand of CM053569.1, from coordinate 18,980,321 downwards.
ATTCAATTTCATGTCTATAAAACTAAAAGAGATGAACTCTCACTTTAATATCTTCTTGTGCTTTGAAATTTTAAGACTGTATAAAAGACTATTGAAAAGCTAGGAGAACAAAAAGTGAAATGGGGTTATAGATGCAATTTACAGATAGGTAGTATGAAAGGAGATAGTTATCTTCACGAATATTTCACATTCATGTTTTTGTAAATAAATAATAAACACGATTCCTGTCCTTAAGGACCTCAAAATCTATCTGTAAGAATAGACCAATATTACAGGTAAATAATCTTTAAAAATATGGATGAGTTTGTTCTTTACAGCATGTTAATGCTGTTATACTTTTAATTTGCATTAAGAAGAAAACTTAAGTTTCTATCTGGTTGCTTTCTCAGTTACCTCAAATACCAAAGTGGTAGGGCCCAACTGATAAAATTTTATGGTATTTACTCAGATCATTACAAACTTTTGACAGCCATGCCAATGAATTATAAGGAGTGCACTGAGCATGTCTCTGATCACTAAGAGAGCAATAATGATCAGTACATATATGACTTTTATCAAATTAAACATTTCTTCAAAAGTTTTGTTCTTCTCTAAAGTTCGGATAACAGAAAAGCTTTTACAAAGAAATATTTATAAATGACAAAACGCCCATTGTTTAAGGGAAAACAATGATAATTTTGTACTTGATCTTACAGAGATTAAACATAAAAATTTAGAATAAGCATATGCTTCAGACAACTAGAACAGATCTAAAGCAAATCTTGAGAAAATCATAGGTTCACCTGAAGTTCATAGCAGCAAAAACATCCTATTATTTTCCTAAACAGTTGAGAATTTTCCTGGTAGGCTAGTCCAATCTATTGCCAATCACTATCCATAAAAAATGGCATCAAACCAAAACCAAAAACATGTTCAAAATCTCTCAAGAGAAAAAGCACAGGATATATGTGTGTCTCTTGAGGAACTGATACACTGTATTCATATGTATGCTTGATTCCAAAATCAGAATATAATTCCATGTCATTTTAAATATAATCCTACACATTCTTAATATAATTAATAGCTCTTCCTATCGATGTAAAAAGTACATACACGTACAGAAATAACTGTAACACAAAACTCCAAAATGTTAAATGTTTCTGGTTGAAATAATTATAGGTTTTTTAAAAGTTTTATTCTTAATGTGATTTGATATTTTTCCAAATTTATGAGTATTTTTAAAAGTCATGCCCACTGAAAGGCAACTGTAATTTTCAAAAACGTAAACTTCATTTTAGTTTAAAAATAGTACACCCAGATTTAATTAACAACTATGCATGTAGATTATTTCTCTATCTTATCAAACATGTAAAATGAACAGCAAACTTTATGAAAAAAAGTATTAGTAATTAGGTGAGTATCTAGCTTAAGTGCATTGATTTAGTTTAAATTCTCAAGATATCTTAATAAAGAACTGATCTACAATCTAAAAATCTTTTACTGAGAGAAAACTATACAAACAAAGTGGACAACTCTATTACTACATTTAGAACATCAAACCATCCATGCTCATGGATTGGGAGAAATATTGTTAAAATGTGGATACTACCCAAAGCAATCTACACATTCAATGCAATCCCTCTCAAAATAACACCACATTTTCCACAGAGCTAGAACAAACAATCCTAAAATTTGTATGGAACCAGAAAAGACCCCGAGTAGCCAAAGCAATTCTGAAAAAGAAAACCAAAGATGGAGGTGTCACAATTCTGGAGTTCAAGCTGTATCACAAAGCTGTATCAAAACAGTATGGTACTGGCACAAAAACAGACACACAGATCAATGGAACAGAATATGGAACCCAGAAATGGACCAACAAATGTATGGCCAACTAATGTTTGACAAAGCAGGAAAGAATATCCAATGGAAAAACATCTCTTCACCAAATGGTGTTGGTAAAAATGGACAGCGGCATGCAGAAGAATGAATCTGGACCACTTTCTTAGGTTTTAGATAAAAGACCTAAATTAAGACAGGAAACCATCAAAATCCTAGAGAAGAAAACAGGCAACAACCTCTCTGACCTTGGCTGCAGCAACTTCTTACTTGATATATCTCCAGAGGCAAGGAAACAAAAGCAAAAATGAGCTATTGGGACCTCATCAAGAGAAAAAGCTCTTGCACAGCGAAGGAAACAATCAGCAAAACTAAAAGGCAGCCGACAGAATGGGAGAAGACATTTGCAAATGACATATCAGATAAAGGGCTAGTATCCAAAATCTATAAAGAACTTATCAAACTCAACACCCCAAAACAAATAATCCAGTGAAAAAATGGGCAAAAGACATGAATAGACACTTTTCCAAAGAAGACATCCAGATGGCTAACACACACATGAAAAGATGCTCAACATCACTCATCATCAGGGAAATACAAATAAAAACCACAATGAGATACTACCTCACACCAGTCAGAATGGCTAACATGAACAACTCAGACAACAGACATTGGTGAGGATGTGGAGAAAGAGGAACCCATTTGCACTGCTGGTGGGAATGCAAACTGGTGCAGCCACTCTGGCAAACAGTATGGAGGTTCCTCAAAAAAATAAAAAACAGAACTACCCGAAAACCCAGCAATTGAACTGCTAGGTATTTATCCAAAGGATACAGGACTGCTGATTTGAAGGGGCACATGTACCCCAATGTTTATAGTTGCACTATCGACAATAGCCAAAGTATGGAAAGAGGCCAAATGTCCATTGACTGATGAAAGGATAAAGATGTGGTATGTGTGTATGTATAAACATACATGCATGCATACATCATACATACACATACATACATACATACAACGGAATATTACTCAGCTAAATAAAAAAATGAAATCTTGCCATTTGCAACAACATGGATGGAACCAGAGTGTATGTAAGTGAAATGTAAATAAGTCAGAAAAAAAGGCAAATATGATATGATTTCACTCATATGTGGAATTTGAGAAACAAAACAGATGAACATAAGGGAAGGGAAACAAAAATAATATAAATACAGAGAGGGATACAAACCATAAGAGACTCTTAAATACAGAGAACAAACTGAGGTTGCTGGAGGGGTATGGGGGGGATGGGCTAAATTGGTGAGGGGCATTAAGGAGGACACTTGCTGGGATGAGCACTGGGTGTTATATGTAAGTGATGAATCACTAAATTCTATTCCTGAAATTATTACACTATATGTTAGCTAACATGGATTTAAATTAAAATAAAAAAAATAAAACATCAAACTAACATGAAAGTCTGAAAACTTCCCCACATAATTTAAATAAACACCTTAAAGCTTCTTTCTATAAAGTTGTCAACACAAAGATAAATGCACTTCTCTTTAACATATGAAGTCATTTAAACAAACATGATTAGAAAAAAAAGCCACTTGTATGATTAGAGGAAAAAAAAATTGCATCCAATCACTTGTGTAACATGTACTGAATCAAATGTATGTAAGGTACCATGCTTATTATGTTCTAGAACAGAGACAAAAGGAAACATGGTCTGTATCTTTTTGGAACTTATATTTCCATGGGGAAGACAAAGATAATCAAGGAATTCCAGTTATTAAATTAACACATATACAGGGAGTATTTATTTACTTAAGTTTAGGAAGAACTGTAGCATTTTATGGGCAATCATGACTTGAAGGACATTACCTAGTACAGGGAATGAAGGAAGCATCCTTGCAGAAACAATATTCACATTTACCTCTAAAGCATCAAGGAGTAATTGCAGGTAATCTGGGATTTTTTTCTTCCAGACTTTAAGGTTTCACCCCAAAATTCTTCAGAGCTTTATATAATTCTACCAAAATCAGTAATTCTGATATATATAATAATGACAGAGAAAAATCAACATATATTTTTAAAATTTAATTCTTATTGAAGGCCATTTTATCATTAGGCGTTTAAAAATCAACCAAGAGCCATAAAAACAAAATGCTTGTGTTTGGGGTAGGAAAGAGTAATGCCACTGATTTCAAGAAAAAAAAATTTAATTAAAAAACATTTTACCTATTTAAAAAAATTTAAGTTTTATTTTTATTTATCTTGAGAGAGAGAGAGAGAGAGAGAGAGAGAGAGAATCCCAAGCAGGCTCTGCACCATCAGTGCAGAGGCTGACATGGGGTTTGAACTCGCGAACCATGAGATCATGACCTGAGCCGAAGTTGAACGTTTAACCCATGAAGCCACCCAGGTGCCCCTACCTATCTTTAATAATTCTATCCGATAAATACAGAAGAACACAGCAGATCTATATTACGGTTACTCAATGAGTTAAAGAAAAAGTAATAGAACAGATTGGTGGTTGCAGGGGGAAGGGAGGTAAAATAGGTGAAGCAGATCAGAGTACAAACCTCCAGTTCTAAGTCATAAGGATGTAATGTACAGCATGGTGACCATAGTTGATAATACTGTGATGCATATTTGAAAGTTATTAAGAGAGGAGACAAGAAAAAAATGTGTAACTATGTATGGTGATGGAAGTTAACTTATTATGGTGATCATTTCCCAATATATACAAATACTGAATCATTCTGTTATGATTATATATATGTTATGTTATATATAACATATATGATTATATATGTTATATGTTATGTTATATATAAACGTAACATTATGCCACTTATATCTAAAAGAGAGAAAGAAAACAAGAAGGCAAGAAAGCAAGAAAGAGAAAGAGTAACGATGGGAACAAAGGGAAAAGGATGGAGTTCCTATTCAAAGTATAAAACACAGAGAAGATGCGGCGCCTGCCTGGGTGGCTCAGTTGGTTAAGCGTCTGAATCTTGACTTCGGCTCAGGTCATGATGTCACGGTTCGTTGAGTCTGAGCCCCACATGAGGCTCTGCATTGACAATGCACAGCCTGGTTGGGATTTTCTCTCTCTCCCTCTCTTTCTGCCCCTTCCCTGCTCGTGCTCTCTCTCTCTCCAAATAAATAAACTAAACTAAACTAAACTAAACTAAAAAATAAAATAAAATAAAATAAAATAAATAGAAGAAAACACAAAAATATAGACAGATGTCCCAAGATACCAAAAAATACACACATACATTAGCTGCCACATGGTAACACTTCCATCCTCTAACCATTAACATTAAAGAGTTTCAGAGAAATGCTGAATTTTTTAACTATGAATATAACTATGGGCTAGATATTAAGTACAGGCTAAAAGATTGCCTACTGATGACATAAATGAATCACATCAACTAAGAAGAAAAGTGTCAAATACAATCATGAAATATATCTTTAAATAGATTTTCAATTCAGATTACAAATAACAGTGCTCTTCACTGTTTCACAACAATATTTCAAAGGCAATCATTTAAAGTGTATAGGATATAATTTAGAAACAGGGCAACTTCAAATATTACATAGTATTATAATATGCTAAAAATGGTCTTCAAAACATAATTCTGTGATCTCAGAAACACATGCCTTAATATTAGTTCTGATGTTGTGAACTAAAAATATAAAGGAATACATGATAAGCTTTGTTTACACTGCATTTATAATTTCTGTTCCTACCTGCTATAAGTAGGATCTTATAAATTTTCAAATGCATGAACTCTGTCAGATAAGAGATGAAGCTGATTTCCTGCTTATCCTCTTTTATATGAATATGTACCTTATAATGGATGAGTATTTTTGTCCATGTCAACCTTACCTTTCATACACCTCAAAGGGAAAAATCACTTAAAATACAATTTACAACCACAAATCAAGAACTATTAAATAATTAACAGTGAAACTTCATACAAAGATATGCATATAACAAGCATCTGCAATAGTTAGGGTTGGGTTGGAGTTAGGGAAGAAAGAGGGGAGGGAAGAGGAAAGGGAAGACGGAAGGGAAGTGGGAAGGGCAACATAAAACATAAAACACTGAAAAAGGTGATTTAACCAAGAACTCACTGTTACAACCAACTTGAAAAACAACTATTGGTAAAGACAATGTCTTTGTTAGGGAGCTGTAATCTCTTAGATGGACTCCTCATGCCGAGATGCGATTCAATGAGGTTAGAAAGTAGTTTGCCTTTTTGAAAGAAAACAACTCTCTGCCAACCTATATGTAAAGTTGAGGAAGATAACAGCTCTAGGTCTATGTTCTTGTTTCTCACTGGAAGGACTATAGGGCATGTGATGGTTCAGTTGGTGAAGCGTCTGACTCTTGATCTCAGCTCAGGTCATGATCTCATGGTTAGTGAGTTTGAGCACCATGCCAGGCATCTGTACTGATGGTGCACAGCCTGCTTGGGATTCTCATTCTCTCTCTCTCTCTCTCTCTCTCTCTCTCCCCCTCACAATAAATAAACTTAAAAAAAAAGCAGCTTAACTGGAAGGACTATAATCTAAGTTACTTTCAATGATTCAAATTTTATTTTATGAAGTCAGAATCTTAAAACAAATGAACAAAAATTTAAGGGTCTAACATGTACGAAGAAAGGAAGACAGAAACGGTCCAAAATTTAATCTTATTCAAATACACTATGAACATCCTACTTCGCAAAAGCAGCAAAAGTGAAAGAAATGAAGACTAGATGAAATACAAAAATGTCAGGATTGGGATTTTCTTCTATTTTCCCTTATTTTCTGTATTTTAAATATTATATTATACTTTTAAAATACTGTCTATGTAATAAAAATTGAGATTTTATATGAGGTAGAAAGGAATAAATGAGAAACACCAAGACACTTCTCTGAATTACTTTTAAAACAGACAGAATCAATAAGTAGAGATTTTATAAATTTGGATACCTAAGGGATGTCCCCTATACACTACAAACTGCTATTTAAATTTTTCTTTAAATTACAATAGAAGTCGTATGTAAAACTGCAGGAATAAACTTTGCTTATTAACAATATATTTTGGGGGGCGCCTGGATGGCTCAGTTGGTTAAGTGTCCGACGTTGGCTCAGGTCATGATATCATGGTTCATGGGTTCAAGCCCCGCATGGGGTTCTGTGCTGACAGCCTACCTGGGATTCTGTGTCTCCCTCTCTCTGCCCCTCCCCAACTCATGCTCTCTCTCTCTCAAAAATAAACATTAGACAAAGGAAAAAAAAAGCAATATATTTTTTAAATGTCTTTCCAAAAGCATATCCAATTTTTTAAAAAAGCACATAAAGAGACATTAATAAATGAATAATATAGTCCTCTATTTTTAAAAATAATAAAAATTTGTTCTGTTCATATATAATCTTTCAAAATTATTCAGTTTACTTTAGTAATTGTAAAACCAAAAAATCATAGTACAAAAACTAACCTTACATAGGGTACAGGGTCATTCTGAATCATATTAAGTAGCCATTGCAGTTCTTCATAACTCCGGTCCACTGAAAATAAAGAAACACATTATTTATTTATTTATTTTTATTTAATTTAAATCCAAGTTAGTTAACTTATAGTGTAATAATGATTTCAGGAGTAGAATTTAGTGATTTATCACTTACATATAATACTCAGTGCTCATCCCAACAAGGGCCCTCTTTAATGCCCATCACCTATTTAGCCCATCCCTCAACTCCAGCAACCTGCAGTTTGTTCTCTTTAAGGTTTGCTCCCTGTTTTTATCTTATTTTTCCTTCCCCTCCTCTACGTTCATCTGTTTTGTTTCTTAAAGTCCACATATAAGTGAAATCATGTATTTGTCTTTCTCTAACTTAAGAAATATATTTGTTTCTAATTATAACAAATGAAACAGTAAGGGACAAGGAGGGAATTCACACTTAATATTTAGGGCTATGCCTTAGCTGTATTTCAAATCAGAGTTGAAAGCTGTAGGCAACTTCTTACATTTTCTGTCGGATATGTCACTTTGTAAATTTCATTCATTCATACAGCTAAAACGTAAAACAGAACCAAGTACGTCTTTTTGACTAATGCTCGAATCAACAACAAACACAACATAAAGCAAATTATGCTTACATTAAGAACCCTAAACTAGAGATGAGAAACTCTAAATGGTAAAACATGTTTGCTTATATCAAATTATAGGGAAACTTGATACCCAGTGGCACCTCAACTATATTACAGTATACAATATGAAAAACTATTTTTACCCAAGTGGTTTCTTTCACTTGAGACTACAGAGCAGCCTTAACTTTCCAACGTAACATAAAATCATATATAAATATATACATGACCTCAATAAAGTCACTTATTAGTTATTTCCATTCACCTTTTCAACAAGTTATGCTTTTAGGATTTGAGAGGCTTTATTATCAGAATTTTATTTCTAATATCTTCCATTTTTTCACTTTCTAATGATCTAGATTCATGGATAACACTGAAGCACTTCTCAATTAAATTATACTTATTAACTTAGCATTCTTTTGGAAATCATATTATTAGTATTCTATTTCATTTCAGGTAGTAATAATGCATAAAATCTTTGTAGTTACGTGACAGTAAACATCATTCAAGTACCTTAGGAGAGAAGGTTGGGAATACTGACGTACTTGGTAAATCTCAGAACTTCTAGATTTCATAAATCGGTAAAATGTCAAAACAAAACTGGAGACTGAAAGAGGATCACTGTTTTCACCATTTCTTCAAAGACAGAATTATTTTAACCCTCAATAAAAAGAACAAATGACCGTCCTTTCTGAACTTAGCTCAACATATATAAGAAGCAACAGAAAGAGAAATCAAGAAACTGATCCCATTCACAATTGCACGAAAAACCATAAAATACCTAGGAATAAATCTAACCAAAGACGTAAAAGACCTGTACGATGAAAACTACAGAAAGCTTATGAAAGAAATTGAAGAA
>CM053569.1:18943524-18971014 GCA_028646485.1 Cryptoprocta ferox | reverse complement strand
ACTTTGGCTTGTTTCTTGAGGTATCCCTGAAAAGGAAACAGACTAGCATACAGGGAAAAAAGCATGCACACGCACAGACAAATCAAACAAACAAGCAAGCCAAAAGGGGAAAGGAAGTAAAGGAAAGGAAAGGAAAGAAAAGAAAGAAGAAATGAGAGAAGAAAAAGAAACAAAAAGAAAAAGAAAAACAAGGTGGGGACAGAGACAGCAAAAGTCTTTGGGCAGTCCAAAAGCATATAACCAGCCAAGAGGAGAGGTAAGAATATGCTATGGGAAATATATCTGGATGGCAGCAGAAAAGAAGGAGAAGCAAAGAAAAAAGGAAAAGAAAAAAAAAAAGACAACTCCCCTGTGTGGATGGACATGGTCTGGCATCAGGTCAGGTCTCCGGGGCTGCTCTCTCCGAGGCCCCGCCTTGGTGGTTGCGGGGAGAAGTATGGCGCCGCTTCAAAGGTTTGCCGGAACGAAGCGTTGCAACCGCCCTTCTGAGTCCGATCTCCCTGTGCCGCGGGCGAGCCAAACTATTCTCCAAGCTCTGCCTCACTTCCAAATCCTAGTCCATGCAGTTCAACACCGTCACCGGGAGATGCGTTCCCGCTGGCGGCCGGCCTCCCAGCCCAGCTTGCGCTGCCCTTTTCGCGGAGCCGCCGCTGCCGCCGCTTTTCAAGCCGCCTTTCGTGGCGGCACCGCCGCCGCCTTTATCTGTGCCGCCGCCTTTCGCGGTACTGCTTGGAATAGATGCGGCTGCCGCTGCGCCCAAGGAAGAATTCGCCGGACAGATGGGACGGATTTCTCTCCCCCGCCCGGCAGTGATATATGGAGAGACGGGCGAGTTTTTCCTCCCTTCGAGATGGTTCTAGGTGCGTTTTCCGTCTCTTTCTCTTCCCTTGGTGTCTCCGGGGCACAGCGCGCTCTCCCTGTCTTGGGCTGGGGCTCCTTCCCTTGTACCACCGGGACTCGCCCGTCCCCTAATTTCCCAGATCACAGTCACTCACTCAGGCATCTTTGAGGTTGTCTTCTTTCTGGCGTCTGTTTCTTCTTTCCCCCACTTGCAAATCCGAGTTTTATCCCTTCAGTCCTTCTCAGTTCAATCCATGCGGGCGTGCGCGGATTACAGAGCTCCCTGCTTCTCCGTCATCTTGCCCGCCGAGCTTCTGAAAGTTAATCTTAAATTCCGTGATAAAATTTGATCTTAATACATACACGAATGTCCTAATATTCAAAGAAGTAATATACTACTTAATCACATTTTCTTATTTGTTTTAAAGTTGAGATGGCAGGCTCTCCTGTTTTTAACGGAGTGTGCTTACCTTGGTTGAGATTCAGCATCTTTGAACTGCAGGGGGAATGCAAGGAAGGGAAACATTTAGATAAGAGACTGAAAGGAATTTCTACCTATTTTACCTAACCAAACGTCAGTGGAGTTGTTAAATTACCTGTGCTAGTAATTGAAAACCCTGTTTTTTATGTAACAGCTATTTAGGCACTTGCTCATGCATTCTCTCCTCTTTTTTTTGGCTTACTGTCTGCCAATAAAATAATTTCAGCACTTTCTCTAAATATATTTTGTGTTTGAATCTTATATATTGTAGATAAATTATAGTTTGTCCTGTAGGAGCTTTTTGGTTCACTTTGTTTTGTTTTTTTTGCTACATGTAGCTAATGTAGCATTTATTTGCTAAAATAAATAGAGACTTTGTCAGCAAAGATGTTTCTATGGATGGATAATCTACAGTGCTGACATCTCTTTCCTTTGTTTCTTTTCCTTCCCTAGACAGGCTTTGCCACTTTGAGAAGATCTTTTTTATTTTGCTTGAAAAGCCTCAGTGTTCCAAGTTCCAAGAATCAGTTTAATTCCTGTCTTCAGTATTCATTTCCACTGAGGAGTGGCAGTAGAAATGACCAATATTGAGATATAAATGAAGTAGCTATTGAATGATTAGAATGATTTTTATTTATTTTTTATTAAAAAATTTTTTTTCAACATTTACTTATTTTTGAGAGACAGAGGCAGAGCACGAGTGGGGAAGGGATAGAGAGAGAGGGAGACACAGAATCTGAAGCAGGCTCCAGGTTCTGAGCTGTCAGCGGGGCTTGAACCCATGGACTGTGAGATCGTGACCTGAGCCGAAGTTGGACGGTCAACCAACTGAGCCACCCAGGTGCCCCTAGAATGATTTTTAGAGTAATTTGAGTTGATTATTTTTAATTGCTATTTTTAGAAAACATTTTGTATGTTCTATATTTTAATACAGACTTATACTACATAGAGGTTTTAAATGTTATTTTGCTAATATGATAGAGTCGAAATAGTTGATTCCTTTACTAATTATGGTTAAGTAATTATAGTTTAACTCAGCCATAGTGCCTCACTACTAGTAGTTTTCAGGGTTAATTTGTTGTAGTTGGAGGAGCATTAAGGTTAATTTAGTCAACAGGAATTTTTTCCTATACTGTTTCAACTTTTTCTTGAAAGCTTTTAGCTCTGAAGAGCTTACTACATTTCCCCCTTCATTATTTCTGAAAACTAGAAAGGTCTTTATTACATCAAGCTATAGTTTGTTTTGTTATAATATTCACAAACTTCAAATTAAATATTGTGTTCCTCTAAGTTTTCTCTTTTCCAGAATTGCAGTACTTTCAACCCTCCCTCATCTAGAACTCTTTCCAAAGTTGTTCGCATTCTCACCCTTTGAATGTTCTCTGGTTTGGCATTGTTTTTTTTTAAATGCGGTAACTCCAGAACTAGATATAGTTCTTTCTATTTGGATTAATTGTTATATGCATAGCAGTAGAGCCATTTTGTCCTAATCTGCATTCAGTGTTTCTAGAGCTTGAAATACAGTAGCCTTTCACTGATGGCTGCTTTGAGTGTTCGCTCAAGTTTGAGCTTGAGTGAAATCCCCTAAACTTTTTCTTTTTAAAATTTCTTTTTTAATGTTTTATTTATGTATTTATTTATTTATTTTGAGAGAGAGAGAGAGAGCGTGAGTAGGGGAGGGTCAGAGAGAGAGAGAGGAGACACAGAATCTGAAGACAGGCTCCAGGCTCTGAGCTAGTTGTCAGCACAGAGCCTGATGTGGGGCTCAAACCCACGAACTGTGAGATCATGACCTGAGCCAAAGTCAGATGCTTAACTGACTGAGCCACCCAGGCACCCCTCCCCTAGACTTTTTCATAGAAAAACCTGTTAAGGTAGAGTTCTCTCTAAGAATCCTTATTTCATAGTATCATATCAAATGTTGTTTTAATTATTTTTAGAGTCATCTTTATTAATTTTGGCATTGGTTTCTCTTTTAGAAAATGGGTTTTCCTGCTGGCTGGCTTTTTTTTTTTTTTCTGTGTGCAAACTCTCAGAACCAAAGAGAAGAGAAACCAAGTATTGACATGGATATAAAGTAACTGGAACTTTCAAACACTGCTAATAGAAATGTAAATTGAGTTTGAATATATGCATACTCTGATTTGTATAGGTATCACTCCTAGTATATGCTCAAAAGAAATGTGCTCCTGTGTTCACCAAAAACTATGTACAAAATTGTTCACAGAACATTCGTAATAGTCAAAACTGGAAATGACCTGAAGACTCATCAGTGGTAGAAGATAGATTGTGGTATGTTCTCACACCCCTGGAATCTAAACAGTGGCAAGACCAGCAGCTACGTGCACCAGTATTTCTGGATCTCACAAACTAGACATTGAGTAAAAGAAGTCAGACACAAGAGAATGTATATTAAGTTGTTTATCTATCACATTAGATGTCAGAATAAAGGGTAACCGTTGATGGTGAGAAGTGGGGTTGGTTAGTGATTACAAGAGGGCATCTAGGAGGCTGATAGAGTTCGGTTCGTGCTCTGCATGCTGGCTCCTTTTGTTCTGTGAACTGTATCGTTAGAGTATATATACTTTTCTGATGTGCATTATGCTTCCATGAATATTTTTAAAATAGAGAAAAGATTTACAAATACTTGAATCTTAAGCTTTGCAAAATCTACACCTGTAGTTTTAAGAAGTATATGTTGTTGACAGAGTATTAAAAGATTATTTTAATATGGATGTTTATAATAGGTTCTTAGAGAAAATTACTGGTTTTTCAGTATCTTCTACAATACTACTTGTCTCTCTTAAGCTTTGTCCTTGGGAAGGGGTTGGGGGTTGGAGACCGGAGGTTGGCGATGGTGGTGTTATAGGACCAGGACACTATTATTCTGAAAATTGAAAATACTTATTCTAATCTTGTCTTGTAATTTTTGGCTTTTATGAGGTTATTATGAAAAGAAACACATTTGATTCATATTATGAAAGGAAACACTGAAATCCAAACCATGGGAAGATTGTTCTTTATAACTGGCTTTCCAATAGATTCCATTTACAATGACTCACCATTTTGTTTGGACCACTTTACCTTTTCTCAGGAAATGAGGAGATTAAGTAAGAATAATTTCCCATAAAAAACCTGAGTGGTCTAATATGTAATGTTTCAATTTGCCTCTTTATGTAATGGTTGTTTATTTTTGAATTTCACATATAACTGGGGGAAATTATGGGTTTCTTCGATTATTTCATATTTCATGTTTTTGAAAGTTTATTGAAAATAATTGCAATTTATAGATCTACAAAGTGGTCTTAAAATTAGATGATATGTTAGCTAAGTGCTGGCAAGAATGCAGAGCGACTGGCACTTTTGTATATTTCTGGTGAGAATGTGGAATGGTATAGCCATTCTGGAAAACAGTTTGGCATATTCTTACAAAGCTAAACATATTTTTACCATCTGACTCAGCAGTCCTACTCTTGGGTATTTGTACTACAAAATGAGAATTAAATTCACATAAAAAGTAATACATGATTGTCCATAGCAGTTTTATTTGTGATAGCCAAAAGCTGGAAGCAACCCGTATGTTCTTGAGTGGTTGAATGAATAAACAATAAATAACCTGTGTCCAGTCTGTACAGTGGAATACTATTCAGTGTAAAAAGGAACAAATTGATGATACATGTAATGCTCAAGATGAATTTCAAAGATCTACTAAATGAGACAAACCAGCCTTAAAAGGTCGCATTCCAGGGGCGCCCGTGGCTCAGTCGGTAAAGCGCAAGACTTTGGCTCAGGTCATGATCTCACGGTTCTTGTGTTCGAGCCCCACTTCGGGTTCTGTGCTGACAGCTCAGAGCTTGGAGCCTGCTTCAAATACTGTGTCTCCCTCTTTCTCTGCCCCTTCCCCACTCACATTCTGTCTGTTTCTCTCTCAAAAATAAATACACATTAAAAAAAAAATCGCATTCTCTAGGATTCCAAAGGATAGCACAAGGGACTCTTTGGGATGATGGATCTGCTCTGTATCCTGATTGTGGCAGTGGTTACACCTGTGTAAGAATTTATGGAATTACATACCAAAGGAGAGTTACTTTTACTGTATGATAATTAAAAAAATATAGATGGTATGTGAAACCTTCATTTTTATTATGGTACTGTAGTTTTTACACATTTTATTTTACATATTTATCTAACAGAAAGAAATTTGTTAAAGTTATTGAGAAGTCTGTTTCACTGCTTCCAGAACCTTATGTTGTGTAGTTGTTAAAAGCTATAGTTAATACATCCTTCATAGTCAGTAGAGACATGGAGATGGGAGAGGAATGGTCTCTGTCAGGTTAAGAGGGTATAACTTTAATGTTTTCTTTAATGGCCTTTTTCCCATTTTATTTTTCCTATGATATCTCTGTACTGTATATGACACTTGTTTTTTAACTAGTTAGAAACTTATTGAGCTAGTGAAATGTGACTAACTTTACTTTGTGGATTCGTCTAATGGCAAGATGATCAATATAAAGGTGCTCAGCAAGAGTATGGCTCATGGAGTTGTGTCTTTCATCTTGCTCTTGCTCTTATCATTCCTTGTCTTTTTTCTTTCATCCATTTCTTCCATATTCCTTTAAACAGATTTCAGCAAGGAAATGTAATATGTGTACAGATAGTCCCCAACTTTGGACTTTTTAGCTTAACAATTTTTCAAATTGTTTGGTGCAAATTGATGGTGCAAAGGTGGTGATACGCATTCAGTAGAAACTACTTTGAATTTTGAATTTTGATTTCTTTCCCAGGCTAGCAATATGTGGTACCTATGTGGAATTGTACAGTGGGCCTCAGTTCCCAGTCAGCCACACGATCACGAAGCTATTTAATCTATATACTTGGGACAATTCTATACCCATACAACCACTCTATTTTTCCTTTTGAGTATTCAGTAAATGACCTGAAATGTTCAACACTTTATTGTAAAATAGGTTTTGTGTTAGGTGATTTTGCCCAATAGTAGGCTACTCTAAGTATTCTGAGCAAGTTTATGGTAGGCTAGCCTAAGCGATGATGTTTGGTAGGTTAGGTATATTAAATTCATTTCAATTTAGGATATTTTTCAACTTATGATGGGGTTATCAGGACAAAACCCCATTGTTAGTTGAGGGAGATCTATATATATCAATATACATTTGAAGTGTTTTTAATGAAATAAAAAAAATGGATGGGAAGGGAACAGTGTTATAATATTTTCATAAAACTTATGTGTGCTGTTTTCATCAAATGGGAAATAAGGCCAACTAACTATGGAACAGCAATTTATTGAGTCCCCCCTTGCATATAGGAGGTACAACAAACAGTGAAGCAGCCAAAAGTTTCCCTCCTTTAAGCTTACATTGTCAGGCACTGCGGAGTAAAGGTAAGCAGTATTACGTTTCAAGGACTTGATTCCCATCCTGACTTGTTTTAAACATCTTAATTTCTGTCAGATCATAGAGTTTGTTGAATCCATTGAAATTTTTGCCATATTGATAAAGAATAATTAGTTCTTCATTTCTATGTATGTTCCTTTCACTTCTGTCAGGAACGTATAGTGGCTTTGGCATTCCAAAATTATGGTAATTATAATAATCACATGGCATTGGCGAATAGGCTGTATATGATACTGTATTTATAATTTAATAGATTTTGTCATGGTGAATAATAGTTACTTGTCCAAAAAGTATTCTCAGAAATTATATAAAATGATATAATATTTAACAAGTAAATGCTACCAAGTATTTAAAAATACTTGGTGAGATATTTGGCTTATTATTAAAACAGGCTTTTTTTCCCCCCCCCCCAGGAGAAATCTAAATTATTTTTCCAATGCTTATGCTGCTGCAGTTAGTGCTGTGGATCCTGATGCTGGAAATGGAGAACTTTGCATTAAGGTTCCCTCAGAGTTATGGAAACACGTTGATGGTAAAACACCAAGAATATATTGACTGTACAGTAAAATCATGTTAGATTCAGTGACTGAGAACTTTTACATGAAAATTGATGTCATAATTGTAAATTAATAAGTTGAAATGTACAGAAGTTGGAAGCTCTGTTTTCTTAAAGATCCTGGTTAATAGGAAAATAGCAATTAAGGGCTGTGACCAAAAGCAGCTCATTCACTGTTCTTTTTAAAGTGAAATTATAAAAAGAAACGGATGGATGGAACAATTTGTCAAGAGTTGAGAACCCACGCAATATCAAATCAATTTAAAATTAGAGCATTTTATAACAGGGAGAATCCTAAAAAAAATCACCGGTTCACTTCCTTCCTTTTAGAGAAGGCTAATCTGAAGGCTAGACAGCAAGTGACCTACTGAAGGTCACTAAATAGTAGTAGAGTCAATGCAAGAACATAGGGTTCCTAACACCCACTCTTGCACTTTGGAGCACACTCTTATTATTTCTAAATCTTCGTTTTCTCTTGGATAAAGTCACAGCCATTATAATTATTATGCATAACTTGCCTACCTTTATTTAGCCTTATAAAAAGTAACCAAGATAAGGAAGTAAGGAATTTTTGTTTTGTTTTTGCTTTTTATTTTTTTTCTTTAATAGTATATTTGGTGGGAGGTTGAGGGTTGCTCAGTTTTGGGGGACAGGCATAGAAGGCTGTCATTTCATGTTCAGGGAATGGAGATAGTCCACATGGTTGTAATGTTTTGAGGGAAATTAAAAGGAACCTCTTTTTCATGAGAATAAAAATCTTATGAAAGCAACATGTATTTGTTATGTACAAATCAAAGATAACATAAATAATATATTACATAAATTCTTGGTTGGCTTTTCCTACTCACCCCCATTCCTTCTATTCCCCAAAGTCAACCAGGGTTAACAATGTGGGGGACTTTTTAAGTCCCTTTCAAGTTTTACATTGAATCGTAAGTGTCCTTAAATTTCCTATACGGTAGGTAGTTTTGAACTTTTTCTTTGGATAGTATAGCATTGTCAGGAAAGTTGGGAGGAGGATATGGTATGACCTGAGCTATATCTTGGTAGAACACAGCTAGCAGTGACTAGAATTGAGTGGAAGTCAGTACATCAGTGGAGGTAGGCTATTGAGTTAATGTAGGTGGAGAAAAGGTGAGACCTTAAATAAAGTAGGGTAAGTAGTGTGATTTTTCATTTAAAACTGAGCTTTTAATTCTCTTCTTATGTTTAGTGCCTTGTTATTTAGACCGTTGTTATCTTATCATATATTTACGTATCAATGTATATGTATATTATTTGTTGCAGAATTAAAGGTCCTAAAGATACACATCAATTTTTCTTTGGATCAGCCAAAAGGAGGTCTTCATTTTGTGGTACCCAGTGTTGAGGGAAGTATGGCAGAGAGAGGTGCTCATGTTTTCTCTTGTGGGTATCAGAATTCCACAAGGTAGATTATTCTTATATATTTCAGTTAATTTCATTTTTCAGTTGCATTTTTTTGTATGTATACGCAGTACATGTGTTTAGTGTAAATTGAGAAGTATGAGCTTCATCCTCTGATTTACTTCCTTTGAATCTTATTCCACTAGTCATTCCTTCTCAGTCCTATGACTTCCCTTTTCTCTTTACTTTTCAAAAAAGAGACTTTTCTAAAATCATCTCAGTTCATTGTTTTTTTAACTTTATACTGCAGTAAAACAGCATATAGAAAATTAAATTGTAAATAGAAAGTTCAATGAATTTTCATGAGTGAATAAACCTATGTAATCCGCACTCACATCAAGAAAAAGAACATTACCAGCATTGCAGAGTCCCGCCTCCTACTCACTTCCATTCATTACCTGCTCACCTAATATCCTCCTGCCCAAGGGTGACCACTATTCTGATTTCTAAAATACCATAGCTTAATTATACCTGCTTTTGAGCTTTATATAAATGGAAGTGTATGCATTATGCTCTTTTTATCTGGCTTTTTTTTGTTCAACACTATAGTGAGATTCACCTTCATTGTTGTGTGTGATTGTAGTTCATTCTCAAAGCTCAGTGGTTCACTATATGTTATTGAAATATTATAGTATGCATATTCTCTTCAGATTGTTATTAATAATCCTCAGATTATTAACTTTTTCAAGGCAAGGATGATGTCTCATACTTCTTTGTGTTGCAGTATCAGGCATAGACCCTAGCGTATAGTAAAACCTGGCCTTGATAGAAAGTGGAATATAAATTTGTGTCTGGCTTTACTAGCACTGTTGGAATTTCTGTGATGCATCTCAATCTCATTCTCCAAAACAGTTTTCTGATTTATGGATTAAATTCTGAATATTGTGGTTTTTACAACTTTATTATAAGCTTTTTTTAGTTTCCAATGCTGAATACTACATAAAAGCTGACTAATGTGAATATGCAAGTGAAAATAATTTTTAATTAAAAAATTTGAAGTTAAGAATTGCCTACCTCTTTTTTAAGGTTTTGAACTGGCTATGTCACATGATATATTTTCTTAATATTGCCAAATAATATTTGGAGAAAAGTTTTTTTTTTAAGTTTGTTTATTTTTGAGAGAGAGAGTCAGGGTGTTAGTGGGGGAGGGGCAGAGAGAGAGAGGGAAACACAGACTCTGGAGCAGGCTCCAGTTTCTGAGTTGTCAGCACAGAACCTGGCACAGGGCTCACGCTCATGAACTGCAAGATCATGACCTGAGCCGAAGTCGGATGCTTAACCGACTGAGCCACCCAAGCACCCCGAAAAGTTTGTCTTTAGTCAGTCTTTGAAGTTACACAGTAAAAACCTTCAGAGGCAAATAGCTGAAGTTTCTTTTTGCACATATTCTAAAAATGTTAGAATAACTTATAAGTGGGGGAAACAGTGTAGGTTACACTCTCACTATATTTTTTACACTTGTGATGTTTTTTCTAGGTTTTGGTTCCCATGTGTTGATTCATACTCTGAATTATGTACATGGAAATTAGAATTTACGGTAGATGCTGCAATGGTGGCTGTTTCCAATGGAGATTTGGTGGAGACAGTATATACCCATGATATGAGGAAGAAGACCTTCCATTACATGCTTACCATTCCAACAGCTGCATCAAATATCTCTTTGGCCATTGGACCTTTTGAAATACTTGTAGATCCATATATGCATGAGGTGAGTCATAGCTTCTTGCTCCTTTCTCTCCTCCTAGCCTTTAACTCCTGATAAAAGGAAGGATAGTAATGAAATGCTAAGTTTTTCCTAACTATCCTTTCAATCATCCAGAATATGATTAGACAGAAAAGGATTCCTTAACTGATATATTTAATGATGTGAATTCTTAACTGAATTTCTTACAAAATGTTATATTAAAGTTTTAGTTTTTTTTCCCAACAGAGCTTAACGTTCCAAAAGAGCTTCAAGTATACCTTGATTAGAGTATGTGTGTTGATTTCTGTAACTAATTTGTATTAATGTCATCTTTTTGTTTGATATGTTTATGAATGTTATAGCCCCATCTCTGGAATCTGAAACACTGCAATTTCAGAATTAAAGAACAAGATTTGTTCTCACTTCAGCACATACAGAGGAAGGAAGAAAAGGCTGAGACAGAGTTTAGAGTTCTAGTCCACATACTTATGAAGGCTTCTTGCAGTTTTCTTCCATATCTTGCCACAGTCATATACTAATTGGTAGATATGTAGTGCCTAAAAGCACTAAAAGCACCATTAGTGCTTTTAGGCCTCCCCAAGCATGAGACTTCTGGAGTTTAGTAAGTGAGGTATTAGTTAGTGACTCTCTCTCCTTCTGTATGTGTATAAAGTAATATTTGAATGAATCTCTCTTTACTCTTAGTCCCATACATTTTCAATATTAGAGGTTTTTTTCTTAGTGTAAAGCTTATATTGTGACCATGTATATCTCAACAATATTTCTTTCTGTTATATGAGCAAAAATTGAGGGCAATTAGGTTTAGACCGTCAGTAAGCTCCTCAGTCTGTTTGCTTTCCTGAAATTCACAAGATTTATAAAATCACTCGTGGAAAATATTCAGGATATTTTATGAATGGTTTTGCTTTTGCTGGCTTGACATTGATTCCGAAAAGTATATTCACTGGTAAGATTGGCGGTGAATTTTATTATCTTTGGTAAATGATCAACTGTAAAATCAACATTTGATTAATACCTACTTTGTGTTTTGGAAGGATTTTTTTTTCCCACTCCGAGCCATTGGATGGGAGAAAGGTAAATGATAGTTAAGAAATATTTTTCTTGAATACTCAACGAGACCATGAGTTAGTCTTTCTCTGTCTCAAATAGTTTTTGCTGCTTTATCAGATTTGCTATCATGTACATCTTTTTAATAGTAAATCTTTTTCTGATGAATAGTATTTTGGTTTTTGTTTGTATCCCAACAGGAGTGCTCATTATGATGTAGTTTGGGCCCTTGACCATTAATCATACATAGATGCTCAGTACTCGTGTATATTAGTGTCTACTAATCTGTTCTAATGCTGTTAGAGGAGTAATTTTTATCATACATTAAAAACTTTCCTTGCCTCCACAATCTTTCAGCAGTCAGAACTCTTTAGGGGGTGCTTGGGTGACTCATTTGGTTAAGTGTCCCAACTCTTGATTTAGGCTGAGGTCATGATCTCACAGTTTGTGAGTTAAGCCCTGTGTTGGGCTCTGCACTGACAACGCGGAATCTGTTTGGGATTCTCTTTCTGCCCCTCCCCGCTTGCATTCTTTCTCTCTCTCAAAATAAATAAATACATGTTAGAAAAAAAAAAAAGAAAGGGCACCTGGGTGGCTCAATCAGTTAAGCGGCCGACTTAGGCTCAGGTCATGATCTCGTGGTCCGTGGGTTCGAGTCCTGTGTCTGGCCCCATGCTGAAAGCTTGGAGCCTGGAGCCTGCTTCGGATTCTGTTTCTCCCTCTCTCTCTTTGCCCCTCCCCAGCTCGCACTCTGTCCTTGTCTCTCTCAAACATAAAATAAATGTTAAAAAAAAATTGTTTTTAAATAATAAAAATGAAAAAATAGGAACTCTTTAGTATGACTTACAGGATCTTCTAGAATTTGGCCCTAATTTTCCTTTCTAGCTTTTTTTTCCGTTACTTTCCTATTTGTTTGTTATATTCAATATAGTTATGTAGATTTTCCTGACCATACCATATTTCTTTCTTTGACTTTGAGATGTCTACTTTACCTCTTCATTCCTGTCAAACTTTTGTCCAATCCCAAAAAATTAGCTCAGATTTAATCTCCAGAATGAAACTTTACTAAGTCATTCTAGTCAGAGTGATCTGTGTTATCGTTGATGCCATTTATTTGGCAAAGAATCATACTATGGGATGTGACATAGTAAGGAAATCAGAATTACTGTTTCCATTGCTGGTATTTCTTACCTTTTAACTACCAGTAAGGTTCCCTGTAGCTTTCAATATGTGGTTGAATTATTAGGACAACTACTAGAATTGTTCTTTATATGTAATGAAGGTAGTATGGTTAACATTTACTATTAATCATTAAAATAAAATAGTACTATGATAAGTGCAGTATTCACTCGGTTAGATATTTATGAATCAAAGGTAGATTTGCAATAAGCCTTGGAAGTTTAAATCTTCCTTGTTTTATATGGTTATACAGAAGAAATTTTAATTTGGAACCAAAGTTGTATTTTCTTTGAATATAAGCATTTCACAGACTTACAATCCATCATGAATTTAATTTTCAACTACAATGAATATTTTGTAAACAGTAAAAGTAATCACTAATTTCACACTAGCATTTTCTCTCATTGCCTTGAATTTGTTAGAAAGATTTACAGGAATGTGAAGTTTCCCTTATAATTGAGACATTTAGGAAATTTAAAATACTAAAGTTAAACTTTTCATTGAATGATTGATTTTCCCTGCTTTTTATTTTAGGTTACTCATTTTTGTTTACCTCAACTTCTTCCATTGCTTAAACATACTACGTCCTATCTTCATGAAGTTTTTGAATTTTATGAAGAAATTCTTACATGTCGATACCCATACTCCTGTTTTAAGACAGTGTTCATTGATGAAGCTTATGTTGAAGTGGCTGCTTATGCTTCCATGAGTATTTTTAGGTTGGTATTTCTTAAGATTTGAAATGCCCAAATGAGGGTAATGATGTGAAGACAGGCTACCCTGTTGATAGATCAACCTTAAGATACATTTCAAACTTTTAAATATGGTTGGTTTTGTAGAAAATCTAATGTTTTGAAAATTCAGAATGTAGAAAAGCATACAAAGAAAAATTTCAAAATAACTCAAAAGACTTCTATTATTTTCATCCAGATAATAGCTGATAGTAATGTTTCATAGATTTTTTTTAGTCTCTTTTGCTTATGCATTAAAAGAAATCATACAAGTTATATAATGCATGTCTAATGGGGTTATTTTTTGTAGCATCATTTAAAATTTACTGATGTTATCAGAAATTTCTTTGCTAACTAAAAAAAAGAGAAAACTTCATTTTTTTTTCTTATACCTGCCTTAACTTTATCCTTTCTTTCTTTTTTTTTCTTGGAAGTTTCCAGATTTATAAATATTATGTCTTAGGTTCAATCATTTTACCCTTTCTGGGCCTAACTTTTCTCATCTGTCAAATGGCAATAATAATACTGCCCCTGTATTCTCCGGAGTGTGTTAGAAAGATCTTATAAGTCAGTGTATTCAAAAGTAAACAGTAGAGCACAAAAAATTAATAGGGGTGCCTGCCTGGCTCAGTCGGCAGAGCATGCAACTCTTGATCTTGACATTGTGAGTTCAAGCCCCATGTTGGGTGTAGAGCTTACTTAAAAAAATTAAGTTATTATTGTGAAAAGGTTTTTGAAATTAAAAGAGCCCTTCATAGGAGAATCAGTTTCTGATGAACGTATCCATTTCTGGCTAATGATAATTTCCCCTTCTCCCACAAAATGGTACTTCTATTTTTTCACAGAAATCAGTGGGAAGCAATGCAGTCCTTGCTTTAGGCAAAAGTTAATTAAGATTATGGATTTCAGCTAAATTTTGAAAAGATGTGAGAACTTTTAGAAGAATATTGTTTTTTTTCTTTTATGTCTAACTTGAATTCCCTTATTTTAAAAGTGTGATTATTTTATTTTGACTGAATCAGTGTTTCTTTCTTGGTTATATATAATTAGCTGTCTTTTCTTTTAAATTCCAGCACAAATCTGTTACACAGTGCCATGATTATAGATGAGACACCTTTGACTAGAAGGTGTTTAGCCCAGTCCTTGGCCCAACAGTTTTTTGGATGTTTCATATCCAGAATGTCTTGGTGAGTAATTTCATAGTTTAACAACTACCGAGAAACGTTTGTCTTTTTCTTTTCCTATATATATTTAGAAAAAATAATTAGTGTAAATTTCATCCAAAATTTTTGGCTATCAATTCAATACAGTTCTACAATTTTTAAAGGAATTTGGTAGCAATAATTTCTTAGGAAACTGAATGAGTACTGTAGAAAAAAGGCCTTCAATGTATAGAAAACTGTTGTTAGAACTGTAATGTCCTTGTTCAGTGTAATTGGTATTGTTAAGATCATCTGTAAGGCATGAACTCTAATGTCCATGCTCAGTGTAATTGGTAATGTTAAGATCATGTATAAGGCATGAACTCTAATGTCCATGTTCAGTGTAATTGATAATGTTAAGATCATGTATAAGGCATGAACTCTAATGTCCATGTTCAGTGTAATTGGTAATATTAAAGATCATGTATAAGGCAAAATAACAGTTCTCTACAGTAGTGATAAGGATTTTCCTGTTAGCGTTTAACAGGATTTTTCTGTTAGTGTTTAACTTTGTCCTAATACACTTGAACAGAGTAAGAGATAAGAACACTTTATTTTCTTTTCGATTGGCTTGAGATGAATTTGGAGAAATACATGAAACTCCCATCAGATTATAATTAATTTTTGTGATCATTCTCTGCTATACATAGTACACGAGTATCGGTTGGTTTCTTTTTCTTTCTTCTTGGCAGGAAAAGGGCAGAGGGTAAGGCCTCTTGATTTGTAATTTTTCTAAAATTACATAGTTTCAATGAAGAATAGTGCCTTGAACATGGTAGGCAAAATGTTTGCATAAATGAATGAATGAATGGATATGAATGTATATGAATGGTTAAACGGATGGTGTTAATTGCCTTTTGTCTTGAGAAACCAAGGAATAAATTAAGTAATTAAATGTTAGATCTTGGAATCCCACTGATAATTTTGCATGGGGCTGGCAAGTGTTGACTTTAAGAGTTGAGCAATACAGTCCTGGCTTTGGGCAAGTATTTCCTTGGAGGCAAAAGTATTGGCCAAGAGGGAAACAGAGCACAGACATAGGTATGTTACTTGAAATAAGATTGTAACGCAGTCTCCAAATTAAAAAGTGAAGCCAAATATGAGGAAGGTGTAATGAATGGATAAGTAGAACTCAGTGGGAAGAAGTAGTTAAACCAAATATCTTGTTATTAAATTTTTCTTTTCATTTTTATTATTTTTCGTTTTATGATTAAAAGAATATATTTTGACTTTCTGCTTAGGTCTGACGAATGGGTACTGAAGGGAATTTCTGGCTATATTTATGGACTTTGGATGAAAAAAACTTTTGGTGTTAATGAATACCGCCACTGGATTAAAGAGGTAAAAAAATGCCCAATCCATTACCCATTTAGCAGTCAAAAAGACATGTTAAGGTTTTTCTGATTTATAAGTCACTTGTCCTTTACTTTTAATAATTGTAAAATACTGTCATTGGAAAGTGCCTGATTTTTCCCAGCAAAATGAAAATTACTGTACTGAGAAAGACTAATGGTCTATTTTATCTAGTTCCATTTTCAATGTTGACTTCTAAAGAATTTTTTGCTAGACAGGAAAGTATTTAAGCTCCTTCAACATCAGATCAGTCATTAGACATATCCACAGTCCTCATCGTAGTCATTTGTAAACTAGAACTCTCTGCTTCCTAAATTTGTTTAGACTTAGAGCCCAGGTTCTGGAGTCAGATTGCTTTTCAGTCTGCCTCATACTTTTACAAGCTATGTGACTTTGGTTAATCTAAGTCTCATCTTTAT
Source organism: Cryptoprocta ferox (assembly GCA_028646485.1). Classification (NCBI taxonomy): domain Eukaryota; kingdom Metazoa; phylum Chordata; class Mammalia; order Carnivora; family Eupleridae; genus Cryptoprocta; species Cryptoprocta ferox. The sequence continues at coordinate 18,954,665 of CM053569.1, read as the reverse complement.
AAGGGAAGTAGATGAGAATTGTGAGACATCATCATACATGTAATGTATATGGTGTCTTGCACATAGTAAGTGCTTGTTATATGCTGGCTGGTCTTTCAGTGCATTTATGTTCTCTGTCATTGACACACCTTTTTCCTATTACTTAAAGATTTGGCTGAAAAGAAAAAAATCACCTGTATTTTGCCTATCCCATTCTGTTCATATGCATATATATTTTACTCATTTTGTGCTTAGCTTCTTCCTTTTCAAGTGGAAAAAATTTCAACCCTTAATACCTTTATGAAATAGACCCCTCCATCATTCCCTTTTGTCATTTTATATATCTTCATCATCCAAATCTAAACTCAAGCCAAAAGGTAATTGCAAAGGATTTCAAATATCTGGAACTATAAAAGAATTCATACATCTAAAGTGGAAGAGTCCATTCTTCCTTTAACCTATTAATGAAGAAAAACAAAGTAACACATAGCATTTATAATGTTTCAGGAACTATTATAAACATTTTATATATTAGCTATGTTAATCTTCCTAACTACCCTATTATTACTCCCATTTTACAGATGTGGAAGCTGAGGCACAGAGAGGTTAAATTATTTGGCCAAAGTTACACAGCTAGTGAGTAGTAGAGCCAGGATTCATACCTGGCTTTTAACCACTTCACTATGATTTTTACCACTTCTTTAATACTGCTTATATATTATTTAAACTAGTCCTGAGTTTGTAACTGTTGTGTTGTCTTTTTTTTCACTTAAACTATTTTTTTTTCATTTTGATCTGTGTCATATTAGAGAAGATGGAGAAGTTTTAAAATGGTAGATAACCTGACATAAATTTTATCTCCATTTCTTTTTACTTGCCTAAATCCTCTACCAGAAACAAAATACAGAGAAGAAACAAATGAACTTGGAACACAGGTCAGAGAAGTTGGGAAGAGCCATTAGGAAAAAAAACGCTAGGCTACCGGCCAGCCCTGAAGTCACAAAGTAGAGAAGGTTTTTTGGCTCTGTTATTGAGCCAGTTATGTAGTCTGCTTTGTATATAAAAACATAAACTACTTTACAAATATATTTAATTTATTTTAAGAAATTTACATTTTGATTCCAGGAAATGAGAACTCATAGTTCAGTTCTAAAATTTGATATGTAAAAAAATTTTCACTGACTCCTGTTTTTATGTTTTCTAGGAGCTAGACAAAATAGTGGCATACGAATTAAAAACTGGTGGAGTTTTACTACATCCCATATTTGGTGGAGGAAAAGAGAAGGATAAGTATGTTGGTTCTTCAAAGCCGATATTATAAACCTTCTGTTATGGGTTCAGTCTTTTAGGATTACCTGGGACGTGTACTGAGGCCCACACAGGCCAAAATAATATCATGTAATATTGAAATCACAAACTCTGGTAAACTCCCATTACTCCTTTCCTTACTTGACTATTTTTACTGATGTGGCTGCACATGGATTTAAACATTGAAGAAAGACTCAAAGAATATAAGACTTCTCTTTTCCATGTTAATTTCTTAATGCTACTATATCATATTGTTCTCAGAAAAGTTTAAAAATAATGAAACAAGTATTTTGCTTATAGAACACAGATTATTTTTTTTAAGTCTAAGTAGCTAATTTCAACATCAAGACATCCAACTTATTTATCTGAATGATCACCTGCCTAGACACTTAGGTACTCTTTGCTTTTCCCCTGCTTTCCTTTTACTTCCCTCCCTCTTGACCTTCCTTCCGTTCTTTCTCTCCCTTTCTCTGCTTCTGTTGTAGAACAAGTCCCTGTAAAGAAGACAGCCACTCACAGCAAAATAATGGTCCTAGCAGGCAGTCTTGTTTGTTCTAGTGATTCCTTAAAGGAATGTGGATTGAATTGGATGGGAAAATTCTTTTGTATTTTCACGAACCATTAGATGAAATTTTATGTTTTCCTTAATTATGACCATAGGCAACAGACAATGCTATGGCTGTCAACAGTAGAAATCATTAAAATAAAAAAAAAACAAAACAGTAGAAATCATAGATCTTTCCTGTCACATTATAATTGTTAGCAGATATTTTGAAATGTTCTGCACCTTAAAATTATTATAATAGACCACTGCTAGATCTTGTTATTTAATGCATTAATAAACTAGCACATATATATTGGTTTATAATAACATTTTAATATTTTTATAACTATTTCATTATAATTGGTTTCCTTTGTAATTCTATATTTTATTTTGTGCGTATGAAAACAGTTTCTCAAAAGGGGCCCATAGGATTAACCAGACAACCCAAGTGTCTAAGAGCACCATAAAGATAATGAAACTTGAAGTTGTAGCGCCAGTAGTCTTTTCTTTTCTTGTCTCATGGCACTGAGACAAGATTAAGTTCATGGGAAAGCATAGACATTTGGTTAGATAAACTTGGATTTTTATCATTATTTTTATGATCACATATCTTTCTGTATATGTGTTTTAATGTGTAAAAAGACAGTGATAATCCATCTTACCTAGGTTGGCTGTGAGAATTACTTGAGATAAAGTTTCATAAATGTTAGTTTCTTTCACTTTCTTCTCCTAACTCCTGCTGTATGGCAGTTTCCCAGCATGTAATTAGAGCATTACCATTGTGTATAAGTATTATTTACACGAAGTGCTTTTGCTTTGGTTCTGCCCATTTACTTAGCTCTTGTGTGTTTACTTTTTAAAGGCGAAAAGTCTGGAAGCAATATACCTCCCTCCTACCCATTCTTCTTCTTGGAGATAATCATTACTATAAATTTAGTATATTACTTACAGACCTTTTTGTGTGTGTGTGCCTTTATGTTTGTATGGCATTACAAAATGTAGTTTGATCATATATATATTATTGAGTAAATATCCAATAGACAAATATTATACATTTCAAAGTCATGTTTTTAAGGAAGTGTAATGACTACTCTGACACATTGATTGTGAGAGTGTAATTTGGTACAATGATTTTGAAGAGTAATTTGTTGGTACCAATCAAATTTTTTAAATAATTTTTAGATTCAATAGTTGTACTTCTAGCTATGTTGTCATATAGAAATTCTACTTTCTAGGGTGCCTGGATGGCTCAGTTGGTTAAGCATCTGACTTCAGCTCAGGGCACAATCTCACATTTTGTGAGTTTGAGTCCCGTATCAGGTGAGCTCAAGCCCTGCATCAGGTGAGCTCGAGCCCCACTTCGGATGAGCCCTCCTTTCTCTTTTTCTCTACACACACCCCCCACTCACTTGCGCCCGTGCGCTCGCTCGCTCTCGCGCTCTCTCTCTCTCAAATAAAAAAGCTTCTACTTTCTACGTTTGCCATACAGAAATACTTGCACATGTGTAATAAGATATTCACTACAGCATTATTTAAAATAGTGGAAAATTTTAAACGTCTTAAATGTCCATATGTGTCATAAATTTTTTTCACTAGACTGTACCTTTAATTTTAATTTTTATTTATTATTTATTTTGAGAGAGAGTGCACGGGGGAGGGGTGGGGAATGGCACTGTCAGTGTGGAGCTGGATGTGGGGTTCAAACCCACAAACCATAAGTTCATGCCCTGAGCCAAATCTAAGAGTTAGACGCTTAACCAATGAGCCACCCAGGTGCCCCTAGACTGTACCTTTCTTTTAATTTACTGATGATCTCTTTCATCATTTCAAAATGTAAAATTTTTACATAGTCAGTCTGGTCTTTGTCCTCAAGATTTTATACTTTTTTAGGAAGATTTTTCCCACCCTAGAAATATGACAAGAATTGTTTTCTCTTATTCTAATTCTTTTATAATTGGTTTGATATGTAATCCATCTTGAATGTTTTATGTGTGTGTATGGCTGAACCTTGGGATATTAGAATTACATTGATTATAATGATGAATTTGGAGAGTGTTGAAATATTTACTCTCTTGTGTCTTCCAATCTAAGAGCTTGGCTTGTATTTTTATTCAGATTTTCCTTTATGTTTTTTCATGAAACTTCATAAGTTTCTTCCAGTTAAGTTTATTTTTAGAAGTTTTCCAATTGTGTTGCTCTCATGGTACGGAAATTACTGAGTCATTCCCATGAGGTTTTTGATTTATTATCTTGATGTGATCATGACATTTATAGTATATTTAATATTAAAATTTGTTTTATTAAGTAAATCTGTTCATGTTTTTAGTCCAGCATCTCATCTACACTTCTCAATAAAGCATCCACATACGCTTTCCTGGGAATACTACACTATGTTTCAGTGTAAAGCTCACCTTGTGATGAGATTGATTGAAAATAGGATCAGTATGGAATTCATGCTACAAGTAAGTGTTAAAGTTAAGGACTTAACTATAAAGAATAATGTGTTCTATATGTGATCATCTGAATACTATTCTGTAGAATAGGAATCAGGGCATCTTGGGTTATAGCAGGAATTCCGTTCCTGATTAGCTGTCTGCTTACTAAGTTATCTGTGCTTTTTGTTTGCATTTCCTCAGATGTAGAATGAGTATCAATATTTTACCCACTTAGTGCTGAAGTATTGTGGTTATAAAATTAGAATGTGAGGATAGAGGTAAAACCTATTTATGCATATGATTTTGTTTTCAGCATTATTTAAAATATTAAGGATGAAGGGTGCCTGGGTGACTCAGTTAAGAGTCGGACTCTTTTTTTTTTTTTAAGTTTATTTATTTATTTTGAGACAGAGAGAGCACCAGTGGGGGAGGGGCATAGAAAGAGGGTGAGAGAAAGAATTCCAAGCAGATTCCCCACTGCCAGCACAGAGCCAGATGTGGGGCTCGAACTCACAAAGCCCTGAGATCATGACCTGAGCTGAAACCAAGAGTTGGATGCGTCTGACTCTTGATCTCAGCTCAGGTCTTGATCTCAGGGTTGTGAGTACAAGCCCTGCATTGGGCTCTGCATTGGGCTCTTTGCTGGGTGTGGAGCCTACCAGATGGCTGGTTGGTTGGTAGGTTGGTTGGTTGGTTGGTTGGATGGATGGATGGATGTTAGATAGATAGATACATAAATTACATAAAATACATAAATACATACATACACAAAATATGTACATACATATGTATATATTTACATACATACATATTTTGTGTAAGTATCTAAATACATAAATACATAAATAATGATGAAGTGCCATTTAGAATGTTTTCAAGAGAAAAAAGCAAACCTACATCTAAAAGATGTTCATTTTTGTTATTGTTAAATTCTGCCATGTATTTTAAGCAACTTTTGGTGTACATAGTTGAGATATACTGGTTGAAGTAGTAGAAACTAGATGTATTATAAATGTTCAGCAACTTTTTTTCCATTAATAACATTCTTGCAGGTGAGTGAAAAATAACTAGTTTTTATTTTTTTTTTAACATTTATTTATTTTTGAGAGACAGAGAGAGACAGATCATGAGCAGGGGAGGGGCAGAGAGAGAGGAACACACAGAATCGGAAACAGGCTCCAGGCTCTGAGCTGTCAGTACAGAGCCCGACGCAGGGCTCGAACCCACGAACTGTGAGATCATGCCCTGAGCCGAAGTCAGATGCTCCACCGACTGAGCCACCCAGGCGCTTCTAGGAATTTTTTTAATAGACATTTTACGTTTGCCTTAAAATTAAGTTTCTTTAATCTTTATGACCTTCACCTAGCCTATAGAATGGAGAAATATTAAATGAGAGGTGGTCTATAGAGAAACTTTGTAGAGTTGTATAAATCCTAATGAGTGTTCTCAGTTTGCTAAATATAATGTTTAGTTTCTTTGTAAAGCTCATGGTACAATAAATTATAAGTAGTACCTATTATTGTTACTCTAATCCTGAAAAACTATATTCATTGTTTGGCCAGGACGTTGTTAAAATTGAGTTATTAGTTTAGAGAAAGAATAGTTTTATAGTCTGGCTGTTTAAATCTTTGCATGCTTTAATGCTAATAGTTTTTAACTAGAACGCACCTATGTTGTGGTAAGATATGAAATTGCTATCTTCTGTAATTGTAGTAAGGTCATAATGCAGAGTGCATATAGTACAGAATTGAAAGGTATAGGTATTATGTTACACAGACTTACTAACCGACACTTTCATCCTTATAGGTTTTCAATAAGCTGTTAAGTTTGGCTAGTACTGCTTCATCACAGAAGTTCCAGTCACATATGTGGAGTCAGATGTTGGTTTCCACATCTGGGTTTTTGAAATCCATCTCAAATGTCTCTGGCAAAGACATCCAGCCTTTAATAAAACAGTGGGTGTATCCTTTTCAGTAGCAGTTCAGCAAGGAGGGGAAGGGAATAATAAGGTTATGTGTGTCAAGGGAAGGAAGAAGAAGAGAGACTTGGGAGACCAAAGGAGAACTATTTGAGTTTCTAAATTGTAGTAGAAATCACCAGAAAGAGTAAATCATTTCTTCTGAGATGGCTTTTAAGCACCGAGATACACACATACACATATATTTATGCTTGTAAAATTTGGCATATTTTGAAATACATTTTAGTGTGTGAGTGTAGCAATAGGCTTGATGGTGGGGGAGGTAAATAATCCACCAGACAGGCCTGAAGGATTACTTGTAAGATGCAGTGGTTTGGTTGTTTTAGATGTGGTTAGAGCTTGGCACAACTTGAGTGGTATCTGGGAACTTCTAGTTTTTACATTTTTTCGTATCAAAGCACTATTACATTAATAACCCCAGTAGAGTGGTTTTGCTTCTTTCAAAACACAAATTTGTTAATGTTTCAGAAATTTTGTTTAAATGTGGGCAAACATTTTTCACAAAATTTTGAATACTTTGCCACCTGGTTTACAGTGAAGTGTGCTCTCAAGCTTTGAACTGGTAAGAATGCACTTGAAAATTATTACCTACCATAACAAGTCATTCATTTTGTTTAGTACATATTCATTTCATTATGCAAAAATTCCTTTACAACTCTTCAGAGACCAGAGTGGAGTGGTAAAATTTTATGGAAGTTTTGCATTCAATAGAAAACGAAATGTCTTGGAATTGGAAATAAAACAGGATTATACATCTCCTGGAACTCAGAAATATGTGGTAAGATTTTTACCAAAGTGACCTGCATTACTTTCTTCCCAGTTTCAGTATAGAATGGGCTTATGGGTGGGAAGTTGTTAGAAATTTTATAATGAGATTTTATTTGCAAAGATTGAAATTGAGAAAATACAAAGTGTCAGTGAAGAGGTTACAGGTAAAGATTTCAAGGAACAGATTATCCCAGCACTCCCCTCCTTTGGCACCAACTACCGTTTTGTGTCTCCAGATACACATCTTGTATAGTAGTATCTTATATCTTGTTAAAAATACCTGTATATATAAGAAAATGTATTGGTATTATTCCAGTATTATCTTTGAACAGTGTATTTGTTTTTAAAGGGACCACTTAAAGTGACAGTGCAGGAATTAGATGGATCCTTCAATCATACGTTGCAAATTGAAGAAAACAGCCTTAAACATGATATACCCTGTCATTCCAAAAGCAGAAGGTAGGCATTGAATCATAACTATAAACTGAAGTTGATGATTAGAACTATAAGTCTCACAGATTAAAATGCCAAAGTAGAAATCCTAATATATAACTAAATTTTGAAGAAGAGAACATGTTATCTGGTGTCTTTTTTCCTTCCATTCAAGTTGGTATTATCAAACATTTTTAGCTTGCTTTCTGCTTTTTGTTTGTTTGTTTTTAAGTTCATTTATTTTGAGAGATAGCGGGAGGGGCAGAGAGAGGGAGAGAAAGAGAATCCTAAGCAGGCTCCGCACTGTCAGTGAAGAGCCAGATGCAGAGCTCGAATCCACGAACTGTGAGATCATGAACTAAGTTGAAATCAAGAGCCAGATACCCAAAATCAAGAGCTGGACACTTAACCAAATAAGCCACCTAGGTGCCCCTTGTTTGCTTTTTGTTCTTGACAACATTTTTATCCTTGATAAAAATCCTTTTTATCCTTAGAATTAATTAATTTAAAAATTTAAGAATCCTTCTTATCTTGTAGGGACAGAGGGAAGTAGATTAGAAGTTTGATGTTTTGGAGCCAGGAAAAATTCAAGGCAAATTGCTTAGGTTTATTCTTTTTTCTTTCTTTTTTCTTCTTTTAGAGAGCCAGAGAGTGTGAGGAGGCGAGAGGGGCAGAGGGAGAAAGACAAAATCTTAAGCAGGCTCCACCCTTGGCATAGAGCCCCACATAGGGCTCGATCCCTCAAACCTGGTTCATCACCTGAGATTAAATCAAGAGTCGGGTGCTCAACTGACTGAGCCACCCAGGCACCCCACTTAGGTTTATTCTTACTAGTCTCATTGGATTAATAGCTATAGTAAATATTGGGGAAATGATTATTGAATAGGAAGGAGCTGAATAGGAAGGAGTCACAAAAAGCCACTGCATTTTCTTTACTGTGTCTTTCTCCCTTTCCTCTATATCACCTTGCCCTTACACAACATTTTTTTTTAAATTTTACTTATTTAAGTAATGTCTGTAACCAATATGGGGCTCAAACTCACGACCCCAAGATCAAGAGTCACATGCTCCTCTGACTGAGCCATCCAGGCTCCCCTTTATTTATTTATTTTAAGTAATCCTACACCCAACATGGGGCTTGAACTCATAACCCTGAGATCCAGAGTCCCCTGCTCTTCAAACTGAACCAGCAACATACTTAGAGAACATACTTGATGTCTTTTAAAAACACACATTGTCGGCTTAATTTAAAAAATGTTCAACCGTTCATCTTTTGTTTAATACATTTTTTCTTTACCATTCTTTCTTAACTCGGCCATTAGCATGTATTTTGAATAGTGAAAGATGGGAATATTACTGTGCTTTGCTGAAGGAATGTATAGTAATCTCAGAACTTCAGTAACAGAAGTCTTATACTCATGACTACATTTAGGTCATCTCAGGCAGATGAGGATGTCAGTTGATTCCAAAATCTCCCTGGAACCATTTTTTCTCTGCAAAAATTCTTTCTAGGTTCAGACTGAAATTCCCCTCTCCTTTCATCCTGTCTACTCTGGAAATTGGGAACATCTGATTGCTACCCTTTTCATAACATTTCCTCGGGTGTTTTTCTCTATAGTAATAGTATGTCTTTTGGGTGTTCTGTGGTATGAGGAACAGAGGAAGACTGTTCTCTGTTGGTTTGTTTTCACCCAGGTTTTTAGTGTATATCCAGTAGATTTTATGATTCAAGAAACAAGGTCCATCTATAGTGCCTACGAGAGACTCATTTTAGACCTAAAGACACTTGTAGATTGAAATTGAGGGTATGAAGAACCATCTCTCACGCTAATGGATGTGAAAAGAAAGTCCCAAGTAGCTAGACTTATATCACACAAACTAAATTTTAGAACAATGACTGTAACAAGAGATGAAGAAGGGCATTAGGTCATAATTAAGGGGTCTGTCCATCAAGAAGATCTAACAATTGCAAACATTTATGCACCCAACCGGGAACACCCAAATACATAAATCTATTAATAACAAACATAAACTCATTGGTAATAATACAATAATAGTAGGGGACTGTAAGGCATTTCTTTGTTGATCTATTTTTCTATGTTAAACAGCTTACCACTAGTCAGAGAAAAACAAATATCATACGACTTCACTCATATGAGGACTTTTAAGATGCAAAACATGAACATAAGGGAAGGGAAGCAAAAATAATATAAAAACAGGGAGGGGGACAAAAACATAAGAGATTCTTAAATAGAGAGAACAAACAGTGGGTTGCTGGAGGGGTTGTGAGAGGAGGGATGGGCTAAATGGGTGAGGGGCATTAAGGAATCTACTCCTGAAATCATTGTTGCACTGTATGCTAACTAACTTGGATGTGAATTATAAATAAATAAATAAACAAACAAATAAATAAGAGCTTACCAGTTCTTGGACGTATATATATGCTTTAACCTAACATTTACTTACACATTTTTGCTTTTTGTTAAACTTTGATCAGGAAGATATTTCAGTATCATTGACTTCATTCCCTTCAGCTTCAAAATACTATAAACTGTTTTGTGTGTTTAAATTCCATTACATTCACTATCCTTTCTTCCTAAAGCTATCTTACAATGTTGCCTGCAGTTTTCAGTTTGAACTTCAGCTGTTCTTTATCTCTTTTCAAAATTGGAAATGTCTGTTTGTAAATTTAATTTTCCCTAAATGTAGGAATAAGAAGAAAAAAATTCCACTGATGAATGGAGAAGAAGTTGACATGGATCTTTCTGCGATGGAGTAAGTTACTTGAGTTTAGGGATATATTTTGCGACTCCTCATTTGTCGTTATGCACATCTAAAGGTATATAAATTGTGTTGAAATTAGTGCTTTTTAAAACTTGTGAAAGGCCAAAGAAACCTTATGTTTAAAACAAATCATATATGAAATCGTCATTAACCAAAGAGTGAGAAGTACGTTTCACCTGGCCCAGGTGAAACTACAAGGAACTACAGGATGGTTATGGGGTAGGCGGTTTTCTTGTTTTCCTGGTGCCCTCGAGAGCGGTGTTTCTCAAATTCTAATGTGCATGTCAGTCACTTGGGGATCTTCCAATGCAGTTTCTGATCTAGTACTTCACTAGATCCTTGAGGGTCTTTTAAGCAAGATTGATAAAGATTCGCCATCGTGAGAAAATTGAAATACATTAAACTTAATGAGAATGTTGTCAGTGTGATTTAAAGAAATGAATACAGTAAAACTTTAGGCAATCTTGAATTACATAGATAGAAGAGAATCTGTTTAACAAAGCTTTGTTTTTACTTTATAAATATATAAAATTGAAAAAAATTAAAAATTGTATTTTCTTTCAGTGCTGATTCCCCTTTGCTATGGATAAGGATAGACCCAGATATGTCAGTGCTGAGGAAAGTCGAGTTTGAGCAAGCTGATTTTATGTGGCAGTATCAGCTCCGCTATGAAAGGGATGTTGTTGCACAGCAGGAGTCCATTCTGGCCTTGGAAAAGTTCCCCACGCCAGCTTCTCGCCTCGCTCTCACTGACATACTGGAACAAGAGCAGTGTTTCTACCGAGTAAGAATGTCAGCATGCTTCTGCCTTGCAAAGGTGAGATGACCTATAGTAGAAAGATAACAAGAGGACTACTGCATGTTAAAAAAAAGAAAAAAAAAAGGAAAACTGAAAATAAAATTTACCATACTT
>CM053569.1:18840012-18943024 GCA_028646485.1 Cryptoprocta ferox | reverse complement strand
GAAATAAGTCAGGCGGAGAAGGACAGATACCATATGTTTGCACTCATAGGTCTAACAGGAGAAACCTAACAGAGGACCATGGGGAGGGGAAGGAGGAAAAAGAGTTAAGGAGAAGGAGGGAGACAAAACACAAGAGACTCTTGAATACTGAAAAGAAACTGAGGGCAGAAGGGGAAGGGGGAAGGTAAAGGGGGGTGATGGTCATGGTGGAGGTCACTTCTGGGGAAGAGCACTGGGTGTTATATGGAAACCAACCGGACAATAAACTATAAAGTTAAAAAAAAAAAAAAAAGCTTAACTTTCAATTTCAAACCTGCTATACTTAATTTGTTTCAGCTATAAATTTTATTGGTTTATTAAAGAAAGTTACTTTAGAAACAAGAAAGGCAACAGAAGTATCTAGGGACACGCTAAACACCTTAAGTAGCTTTCTTTCTCAAAGTTCTCTAAAAATAATGTCATCCAGAAGAGAGATTTTTCACGTTTTACTGCTAAGAAAAGCAGTATTTCTTCTGAATAATCGGTATCTTCTATCTTGTGTCTTATCAATCCTATAAACGAGTATTTCCTCTTTGGTATGGCAACCAAAAACATCAAAACTAAATCTATAGTTTTCCTATAACAATTGTGCAATAACTTAATAGTGTGTACCACTATCCTACACTTTTTCACTTTTCATGCTAATTCCATTAGCTACTTTTTAAAACTGTTGTCTACTGAAATTCTAAAACCAACCTCTAATCCTCTTTTAAACAAATCAGGTAATAAACACCAGCAAATGTAACTAATGTCATCTCTGTTAAAAAGAAATCAAGATTCTAGAACTCGGAAGAAAAGCAGGGGTAGTGAGCAAATATTTACTAAGTGACCATGGCTAAAAGAGCTGTTTCTAACTGAAAAGAAAAATTAAAAATTCTATCTTTCCCAATTTCCTAACCTAACCTTTGAAAAGACTCCTCTGTATACGTTCCTTTTCTTTCACGTTAACACTATAAGTGATGAAGCATCTTCCCTATCACTAGAGAAAAATTTTAGGGGATAGGATCACTTCAAAACAAGGCAAAAAGTAAAAGCTTGCTTCCTCCATGGATGTGGAGACCATCGTTCCGGTCACTGTACTGCCACAGATTATACTTTCTGAGACCGGAGCAGAAACAACAGGTAAAGCAAATGTGCAGACACTGTTCCGTGACTGGCAGATGGACAGCCTGCTTGTCCTATCATCAAATATAGAGTTCTAGTGTCAACTGCGGAGCTATTCTGGACTCTAGCAAGGTAACGGCTTTCCTACCTGCTCTTTTACAAGTGCCTTTTCCATTCATTAGTGGTAATATATTTACTACTCCAAGGGCAGGTCATTTGTTTTTTTCTGGGGGAAAGAGGATGAGGATGATTTTGTAGTAAGTGTTTTTAAATGAGTTCTACAAGTGTGGCTGAAAAAGCAATGTAATTTCAACAACTCACCTTTGTGAAATGGGAAGTTACAGGAGTAATTCAGAGATTCTCTGAATTTTTCCAATAGCATTTTCTTTTCTCTTACCTGAGAGAAAGATTCTAAACCAATGATAATTGGGACCAAAAATTATCTAAAGAAAAGCCTCCTTTCTCAACCCTTCTAAACCCTGAAGGCAATGGTTCGTAGGCATTAGCCTCTTTCAGAATCACGTGGCAGTCTAGTTACAACACAAATTGCAGGGGGCATCTGGCTGGCTCAGTTGGTAGAACATGCAACTCTTGATCTCAGGGTTGTAAGTTGGACCCCCACATTGGGTGTAGACATTACTTTATAAAATCTTTAAAAACAAAACCACCACCAAAAAAAAAAAAAAAACCCCAAAACAAAAAAACAAAACACAACACAAACTGCAGGACCATATCCCCAACTTCTGATTAGAACTAAGGCAATGCCTGGGAATCTGCATTTCTAACAAGTTTCCAGGCGATGCTAATGCTGCTTGTCTGGAAATCACACTTTGAGAATTGGTGCCTTAATGCAGCAGCGAGTTAAAATAATATCTTGACTAAAAAGAGTTTATTGAAGCTTTGGCACCCTACTCCAAAACACAGAATCATGATTCAATCTGATGCTTTCTAAACTCTGAAAAACCAAGTGCCCTCAAACATAGTTCACTGTACTTAAGTTATTACAATTGTTACTGGGCACAATGAAGTAAAATACTAAGAAGAGCCTTAAGAATAATAAGTAATCCTATTTGCCTAAGGGAATAATTCAAAGAAAAAAACCTTATCTATGTCAAAATATTCACTCAACATTACTTATGATCTCAAAAGCTGGAAACTGTACAAATGCCAAACAACTGGAAAACAATCAGGCAAACTATAGGATACTGAGTAAATGAAATATTATCTGACCATAAAAATGATAGAAAGTGAAGCCTATCATATGTGGAAAAGTGGAGACAAAGTATTTAAATGAAAAAAGTAGAACACAAAACTGTTCATAACATGTTTACTTATGAAAAAACAGAAGTAATCTCAGTAGATGTAATACTTAAAGTGAAGAGGTATTTAAGACACAGTACTTTTATGTGACATTCAAAGGAAGTCAAAGTATTTTATAAAATATTTTAAAGTAGTCTCTGGTCTAAGGATTACAGCAACCACATAACCCATTGATTTTAATGTGAATGAAGTATCTTTAAAAAATATTAAAAGTAGAAAAATGATTTAAAAATTTAATTAAAATTCTCAAATAATACTTTTTTAAAACTGTAATCTGAACAAAGGAAACAGTGACTTACTATGTTGGGCTGAGCTAGTAAAATTTCTTGACAAAATATGCAGGTAATTGGAACCAAATAATCTAAGAAAAGTATTTTGAAAAAAATTCAATAATATGGAGGAAATATAGCTGTTAGAAATATCAACTTTTAAGGTATAAAACTTACTGTTTTGATTCATTGTGACAGACTTCCAAGGTTGGGTCATTATAAATAAAAGCAGCTTCTAAATCGTTGATCCTTACTCGGTATATTCTACACTGTTTGCTGTTCAACTTGATTCTATTCAAGTTTGCAACTGTGGGAAATATAGTCAGTTCCACGAATCCCTGCAAAGATAAAGAATAATAACTTCATTATAATTAAGATTGGTAGGTTTTAGAATATTTTTCTTTCTACTACTTATTTACTTATACTACTATTTCTACTATACTCCAAAGACAGAATCCCAAATAGCTACATACATGTAAGGGCTCTCTGAGTATCTTCATTTCAAACACTGTTGTCCTAATGAACGCACAGGTATGAATTATATATACTTTATCTTCTTGGTGATTCAAATTCACCATCAGTGAAAACTGGACCATCTGCCAGAAAAAAGTATAAGGACTCACTACTCTCAAATACAAAGATTTCTAGACAGACTGGAACTCAAATAGGGAAGAAGGAAAAAAAGAGCAGAAAGAGAAATCAAAACCTCGTTGGTGAGTAAAAAGAACATGGCCTTCCAAAATGGGAATCAAATGGGAAAGATGGGCCAATGGAATGTGGCATATATATCAGTGTTTTTAATATGATGGGTAAAAAAACTGATGTACTCAAGTATGAAATAAGGGAGGGCATGAATTAGTAGCATTTCAAGGGCTGCGAACTGAACAGCAAAATTTAGAAGCTGCAAAAGGAATAGCAAAGATGAAACAGAGGGAGCAACCACAGAGGGCTCAAGTATCACAATTCTAACGGCTACTATTTAGTGAGCACTACTGCACACCAGACATTACACTAGATACTTTCACATGTTCTCTATAATCCCACTAACAACTGAAAAAAGTAATACTTTATGCTTTTTACAGAGAAGTTAACAAAGTTAAGAAAATTATGTAACTAATAAGTGGAGAACTAATATTCAAACCTACATCCAAATGATTCCAGTGGAGTCCTACTATATCATGTTTCTTGTACAGGGCTTTAAATAATATGCAAGAATTTTTTTTATAAAATATTCAGCTCAACTTCCCAAAAGCATAGAGATTCTGCAGCCCTTTTCCCCTCTGCTTCCCAACTAAGAAGAGAGGAGCCATACATCCATAAATTAGACTAACAAAGATCTATGTGGTAGGAAATGAGAACAGAAAGAGCAGAGGTCAAAATACTGTTAATGAAAGCTCTGTGTTTAAAGGTGTAAACTATTAGCAACTGGCAGGGAAAAGACCAAAATTCTTTTAATTAGCCTATCAGCAATCCAATGACCAATCTACACAAACAAGCTTGGATCAGCTGAAAGCAAGCAAGCAGAATCAGAACAACAGCAAGAGTGTCCTATAATAGAAAAGATTATGGAAAGTGCTTTAAGTCAATAGTCAGCTTACATGGGTGGGACAGAAGAACAGGATTTGGTTTCTCCACTAAAGTTACCAATAATAAAACAGTGAATGGAGTATATTTCACGAAGACAGGGAAAGCCCAGTCTCCTTGAATATCAGGTCTCTGACACCACCTAGAGTCCTAACCTCTATCTGCCTGCAACATTCAGACCCATTAACTTCCAAAAGCCTCCACTCTCTGTCATCCTTGGCCACTGGCATTACTGCCAGCTCTCTTGGTCATCACTCTCTCTCTTCTGCTTGCTCCTTGTTCCCTCCCAACCACTTCACAGCTGACCACCCTCCTATCCTATTCTAAATAACCTCTCCTGTGCCCTTTAACCTTTTCAAAAACTCCTTCTTCTCTACCTTCTAGCCTTAGATGAAGTGTCTCTTGAACCCCTTTGACAAGAAGCTACTTATTCTTTCATTCACTATAAATTAGGAGAGGAGAAAACAGAAATCTTTTAGTTTCATATGCTACTCTAGACCACTCACAGAATTTTATATAGCATATGCTGTAAGAGTAAGGGCAGTATAATGTCATTATTAAATGTATGGTTTACAGGGTGCCTGGGTGGCTCAGTCGAGTGAGTCCGACTCTAGGGTCGTGAGATTGAGCCCTGTGTTGGGATTCATTCTCTCTTCCTGTGCCCCTCTCCTTCACTCACTCTATCCCTAAACTAAACTAAACTAAACAAACAAAAAAAAAAGTATGTGTTCTGGAGGCAAACTGTCTGCATTCAAATCCAAGCTCTAACACTTACTGAGTGTATGACCTTGGGTTACTTACCTAGCTCTCAGTGTCTAGTTCCTCATCTGTAAAACAATAATGACAGTACCTACCTTCTGGTGGTTTGACAACCGAGCAATACATGGAAAGCACTTAAAATCACAGCAGGCATCTAATAAATGCCTAAGAAAGATTTTTATTATTCTTTTCTATTTCTTTTCCTTTATAGTTGTCCCATGCAGGTCCACCACCCTCTATTCCTCTTCATTACTATTGCCCAAATTCCCCAACGTTCACTGAAGGCTCATACAATCCATTTCTAACCCATCTCTGCCATAACTCTAAGTGATCTGAATGTAGATATATCTGATCCATACAGTAACCATGCTTCAAACTTCCTTGACCTTAATTCATACAATCTTCACTTCTATTACAGGATAGCAATCAAGATCACAATGCAAAAGGTACATCATCACTGCTCAGAATTACTCCCATGCTGACATTTTAAACTTGAGTGTCCACAATGCTTATCCTCTGCCCCTCTTATTACTTCTCTCTCCCAGTCTTCCTATTCAACCACATGAAGTCCTCCTGTTCCTGGACCTCCTCCAGTTTCTTACTACAATCCTTTCTGGCATTTTTATGGCTACTTTCCTCTCTATTTACTGCAGATCTTTAATTTCAACCACTCTTCTGCCAACTATCGATTCTCTTGCCCTCCAGCTACATGTAGCTATCTTTCCCTACTGTTCAAAAATCATCCTTCCACTGGTCACCATACTCTGCAGTATTCTCAAAAATCCCACTCTATTAACTACCCTTTCCTATAATTACATCATTTTTTTCCTGTGCCTATAAACATGTTCAAGTCTCACATACCATTCTTTAAAATCTTGAGATCTCTACATCATACTCAAATGAACAAATTTTTGCCCTTACCCTGGAGTTATCTTATATTGATTCTGAATTGACAATCCCTGGAGTCCCAAAACCTTACCATAGTCTAGTAGTCATACTGGAAGTCTTTGGAGGTCAAGTACTAAAGGGGATAACAGCCCAAGTCTATTTCAGAGTAGGACTCATGCTTACCTCCCCAGTCCTAGAAAATATAGTATATGGTTTAGTAATTGGCAATTCCCATACCTGTTCTCTAAGCAATGTAGTGAGACCTATTGTGAAAGGGCTAAGTGGACACCACTGGAGTGTCCATTTCCCTTCCCCAAGATAGTAAATCAAAGCAACTAGACATCCCTTGAGGACTGCAGAGATTAGTGCCCTCTAATACCCGAAAGATGCTTACTACATCTTCATTTAACTCACTTATATAGCCAATGCAAAACTCAAGGTTTTGAAGAATGATGGTGAATTATCACAAATCTGTCAATCAAAACCACAGTTACAGATGTAGTATTTTTACTGCAGCAAATGACCATAGCTCTTGGTAACCAGTATCATAGCTAATTAAGAAACAAATCCTTTTTTCCCAAAAAATTCTTATCAGAAAAAAAAAATCACACAGGTTGCCTTCAAAACATCAGAATTCCTTCATTGTCACCTAATAACTAAACACTATACCAACTCTCCTGCTCAATCAAAACACAGTTGAAAAGTCCCTTGATTTCAAGATAGCCCAAAAAGAATTATACTAGTATATTCTACTGACAACATTATATTAACTGGACCTGTTGGGAAAGGAAGAGAAGTTCTCCAAATGTTTTAATAAAAAACATGGAGGGCAGAGGATGAAAGTTAAATCCCATTAAAGTTCAGGGGCCTGTCACATTAACAAAGCTTCTAAGGTTCCAGTATTCTGAGGCATATAAAAATATTCCTTCCAATGAAAAATAAGTTACTTCATTGTGTACTGCTCACCAAGGTGGGGAGGAAGAGGAAGGGACACAAAACCTGGTGAGCTTCTTTGAATTCTGGAGGCAATATATGCATTTGGGCAAACTACTTACTAGACAAACTGTTACGCTGTCAGCTTTGAAAGGGGTCCAGACCAGACACAGTTCTGCAGCAGGTCCAGAATGTGGTTCAGGCTGCCCTGCTATTTGGGCTTTGTGACTCAGCAGACCCTATGGTATTTGAAATGCCCGTTGCAGACAGAGATGCTGTACAGACTCTGGCTTTTTCTAATAGAATGACAGTGCAAATTCCTGAGGTTTGAGAGGAAGACCACAATCTCTTCTGTCACCAACTACATTCCATTTGCAAAGCAACTACTGGTTTGCTACTAGACCCTTCAGTAGAAACTCAACACATGACCATGGGATTCCCAAAGACTATGTTACCTGAAATGACCATAATGAAACTGTAATATAAAGCTCTGAAAAACAAAACTGGGCATGTACAGAAGTTTTCCACTTTTAAACAGACAACACATCTGAACCGGGCCCAAGCAGGTTCATAAAGTACAGGCAAGAGCATGAGCAGGTGCTCAGAATCCATTAAGACTCCTCTACTGCTTCTCTACCTCTCCCTCAACTTACACCTCTGGCCTCAAGGAGAGTTCTCCTTGCTCAGTTAACAGAATAGAACAAAGCACAAGCCTGAAATATGAATAAGTGCATGGGATACTAGGACCAGCTGGAAGTGGATGGAAGCTGCCATAAGAATGCCACTGAAGTTGGGGCGCCTGGGTGGCTCAGTCGGTTAGGCATCCAACTTCAGCTCAGGTCATGATCTCGTGGTCCGTGAGTTCGAGCCCCACATCGGGCTCTGTGCTGACAGCTCAGAGCCTGGAGCCTGCTTCAGATTCTGTGTCTCCCTTTCTCTCTGCTCCTCCCCTGTTCATTCTCTGTCTCCTGTCTCTCCAAAATAAATAATTAAAAAAAAAAAAAAAAAAAGAATGCTACTGGACCTGGAAGACAGTGGAAGAAAGTCCTACAGCAGACAGAACACTGGGAAATATGCCTGGCTGTACACTCTCTGCAGAAGTAGAGATGACCTGAAGTACACAACTACACTGATCCATGGGCAACTGTTAATAGGTTGGTTAGGAACCTGGGAAGAACAAACTTAAAAGATTGAAAATAGAAGATGGTAGAAGATGTGTATTAATGGATTTCTCAGAACAAATATAATGTAAAGATATCCATGTTATTATCACATAAATAACCATCAGAGGGCATCTACAGCAGAAAGGACTCTCAAAAACCAACTGGCAAGATGAAGTAGATGTCAACGATTCTTTCCCTAGTCAACCTGTTCAATAGGTCATGGAGGCAGAATGGAGGCTGTGCATGAGCCCAACAACATGGTCCTCCCCCCAACACTAAGGATGATCTGACTACCACCACTGCCAAGCGCCCACTACCAACAGTAGAGGATCATACTAAGCAACCAATATGGTACCGGAAGGACCAGTCAATCACTTGGTAGGAGAATGACTACATCAGACAGCTCATATCAAGAACACAATAGGTCCTTACAAGAACAGACACACATTCTAGATTTTCCTTCCCTAACCACAATATACTTACAGAAAATCTTTATTTATATTATGGTAGTATCTCATACATACCTCCAATTAAGCATATAGGAAAGTGTGATGATGAGTTCTAACATACAAAATTTACTAGTTTTCTCTTGTACCCGATCATCCAGAAGCACTGGCATATCAACTGCTTGCTCAAGGCTTAGTTATAGGACCAATTGAGAGACCTGCAACAGAATGCTGTCTTAACTAGTGGACATCTCTCCATAGACTAGAGTCATCTCTCCATAGTCAAAATGGATCTGCGAACCAAAAGGTAAAAGTTGGAGTGACGATTCTCACTATTACATCACAAACCATGAAGGAATTTTTGCTATCTTCGTACCCTTGTGTTCATTTGGTATGTTTGGCCAACAGAATGTTCGTTTGGTATGTTTGGCCAACAGAAAAATGCATCCCCCAGGGCACATAATCATGGTTCCATTAAATTGGAAGCTGAGACTGTCACCTGACCACTTTAGCTTCATGTTATGGAACGAACAGGGGGTAACTATACTGACTGGAATGACTAATCCCAATTATCAAACAGGAAGGTTCTGCTATATAGTAAGGACAACAATTACATCTGCGATCCACAGAGATTCACAGAATGCATGTTAGGGTCACCCGGCCAACAGTACTAATCAATGGAAAACTGCAAGAACCCAATAAAGAAAAGGACAGGCAAGGATGCAGATCCTACAGGAATGAAGGTCTACGTCAGACCAATAGAAATGTTGGCAGAAGAAAAAGGAAAAATGGAATAGGTGGAAAAATAACACAGCTGTGTATATCAATATTGGCCTTGATGCCTGCTAAAGAAAACAGTGGCTCTAACAATTAGGTTTCACATTCTCTTACCCACTTTTCTTTCCACTGTTTTGTATAAAAGATACTGGTGGTAGAGCTGAGTTGCCATATCCTCAGGTGAATTCATTAGGTGAGGGATTGGCAAACTTTTCCTTAAAGGGTCAAATAAGTAAGTTTTGTGGCCACATAGTCTCTGTCACAGGTATTCAACTCTGTGATTGTAGCTCCAAAGCACTTTAGACAATATATAAATAAATGGGTGTGGTTGTGCTCAAATAAAACTTGCTACAAAAATAGGTAGTCAGCCATTGCCAACCTCTGCAATAGTGGGTAAAACTTTAAGTCCCCTGTGTTGAGAACACTAGCTTTTCATCTCAACAAAAAACAAAAAAGGATGGTTTGGGGACAAAATGGGTAGACTGTTCTAGATATTCTCCTTTTGCCCCTTCTAATCCACTCCACACCCCAGGAGTTGCATTAACTGGGCACCAACTCTTCAGCCTCTGGTTGGGGTGGTCAAACGGGAAGCACAAGGAGAAAACTGGAGAGGGGAAGGAAAGTGAGCCTATTACATTTATCCCTGCAGGTTCCTCACTATCCAGATCCAGCTAAGGGAGGCAGTAGCTTCATTCTTCTACCAAAGGCCACACCTGTAAGGTGACTCTGCCAGCTAATATAGGTTCTAGTAACTTCTCCCTTCCTTTGTTCTTTCAGATTTAGAAGTAGTAACTATTCCTTGTTGTTAAGCTAGTGTGCCACACCATCTCTTGGTTTTTCTTAACTCTGTGTCTTCTAAATAGTCTTTTTACTACTTTCCCTCAATTAACCTACATGAATATGCCACTTATTTCCTTGTTGGGCCCTAACCCATATACCATCCAACCAATTTTTCTAGTGGGAAGTCCAAAAATCATTCACAACTCCTTCCTAACATTCTTAGTAAAAGTCATCTGCAATTCCTTTCCAGCTCTCAATTTGGCAGGGGTGAAGGAAGTGCAGAGGAGAAACAACAGACAGAAAGGAACTGCAGGTGGCTCTTAGATCATCTATAATTAGAAAATGGGGGTGCCTGGATGACTCAGTCAGTTAAGCATCAGACTTCAGCTCAGGTCATGATCTCGCAGCTCATGAGTTGGAGCCCTGAACTCACTGTGCTGACAGCAGGGAGCCCGGAGCCTGCTTTGGACTCTATGTCTCCCTCCCTCTCTGACCCTCCCCCGCTAACGCGCACACACACTCTTTCTCTCAAAACTAATATTAAAAAACACATTTTTTAAAAATGGCCCAATCAGGGGCGCCTGGAGGGCTCAGTCGGTTGGGCATCTGACTTCCGCTCAAGTCATGATCTCATGCCTCATGGGTTCAAGCCCCGCGTTGGGCTCTGTGCTGACAGCTCGGAGCCTGGAGCCTGCTTCCAATTCTGTGTCTCCCTCTCTCTCTGCCCCTCCCCGCTCACACTGTCTGTATATGTGTGTGTGTCTCTCTCGAAAATAAATAAACATTAAAAAAAAAAAGCTCAATCACTTGCTAACTTTACAGCCTGAAGAAAGCTACTTAGTCTGCAGTCTTTCAGCTGCTTTAAGTATAAAAATAAAGATTAAAATAGTATCTATTTCAAGGGGTTATTGTGAAGATTAAGTGAGGTCATACACGTTGAGGTCATAACATGGTATATACTCAATAAATGTGCACTGTAATTCAGTCAACCATATCAACTTTATTTCTATGCCACTTTCACTACTGTCATCTTCCTGCAGGGCTTAAACTCACTAATTCTCCTATCTTCCCTACCCAGTCCATAAGACACAACACACCTAAAGTATCCTTCTGTGAAGTACAAGGTAAACACAGGTTAGAACTGCACAGGCCCACTTATAAGTGGATTTTGTTCTGTTAAATACAGTGCAGTGCTATAAATGTATTTTCTCTTCCTTATGATTTTCTTAATAACACATTCCTTCTCAATCCTACTTCTTATAAAAATACAGCATATAATAAGCATACTAAAGATGTGTTAATCGACTTCATGTTATTGGTAACACTTCTGGTCAACAGTAGGCTATTAGTAGTTAAGTTTTTGAAAAGTCAAAAGTTATACCCATATTTTTGAATGTGCAGGGGGTTGGGACCCCAACCCCGACACTGTACAAGGGTCACTGGTAATCATATGTAAGGAATATTGGTTGAGAAATTTCTTAAATGAGGAGATGGGACTTAATGAACCTTTAAGGATTCTGTGATTCCTATGAAGAGGTTCCATTTTTTTGCCTATACGGTTCATCTTAAGTAAACATATGAATACATGGGTAACAGTTTCCGGGGGAATTTCATCCCCTCGGACACCTCCAAACAGCTAAGATTTTGTCCATTTAATACAAGTTCCCCCCAAATTAAGTACTTAGGTAGCCAAAGACTTCGGTATGCCAAAGATATGTATGCAATGTATACATATCAAAGGGAAGGGCCAGTGTTTAGTAAATTTCAAGCTTTATCTAAAACTTTACAAAGCAATCCACCTAAACTAGGTGAGCCAAGAATTATAAAACAAAACTGGCCTCTTAGCAGACAACTCAAGTCGATGAGAACACTAACCTTAATTTTTTTTCATATTAAGAAATTTCACTATGGGCTTATTCTTGTTTCTTTCACAATTCTAAAATGCTTGGTAATACAGACTTTCACATCCCACAACTGATTAAAATGTTAACCAGGGGGTTGGGGGGGGGGCGTGGGATGGAGAAAGCAAGAAGGGAGAATTGAGAAGGCAGCCAGTATAGCAGCAAGGCGATGCACCTTAGAGTCATACATATCTGGATCCCAAATCTTACCTATTCTTGAAACAGTTATCTGGAAGTAAAAGTTTCTAAATATTGTAAAGGTGACCTGTTACTGCTTATAATTGTTGAGAATATACTCACCACAACCGATTTTCTCTGGAAGTTTATGTTGTTGATGCAGACGACCTGATGGGTTGTATATTAAAAAAAAAAAAAAAAAGTCCTTCTATTATTAAATGAAAGCATAATTCTATTCAACTATAAACAAGGAAAAAGCAGCTCACAATAGTTAATCTTACATTTTAAAATGCTGCAGATTAAGGTAATTGCATGTTTTAAACTGAGCAGAACCAACGGAGAAAGAGTTCTCTGGGGAAAGAAAGACTAGCTACTTTAAGAAAAAACACAATCGCGGGTGCTCGGGGGTGGTTCAGTCTGTGTTAAACGTCAGACTTCTGACTTCAGTTCAGGTCATGATCTCACGGTTTGTAAGGCTGAGCCCCACCGTGGGGCTCTGTGCTGACAGCGCTGAGCCTGCTTGGGATTCCCTCTCTCTCTGTCCTTACTCCTGCTCGTGTTCTCTCTCTCTCTTTCTCTCAAAATAAATATTTAAAAATATATTTTAAAAAAAGAAAAACACCTATTAGCCTGTAAGGGACATTAAATCTATTGAATAACACTGTCATTCAAAACCACATACGACGTCCAACAAACACCATTTCCGTCACGGTGAGTGGGTTCTAGTTTCCTATTAGATTTTCCAGACTCACAAAGGCAGCTTCAAGCAATCACAAAGTATGATGAATAAAAAGAAAAGCTAAAAGAGGAAAGGAAGATGAAAAAATACTTATAATTTATATGGCCTTGGGCTTTCAAAGCCCTTGTCTCCTTTCTTCCTGTTCATTCTGGCGGGCTCTAAACCAGTTGGCGGCATGGAGCGCTCCCACCGAGCTCGGCTTCCCGGTTTCCGGGGGGCTGCGGGAGATCACCGGCCTCCGGCGCCTCCCACTCCTCGCTCCCCCACGCTCCCGACCGTCATGCCCAGCGGCCAGGGCCTCCCCGGCGCCCACACCCGGCCGCGGCCAATCTGCCGCCGCCTCAGACTCGCTCCGCCGATTCGGCTCCTTTCAGCCGCCTCCGCCGAGCTTGTCACAAAGATGCTCTTTTCAGCAGCCGCTCAAAGCCACCGTCAGCCGACATCTTGCCTGTCGCCTCTAACCTCTGGCGTCAGCGGAAGTGGAAAGGCGGCGCTGGAGGGAGCCGGAAGTCTTGGGTCAGTGGGCGGGGCTTGCGCGGTAACATTGAGGGTTTTGCTTTTGCTTTACCATATATGCAGTGGGAGAGAATTGTTAAAATTTAGGAACTAGGACACAAACATATGGTGGTTTGCGATGAACGACGCAGGGTGTTGGTGGGGGTGTTAGGAACTAGGGATACCGGAAACCAGGAGTAGGGGATCCTGCTGGTCTGCTGTGTTAACAGACACCATGAACTCACTGGGCCCCAGTGATTTAAGATGGAAAACATGTAATTAGACCCCAAGTAGTCTAACTCAAACTCCAGAGTCCTCACTAGGACTGAGGCCTCAGTACTTTAATAATAATAATAATAATAATAATAATAATTCACACCGATACAAAACATTTATTGAAAAGACAAATATTTTGAAGCCATCAGTAACTTGCAGTTCATGTACAAGAGAACAGAACAATTGTAAATTTCAGTAACAGTTAAATCTCAGGTAATTGTGGATTAAAATTTTTTTAACCTTGGATCAGATTTAGCTTTGGCCTAACCCCTCAAACTGACCTGGTGACAAGTTTATTATCTAATGAAAAATTAATTTGAATTTTGGTCTAAATGAATACAAATTAGGAAACTAAAGCTATAAAGCAACTTTTATCAAGCATTCCAAAACCAACTAAAAATTACCTGCAGTTTTCCAGGATTAGCTGTGTCAGTTTTCCCCATTATAGGAATATAAACTGCTCTACTAGTATTCTTCACATAAGATTGGGGATCAAATCCATTTTATCCCAAAGTGCATGTCTACACCAGCCAGGCAACACAGCAGCTATTACCAAGCCAATTTCATCAATGCAAACAACTAATATAGATAACAGAACATCTAGCGACTCCCTGTTTTGGTGGAATGTTGAAAGTAGAGGGGAAATCACTTGAGAAATGACATTTAAGTGAATAATTTGTCTTCTAGGAAACTATTACTATTTAGTTATTTGAAAAAAACTTTAAATTTGTTAATGATTAGAATATCAAATCTTAAGGAAATGCAATTTCAAATATAAAAAAGGCAAAACTTTTTCTATAAATAAAAACATGTAGACTCCAGAGGTATTCTAAATACAGTAAACACCACTTTCTTTTGGCCTTTACACTGTATGCATAATGCAAACATAACTTGAAAGATATAGAAATGTCCTATTACATTTAAGGGAATAAAGAGCAGTAGCTGAAAAATGCTTAGGGATGAGGAGAAAAATGCCTCAAGGCAGTACATTTTTTAAAGTCTGGAATACAAATACATGTAAGAATCTTTTTCTTATATCCATCAACTTTATGAAGCAACTTTAGTCCCAAAGAAAGACTGTTGTACTTTTAAGAAATGGGTCTTCTTGAGTTATAAACTTTAACACCATTTTGTATTGAAGAGCGAGAATATTTAGTGAGTAATGTACCTATGGTTTGCTTCTCTCCACACAAATCTCTGTGGGAACAATAAAAAAAATAAGTGAATAGCATGAATATGTTAGGGAACATAACATAATATTCACAGTGCTAGTTATTTCTATCTCTCTCATCTAAATCATTCTTTCCAATAAGCATAAGGATGTGTTTGTGGGAGAGACAGGGTAGGGAGTGGTTACTAAGCCTTACTTGAACTAGGTACATTACATGTATTATCTCGTTTGGCCTTCACAGAAAGAGTAAAAGTAATTTATTATTTAACCCCACGTTAGATATGAGGAAACTAGCTCAGGTAGTAAAGGATGGAACCAGATTTTGCTGCCAGGTCTGCATGACTCCTGAGTCCCTTTTTTTTTGCCCCATTCTATCACACAGCCTCTAAATTAGAAACACAAGCCATGTGATATAGGAAGATCTAGACACAGAGACCCTGGATTATAGGCTACCTGTGTGTGCATGCCTAGGTTACCTACCCTCCCTCAACTTTAGCTTCCTTTTCTGTACCCCAAAGAGGAGAAGGCTATGACTGGAACATATAAAGGGAAGGAAGAACAAAAGAACATGAGCTGGAGAAGGGAGCAAGGGCAAGATCAAATAAGGCCTTAAAGAACATGGAAAGCAATTGTGATTTAATTCTAAGTTTAAAGGGAAGCCCCCAGGAGGATTTTAATGAATGGAAAAACAGAATGTGACGTGAGTTGTAAATAATGGAGGCAATGAGTTGATTATGGAAGCTGAATGATGATTACATGGAGGGTTCATTATGTTATATTGTCACTTTTGAATGTTTAAAGTTTTCTAAAATAAAAAGTTTGAAAAGGGGGAGAGGGGAAGAGGAAAAAGTATAAGTAGGAAGACTAATTCAGAGGCAGGTACTAGATGATCCATTAGGATTTGCTCATAGTTTGAACCAAGGGGTGAGAGAAGAAAAAGACAACTGGACTTCTCACTTGAGTAACTGGATTAATGGTAGTGCTGTTAACTGAGATGTGGAAGATGCGGTTTGGACAAGGGGGGAACCACAGCTCTGCTATCAGCACGTCAGGTTAAAATCCCTCTGAGATACCCAGGTAGAAATGTTCATTAGGCAGCTAGATAAGAGAAACTGGAGCTCAGGGAAAAGATCAAGTGTGAAGATAAAGTTAGGAAGTCTTTAAATTTAAATTCAGGCCTAGATGAGGGCACCAAGGAAAAAACATAAACAGAAGAGAAGATGGTCAAGAATGGAGTCCTAAAACTCTCCATTTAAAGATTGCAAAGAACAGGGAGACATCAGCAAAAGAGACAGAAAAGGAGCTACCTTGGGAGAGAAGGGAAAAACCCAGTGTGTTTCAAGTAGAAAGTGGTCCATAGGGTCAAACAGAACTAAGAGGCCAAGTGACCAAGATAACTGACTACTGAATGTAGAAAAAATGGTTGCCATTGGGTTAAGATCCCATCAGCTTAAGGAAGAATGGGAGACAAAGTAATATAAATGAGTGCTTTTAAAAGGAGTTTCTTATGAAGGAGAGCAGAGAGCTTGGGGTCCAGTAGGTTGTTGTTGTTTTTAAGATGAGCAGTACTACAGCATACCATATATTGGTGGGAATAATCCAGCAGGTAAGGAGACATGACTGACACAAGGGGGAAAAGGATAACTAGAGGATATACCTCTTTGATAAGTCCAGAGGGATAAGTGCAGAAGGAGGATTGGCCTTAGGAGCCGGGACGGTTCATGCATTGTACAGGAGGGACTGCAAAGGAAGTATATGCGGACACAACACACGGCAGCTGGCAGGTTTGGCAGTAGGAAAGAAGTTGTCCTTGTCTTTTCTCATCGGTTTCTATTTTCTCAAGAAATGAGGTCACAAGCTGAGGGTGAAGAGGAAAAAGGAGGTATTGATGAGGCAAAGCAAAACTATGAAAAGTGAGCTCCAAGGGTAGAAAAATCTCATAAGGAAATGGTGCCTTGCCAAGGACTCTGCCAAGTACCACTTAAGCTCTTAAGTAAGACTGGCAACTTCCATTGTGTCTTTTTCTCCAGAAAATCTCACCTGTCCAGGTGGAGGCATAGAGTAAGCAGAAGGTTAGGATTAATTTTTGCAGATTTTTGCCAGAGAGGTACAAGAGGGAGAGAGAGGCTCATAGGAGCGAAGCAAACACAGTAGAAGCTAGAGATCCTGACAAGGAAATCAAGGTCCTGGAGCCTGGAGAAAGAGAGGAGAGGACATGAGAGGGAAGAAGTGAAGAGGTGGTAACGTTAGTGTATTTGAGTTCTGTGAACAGTGACTAAAGAGCTTCTGGAATCTGGCATCTACCAAAATGTTGAAAGCAAAGCAGCAGGAAAGACAGGAGGTGCCATAGTGGGGTATATAGCCTTACTGGTCCTTGAAGAGCTGCAGTTTTACAGGGAAGAAGGCAGAGATGTGGTTTTAGAGGCAGCATGAGGAAGAAAGACAAAACATTCTCCACCACCGGGATTGGAAGTTGTGGAGAATGACAGAGAAGATGGCCACCAACTTGAGAAAGTTTTGAAGGAGGCTGTGTCCCTAGGGAACGAACACACACACACACACACACACACACACACACACACACACAGCGTTATAATACATATAAGACCCCTATGCTACTCTTTATAAGAAGAGCAACCCTCACAATCCATTTTAGTAAATTACTTACTGAATATATGGAGCAATGTCTTCTTCTGTCCACTTTTCCCTTAGGGAGAAGAGACTATTAAAACGTTCTTGATTATCCTCAGGTAGATCATCTACTTTTAGCAAAAATATGATTTCTGGTCTTGACTGTCTATCCACCAAGGCTAAACCCTAAGAAAAAAAGGACACGGAAAAAGGCAGTTAAAATAATGGTTTTATGTTTAAATATAACTCATTGTTTTATCTTTAGATTCATCTGAGCCGAAGCCATTTAAAATGTCAGTTACATGAAACACACAAACTACAGAGAGACCTTCAATAGCCTTTTTCATAAAACGAGCTCCATTCAACAGTGATTTCTCCTTTTCCCTTCTGCATTCTGGCTCCTACTGCACATTTTATAAAGAAAGCTCTAGTTCAAGGTTACCAATGACCTGTCATTGACAAACCCACTGGGCCCTTTCTTGGATTCATCTTGCTAGCCCTGTTTCCTTTACTAATGTTGATTCCTACCTCTTTGAATCTCTACTGCTGACATCACCATCTCATTTTCCTCCTTACTCAATGTTGCATTTCCTTGGGCTTCTATCCTGACTCCTCAACTTGTCTCACTGTCACTGCCCTGGGTGACTCAACCAACCTCAACTAAACCCATAACAGTAAGCACCACTTACTTGCTAGATGGTAATATATGTATCTTCAACTCAAATCTCTCTTCCAGGCACAAGAACTCTATCCAAACCTATCTATGAACTCATTGTGTTTGCCACTCAAACCTGCTCTAGTCCCATTATCCTAGGACACGAGGAGACCGGGGCAGTATCCTAGATTCCATTATTCAAACTTAATCCTACAGATTTTAAGGCCTCAATATTTCTCTATGCTCTATCACCTAGTTCTTTGGTCAGTACTTTCTTAGGAGCACTTAAGTATAGAGAGCCTGAATATTCTCCTTTTTCATAATCTAGCCAACCTTCCATGCAACCATCTTCAAGGTTAGTGTTCTTCTCAAAAGGCAAAACTCACCAGGTAGCTCTTTTGATGTCACTAAAGGGCCCCAAAGGAGCTTTCTAAATAGGACTGAAATTCCTTAGCACAGACCATAGTGTCCCTCACTGACTTACCAGCAACTTCCACTCTAACTCTTCTTCCTACTAACAGTGCCCCAATTTGTGTCCCTCCATGCCTTGGAGCATGCTGTCCTGGATCCTCATCTCTGCCCTTCCATGTTGAGAGTTAATAGTTCATTCTTTTAAACCCAGCAGCTAAAATCATCATTCCTTCAAAAATCATCTCTGATTGACCAGATGAATAAGTCCCTTTTCTTTGCTCCCATAACATCTTGTACACATGTCCTTCCCATGACACACATCACTCTACATTATTAGAAGAGTTAACAGGTAACATGCACCCCCCCATTGCCAGATCCCAGGCTGAGGACCTTGATGGCACGTTGTGTGATGTTTTCTCCTCAGCATCTAGCATGGTGCCTACACATAAAAGGAACTCTGTAAATATTGAGCAAATCCTTTCACGATTTAACAAATGTTTACTGAGCATACACAACTTGCCAGGCAGTATGCTATGTATTGATAAGCAAGAGTGAACAAAATTCTATCCAAGTGGAGAGTGGGAAACGCACATAATTCAATGTTTTCCCAGTACTAAGCCATAAGCACCATGAAGGAAAAATACAGGGTACTGTGGCAGAGTATAACAGGAGTATACTGTTATATACTGTGGCAGAGTATAACAGGAGGCATTTCATCTCGCTTCTGTAACTTCACCCGCTTGCTAAATAGATAACTTAGGTTGCAAACCACTCCCCCACCCCTTTCACTAAGATACGGCCAAGGCAAGGCCATCCAACAAAGACAAGGCCAACATGTAAAACGTCATGTGGCCACTGCCTCACGATATCTCAGGTGTTTAACTATGATTGGTCATTTACAGGACAAAGAACCTTAAAATAATAGGTTTCCATCAAAACTAACGTCTATGTGTCACAACATAATTGGCTACTATAAAATGCTGTAAACTGTAACTGGTTAACGAGATAATGACGTATTCTGCCTGGCTGAAATCCATAAAAGTTCACTGCTACATTTGTTCAGGGCCATTCTCTGCACTTTTCTCCTTAAGATCAGGAGATCAGGTTTGGCTCAGCCGTGAATAAAATCTTGCCTCGCTTCTATTCGGCGTTTGGTGGTCTTTTTTGACAGCACCCTGTTTCAATTCTAGAACAAAAAGCCTTGTGTGAAGGTTCTAAGGTAGGACAGAGCTTGGTGATCTTGAAAACCTGAAAGAAGGCTGGTATGCAGGGAGCAAGAGAGAAGTAGGAAGAGATGAAGCTATGGGGAAGATTATGAAGATGATGCAACAAGATGACACATACTGGGTGGGAAGCAGGATTAATAATAAACAGGCTTGAGGGATCTCACTGAGGTGACAGAAGCGTTCTAAAGCCAATGATGGACTGAAGGCACAGTGTGCTCCTAGTGGAAATGGTGGCTGGGAAAATAAGCTAGCTCCAAACTCAGTTGCAATACAAATTTCATTTCACCCAATAATTAACGATAACCAGGTGAGTTATGGAAGCATGCACTATTGCTACCTTACCTTATTTTTTTTTAAACATTTCTTTATTTTTGAGAGACAGAGAGAGACAGAGCATAAGCAGGGGAGGGGCAGAGAAAGAGAGAGAGAGACACAGAATCCAAAGCAGGCTCCAGGCTCTGAGCTGTCAGCACAGAGCCCGACGCGGGGCTCGAACTCACGAACCACAGATAGTGACCTGAGCCGAAGTCAGACGCTCAACCGACTGAGCCACCCAGGTGCCCCACTACTTACCTTAAGTTGATCAAGCTTGGTTATCATTCCTTCGGGAACACTCTGTTGCCACACTTCTTGAAACTCAGCCAGATTAAATTTCACTGCATTCTGAAGTAGCATCTGTGCTGTTGCTCTGCATATCTTATCAGCACTCAATTCAAAATAAACTTCACCTAAGGAAAAGGGATCAGATGGTTTCATACTGGCAATTCAAAGCACTCCTAACGTTTCCTTTTCCTCAACGCAATTTCTCAGAAAAATTTATGCACAACTCACCTCCCATAAGCCCATGGAGTTGTTTTCATCAGGCACACGCTTCAGAAGGGCATACTGATTTTAAACCTTTTTTTTAATGTTTATTTTTGAGATAGAGACAGAGTGTGAGTGGGGGAGGGGCAGAGAAAGAGGGAGACACAATCTGAAGCAGGCTCCAGGCTCCAAGCTGTCAGCACAGAGCCTGATGTTAGGGCTTGAACCCACAAACCGCGAGATCATGACCTAAGCCGAAGCCAGACGCTTAACCGACTGAGTCAGCCAGGTGCCCCATACCAACTTTAAACACATACAAGTTAAAATACAAGGCAAAATCTTACCTTCCTCTATATATTTCTTGCCATAACATTTAAGGCAGTGTTCAATCATTTCCCTGAAAAATTTAAAAATACTCAGTTGAAAAGTTATCACATTTTTATGCATTATATTTTAAACACCTTTGCTAACTAAAAACTTAATATAGAACTTTGAGATCTGAAATACTAAGAGATTTCGGTTGCCATGTAAAATTTTACATTAGCAACTAACTAAAAAATACCAGGAAGCCACTATGTGCCAGGCCCGTGCTAGACATTTTTACATGAATTATGTGAGCATATTTATTATCATAAGATAGCTTAGATATAATTATTTCTTTACATTTTTATGGCAGGAAAAAATAGAGATGATGCACATTGATTCAGTCCCATGACCAAAATCCCTAAGTCCTTCTTGGTTATGTATTTTTAAATTTCTATACGATATCCAATTATAAAGAGCCTATGCCCTGGGTTTAGTTCCACCCTGGAAAATAACTTTCTTTCTTTAGAGGAAAATTGGAGGCACAGTGATGAAAATACTTACTCTGGCTCTAATGGTCCAAGTTCCTGAAGGCACGTATTCAAAGGAACTTTACCAAAAGACCAAGATTCAGAGTCCACAAGCTGAGTTACATGATTCAGAAGTTTCATCTCATAATCAAAGTCAAGAATCCTCCAATAACCTACAAATTCCAAATGTAATTTAAGCAAAATAATTGGCTAATGACCAATAAAGAAGCAGCATTCTCTTGCCCAGTACAAAAAAGAGGCACTAATGTCTTAGCTTTCTTTATAAGCAATGCTTCTTTTTGTTTTTCTCCTAATCATTATGAATTGTGTCTTGAGAGAAACCAAGCAGTTTTTTTTAACTGTTTTTTTAACTGTTTTTTTAAATGTTTTTATTTTTGAGAGAGAGAGAGAGAGGGAGAGAGCGAAAGCGAGCAGGGGAGGGGCAACGAGAGAGGGAGACACAGAATCTGAAGCAGGCTCCAGGCTCTGAGCTGTCAGCACAGAGGCTGATGCAGGGCTCGAACTCATGGACTGTGAGATCATGACCTAAGCCAAGGTCAGATGCTCAACCAACTAAGCCACCCAGGCGCACTGAAACCAAGCAGTTTAAAAAAATATATATATGACTAACACTGATTTTTATCAAGTGCTTTAACACTCAATTATCTCAGAAGAATCTTGTTGATCTAAATGGAAATGTGGAAACCTGTAGCTGGAATAGTGATTTCATTAGAACATCGTACAAATGAGGTGAAGACCGTAGGTTTGATATCCCATACACTGAACTCTGCTGTGGGCCACTGCCATGGTTATAACTCTCATCTCGGCTGTCCTGCAGAGGTGTCCTTGTACTCGTAAAGAAGCCTAGGTCACTCAAGAGTCAATGGACTCAGAGGTACAATGTGAACCAGTGGCAAGATAAAGGCTGGGCCTCAAGACACCTTTCCCTATTCTGGTGAAAGATCACAAAATGCCGTATTATAATCGAAGGCTCTAGGACCATCCCTGGAGAAACAAATCAAGTACAAATCCACCATTTCCAAGGAAGAATGTTACTATTGCTATTCTGAAAGTATAAAGGCAACAATGGAATAGGGAATGTGTGACGTCGATCTCAGAAAGAATGTTAGGAATAATCTACGCATCCCTTGACACTAAAATGTTATCCATCCCCAGGCAAGAAGTGACTAACATACAGAGCTGCATTAAAATCCATTGGTTTCCAACCTCAACACGCCTGGTACCCAATCACCATAGTGATTAACAGCAGGCATCCATCATAAAAACTTCATTTTCAATGCTTAGGACCAAATGTGCCTCAAGGAAAAGGCCTGTAAGGAGAGGTTGGAGTCACTGGTCACAGTTGACCTCCTCGGGTGAAGGTCACACGGAGTCTCTACCCCACACCCAAAAATATAAATATCATCTTTAAGCCCAAAAGAAAATTAAATAAATAGTGTGCAATAGGATCAAGATGTCCATAAATCTCTCTCACACGTGATGCCCAATTCCATTCTTATAAATAATTATAGTAAGTCATGTTACCTTCAATCTCACAGGCATTTAGAACTTGTAATTGGGCCATTATTTCTTCCTCACTTGCCTGAATTTGATCAAGCAAATCTTCAGTTGTATACTGAAACAAGAAAAAAAAAAAAAAGAAAGAAAACCAAAAAACATTTTAAGGTCTTTGAAGAATATTTTTTTAAGACATTAAATTTGGGGGAATAAATACACAGAACAGATTAAGGCAGTATTTATACTGTAGCTCAATTTCTTTTTTTAATAATGTATAATGATTACTACATGAAATCTCAGAAAAAATATAGGGGTAAATCTTCATGATGTTGGATTCAGCAAGAAGTTTCTTAGGACACCAAAAACTACAATGACAAAAGAAAAAACATAAATTGGACTTCATCAAAATGAAAAACTTCTGTACTTCAAAATAGCATCAATGTAGTATAGTATATGTATATAGTATACAAATAGTATACGATTCCACCTGTATGGGATATTTAGAATAGTCAAATTCATAGAGATGAAAAGTAGGGTAGTAGTTGCCAAAGGCTAGGAGGCAAAGGATACTGGAGAGTTAGCGTTTAATGGGTATATAGTCCCAACTTGGGAACATGAAAGGTTTCTATGGATGATGTGTGGAGGTCATGGTTATAGAACAATGTGAATGTATGTAATGGCACAAAACTACACACGTA
Organism: Cryptoprocta ferox; assembly: GCA_028646485.1. Taxonomy (NCBI): domain Eukaryota; kingdom Metazoa; phylum Chordata; class Mammalia; order Carnivora; family Eupleridae; genus Cryptoprocta; species Cryptoprocta ferox. The sequence continues at coordinate 18,919,427 of CM053569.1, read as the reverse complement.
AAAATGTTTACAACTGTACATTTTTTCTTATGTATACTTATCACAATTTTTAAAAAAATCTAAAGTGAGGGGTGCCTGGGTGGTTCAGTCAGTTAAACATCCGACTTCAGCTCAGGTCATGATCTCATGGGTTCAAGAGTGTGAACCCTGCATCGGGATCTGTGCTGACAGCTCAGAGCCTGGAGCCTTCTTCGGATGCTGCGTCTCCCTCTCCCTCTGCCCACCTCACCCCGCATTGCTCGTACTCTCTCTCTCTCTCAAAAATAAAAAAAATAAAAATAAAAATAATTTTTTTAAATCAAAAGTGAAAAATAACCCACAAAATGGGAGAAAATATAAGCATATTATATTCATTTTAATGTTTATTTATTTTGATAGCATGCTTGCATGTGTATGCATGAACCAGGGAGGGGCAGAGGGAGAGAGAGAATCCCAAACAGGCTCTGTGCTGTCAGCAGAGAACCCGACACGGGGCTCCATCTCAAGGAACTGTGAGATCATGAACTGAGCCAAAATCAAGAGTCAGAGGTTTAACTGACTAAGCCACCCAGGTGCCCCTAAGCAAATTATGTTTCTGATAAGGAACTTGTAATTCAATTATATAAAGAAGTCTCCTACAACTCAGTAATAAAAAGACAAATAATCCAATTAAAAATTAGGCAAAGGAGTTCCTGAATAGACATTTTTTAATGAAATACAAAGTCAAGAAGCACATAAAAAGATGGTCAATATCATCAGTCATTAGGGAAATGCACATCAAAACCACATGATACCACATCAATACCACCACAGGTATCGATATAAACAAGGCAATAACAGGTGTTGTCAAGAATATGCAGAAATTGGAGCCCTCATACATGGGAATATAAAATGGTGTAGCCACTTTGGAAAACAATCTGACAGTGCCTCAAAAAGTTACAAAGAGTTACAATATGACCCATCAATTCCACTCTTGTGTCTATATCCAAGATAAAGGAAAACACAGGTCCTCTAGAAACTTGTACATGAATGTTCACAGGAGTGTCATTCATAATAAAATGTGGAAACTACCCAAATGTCCATCAGCTGAAGAACAAATGAACAAAATGTGGTATATCCATAAAATGGACTATTTTCAGCAATAAAGACAAATAAACTAGTATATACAACAACATGAATGAACCTTGAAAACATGCCAAGTCAGAAAAAAAAAGAAAGACAGTCAGAAAAGGTCATATATTATATGATTCTATTCATATGAAATGCCCCAAAGGTATTTTACCCAAGAGGTAAATCAAAAGACCGAAAGATTAGTGGTTGCTAATGGGCGAGGGAAGCAGAGAAAGATAAGTTTAGAAAAGAACAGTTAAGGAGTACAGGGTTCCCTTGGGTTGATAAAAATATTCTAAACTTCATCATGGTGATGACCGTACAACTCTGTGAATGTGCTAAAACCACTGAATGAGTGAACTGTCTGGTATACAAATTGTATCTCAATAAAGTGGTTACTAAAAAAAAAAAAAAAACCAGTCAATGGAGAAAGAGAACTAACATAAATATGGTCTTCAGAAGGTCAGCACAGCTATGATGTTGAACTACATTAAAAACTTGAAAATTATTTTTACTTGGCTTGTAAATATTTTTCCATACTTCCAGGAATTAGTTAATCCTCACAATAGAATAAGAATACTTTCGGGGCACCTGGGTGGCTCAGTCGGTTGAGAACTGACTTCGGCTCAGGTCACAGACTCATGGTTCATGAGTTCGAGCCCCACGTCGGGCTCTGTGCTGACAGCTCAGAGCCTGGAGCCTGCTTCAGTCTCTTTGTCTGCCTCTGTTTATTCCCCTCCCTGGCTCTTGTTCTCTCTGTCTCTCTGTCTCTCTCTCTCTCAAAAATAAGCATTTAAAAAAAAATTTTTTTAATACTCAAGAAAAAGAAGAAAAAAGGTGGGAAGCAGCAGGGGGACAGAAGAAACAAGACTGACAAAACACTGATAACTGTTCAACTGAGTGATGAATAGATGGGGATCTTTCTGCTTTGGGGTGTGTCTGAAATTTTCATAATACAAATATGAAAAATAAGAATGTCACCATCAAGTACCTCTAATCATAGTTCTGTTTTTCAATTGAAAAAGTGAAAATAAGTCTTACTTTTGAATGATTGGAATCCTCTTTTTGACTGTCGGGTCCTTCGTAGGCATTCTCCATCAAAAGTTTCTTTAGCTTCTTTAATTTAGGTCTGCATCTTCTTAATTCCCAATAATTATTAGAAAAACCAAAGATCTAGAAAGTATAAATATATTATAGGGCTATTCTAAACGAAAATTTCATACAAAATTTCAACTGCCTCATTTGCTCTCGGTAAGAAGACAAGAGAGCCCGGGCACTCCGCTTTTTGTCGAAGAGGCACCCTCCAGCTGACTCAGCAAATAGATGGGTATCTTCCGGAAACATCTTTCCAAACCCCAATTAAGAGGACACTGCCGGGGCACCTGGGTGGCTCAGTCGGTTAAGCGTCCGACTTTGGCTCAGGTCATGATCTCACGGTTTGTGAGTCTGAGCCCCGCATCAGGCTCTGTGCTGACAGCTCCAAGCCTGGAGCCTGCTTCGGATTCTGTGTCTTCCTCTCTCTCTCTGCCCCTTCCTTGCTCATGCTCTATCTCTTTTTCTCTCAAAAAGAAATAAACATGAAAAAAAATTTTTTAAACCTGCCAAAATAGAAGTAATCACTGAGTTCCCTATGTCCAGCGTGCTCTGGGAACTAGGGTGTGCCCAGAAAAGAATGACCAGGATGGTGACCCTGGTCATCATTCTGCAACCCTGATGGAAACAACAGCAAACGGCTATTTTTAGGCTGGAAAATGGAGAACAGGGAAGAGACATGATCACAGTGTTCAGATAATGAAGGGATATGAAAGGACACAGGGAGCTTCCTTGTTCTGTGTTGTTCATGGTGTCAAAATGTGGCAGAAAGTTAAGGATGAGATACTTCTTTTCAGTGGAAGAACTTCCTACTATTTAGAATTGCAGCTAATTCCTTATTTAACTGGTAAAATTAGTGAGAGGCTTATGACTCCGAGAAACCCAGTTGACAGTGGCTAAATGATGGGTATTTTATTCCTCTCTACCTTCGTGACTTGCCAGTGTCTAGCCCTTAGTAGGTGCCAAGTGGTTCACATAAAATAAGGAAAAAAGGCTCAACTGGATTACATGTGGGGTGCCCTCTGACTCGAAAATGGAAAGTCAGGGGATGCGTCTACCTTGAAGCTAGTACAAGGCTTGACTGACAAGACACGGCCCAGACTGGCTGATGATGCTGATAAATCTGAAGACTCCAAAAGAGAAGCGTGAGGACCAAACCCAAAAGACTGATTTCATCCATGTCCACAGACTCACAGCCTCCAGGCTCTACCCAAAGCACAGACGTTGGCGTGTGCTTTGTGTTGTAGGGAAGTCAGGGTTAGTGCAGACTTTAAATTACTTGGTGACATGGACAAATTAGGAGATTTTGCCCCAAGATCTAAATGTCCAGGTTTACTTGAAAACAAGAAATCAGAAGATTTGGCAGTTCTGGGCCTGCTTTCCTACAAGGCCAAGCTGTGGTCGCCCACCTCTGTGGGGCCTGTGCTTGTCACTTTGCCGCAGGCTCCACCATCCTCTATTACCTGCGGAGACTGGGTGTCCGCTGCTATTTATCAACAACAGCCTGCTTTGTGTATGTAAGTTCCTTACTTAGCCCCTTCAGACATCGGAAGTGCAACCACAGATCAAAACTTTAGTGGGTAGAACTTTGTTAAGCTTTGCCCAGTCTCAGTGCACACAATTCCCATAAGGAGAACTCAGAGGTGCTCCTGTATTGTTACAGCCCGGCAAAACACCTACAGAACAGGTATGCGATGAGAAAATAACAGTTTACAAAAGACTCAACTGCCCATGTTTCTAGTTAATTACAATGAAAAGACAGAACCCTCCCCCTCCCCCCAAAAAACCAAAATACGAAATTTACCTAAGTGTCTTTTGTTCTAGCAACATCATGGGTCAGAGATTTCCCAACATTTTCCCCTTATTTCTAATCCAATTCTATTTCTAAGGCACTAGTTGGCCTAAAATCATTCGGAGAGAATTAAAGGCTGGGTTTCAATCACAACATGTGTAACAATCTACCCAGGATGGAGACGTCTATTTGGTATCTGCCACCAGTAGCCTCCATAATAATTAAGACTTTGTCATACATGGCTAGAGGTAGTAATGAACTAAATGGACTTCAAAGGTGAGACACACAAACACACTTGCCTCGAAAAATCCAATTTCTTCATTTCTCCGCCTCATAAATATTACTTAAGGTGCTAGTTGTGGTTTGAGGGAGTCTTGTTTCAAAACATATACACAGCAAGACTTACTAAAGATAGGTAAAATGTTTAGAATACGTCACCTCATTACACACTTTCTATGTCACTGACAATGATCAACCCGTTTAGGACTTAAATAGGGAAAATAAAGACAACTTCACGAGACTCCAAAAAACAAACGATGCCAAAAATTTTTAATCTCATTAGAGAACCTTTCAGGTCCCCTGTAATCATGCATTTCACACCTAAAGATTTTAATTAAAGGCAATATTAGCACATGTGTAGTGATTCTCATATAAATTACAAGACAAATAACAGTACCTCAGTATGAATAATGTTACAATGTGTTTCTTCCGTCTTCAGCTGGTCAGGAGTTTTACAATCAGGAATGAAAAGCAACATATTGGAAGTGTCTGCTATTTTCAAGTCATAAGTTTTGTCTTTGCTGCACAGTACAGCCTGCTCGTCTTTATCACCACGAATCACAAGACTGCAGGAAAATGGGAAGAGAAAAAAAAGACATGGTTTGCTGAGACACCAACGGACATCTTCATTATAAATAGTTCCAAAAGCCTCTAGGCTTGCAGAATTTAAAATTAAGTCTTGAGGCTGTGTCTGGCCCCTGTTCTCACCACCCTCACATAATGCTGGACTCCACAGAACAATGGCGGAACCAGCTGAGAGACAGAGGGGCACCAGGTGGCCTCGCCAAGGAAAAATAATTCAACATGCAAGAAAGATCCAAAGGAGCCAAGAGTCCAAATGTGACCACATGGCATCTTCCTGCACACTGCTTGGAAGAGCACAATACAAAAAAACATCCAGTAACTTCAGCCACAATGTCAGTTTCGTAAACCGTGTTAAAGCAGTACTTCTCAAACCTATGCATAGGCATCTTAGAGAATCTTGTTAAAAAACTGAATCCCAATCTGCAGGTCTGGGATGGGACCCAGGATTCTGCATTTCTCACAAGCTCCCAGATGACCATCATCCCGCTGATGGTCCTGGTACCACCTAAGAGTGGTTCTTCTTGTTTTGTTCTGAGTTTCCCCTAACAATCCTAGGACACATCCTAGCCTACCCATCAGCTCTTGTTGCAAAGATGTCGGGACTTTATGAAGAGAGATGCAACGCTGAATGAAAAAATATGAAAAAGATATATTTACACACTGCAGTAAAGAAGCTTTGACAAAGGCTCACAGGGGGAAAAGAGCAAGAAGAAAGAAGAGGAGGACAGAGGTGAGGAAGAAGAGGAAACACTAAAGGAGATGATGGGGGGCACCCAACTGGGTCGCTCAGTTGGTTAAGCATCTGGTTCTTGATTATGGCTGTTTTTGACGTCAGGATAAACTGCTTGAGATTCTCTCCTCTCTCTCTGTCCCATCCCCCCCTTCTCTCAAAATAAATAAATAAACTTAAAAAAATTTTTTTCACTAATGTTTTATTTATTTTTGAGTGAGAGAGAGAGAGATAGCATGAGCAGGGGAGGGTCAGAGAGAGGGAGACACAGAATCCGAGGCAGGCTCCAGGCTCTGAGCTAGCTGTCAGCACAGAGCCCGACTCGGGCCTAGAACCAACGAACCGCGAGGTCATGACCTGAGCCGAAGCTGGACGCTCAACCGACTGAGCCATCCAAGCGCCCCAGGTTAAACGTTTTATAGACAAAACTGCTAGAAACTACTCCCTTGCTGTCAACCCCATCATCTTTTTTTTTTTTTTTTAAGATTTTTAAAGGGGCGCCTGAGTGGCTCAGTCAGTTGAGCATCCGGCTTCGGCTCAGGTCATGACCTCACGGTTCCTGGGTTCGAGCCCCAAGTCACCTGGAGCCTGTCTTCAGATTGTGTGTCTCCCTCTCTCTCTGAACCTCACCCCCACTCACGCTGTCTCTCTCCCTCTCAAAAATAAATAAAACATTAAAAAAATTTATAAAACGTTTAACCCTCCTATACATTATGCACTTCTTTTAAAGAAATAATAAAAATAAAATTGAAATAGAAGAATGTGTAAGTACTTTTTAAAACTAAGACTCAGTTCAAGCGAAAAGAATGCATGATGTTGTTGTTTTTTTAAGCTTCCTAGCACTAGTAACACTTAATGGTTCCAAGTACCCACTCTTCAACATTTGCTTCCACATTGCACTATCCAGGCTTCAATATTTTGTTTAAAACAACGACCCGTCCTTGGCAAAAATGCTTTCCAAACACACATTTCCAGGTCCTTCTGGATTGCCAGGTGGATGAATAGTAACTGAATAACGAGAAGGTCCCCAACACCTGAAGTCCTTTCTTAGCTCCCCAACAACTCAGTGGGGATGAAAACCAGTGAGGGAGGCCCCCGTTTGGCTCCCTTTAAAGATACTTTGTGGCTAGCATCTGAAGACTGGCCCAGTTGAGTAAATATGAAAACTGAAATCCTGAGGAATTCGATTTAAAGCAATCTACAAGAGAACAAACTACCTAATAAAATACAGGTGTTGGAAGAAAGGTGGTCCAGAAAAGAAACAAACCAGAGCCCCTAACTCCTAATTTCCAAGAGCTGGGAGGGCACACATTTGACAGAATGATTCTCTAGACTTCTCTTTTGACTATGTTTTAAAATCCATGGTTTTGCAGCAAATGTGTAGCTGACCCAAACTTAGAAACAGCTTCAGATTCCCACTAAATGACCCCAAGCAAGTCTGTTTCTTGAGGGCCTCCCACAATTACCAACTCTGTAAAACGTTTTTCAACGTATTCCCTACAGTCCTACCGATGGTCTCGAAATGAACATAAGTAGAAGGCAAGAGTTCTATAAATATTAGACAGTAGCGCTGTATTGTAAGCTGGAAGGCCGAAGCGCTCGGTGCAGTTGCCGGCATCACTGTTAAGGTCTGAAAACGTCATTGAGGTTGTGTTTCCTGATTTGTTTCCGAGGACACAGGCCTCCCCGATCATATGCACCAGTCCAGTGGGCATCACCTCAGTCCAGCTAAGTGTACCACCAGCAGGGGTGTGGACTCCACGGAAAAAGGCAGCGCGCTGGAGTCAGGCCTCCGGGCAGCTGCGAGCGCCCTGCTCAAATCCATGCACCTTCCCGGCCCAGTTTCCCCGTCCTCCGTTTCCCCGCGGGGCAATAGGCCGGCGGCTCACCTGTGCCCGGCCTCCAGCTGCTGGCACAGCGAGGGCTCCAGCTCCAGCAGGCAGAAGTCACCGGCTGCGGCGCCGGCCCCCGGGCCGAAGCCCAGGCAGTGCACGGCCGGCAGCAGCTCGGCCGCATTCAGCTTGGCGATCTGGAGCGTCGCGTCCACCTCCTCGCGGGTCCTCCTCATCGCTGTGCGGCCTCGGGGCTCCCACCGCGTCCCGGAGGAGGCCCTCAGGGTTGACTCCAGGGCACCGGCTCGGGGAGCGGCCCGGAGCCAGCGAAATGTACCTGAGGAAGGGAAGAGACTTTCGAAAGCGCGCCCAGGCGGCAGGGGGCGTGTTTCCGGGGCGGAGCGTGTCGCTGGCGCGTCCTTCGGAGGCTCCAAAGGGCGTCGCTGCGCGATCCCCGCCGCGGCGGGTCACCCCAGGCAGAGCGGGCTGCGGGAGGAAAGCACGGCTTCCGCGGGGCGACCTCGGCGGGACCTCCCGGGAGCTGCGCTGCCACCCTGCGGGGCGCCACGCGGAACCCTCGCCCACCCCTTCCGCTGCTCCGCCGCCGGTTTCCCGCCAGCACCCCGATTTCCTCGCCATCGAAACAGCCCAGTTTTTCCGCCAGGGCCGGGACTTGTGATTAGCACTCTGCCTCCATAATTTTCTACATCCTTCGCTCCAACCCTCTAAGGTGGTTCCTTGTTCGCCCCATTTTGCAAATGAGGCAAGCTCCTTGCCCGCGGTGGCCCAGTAGGAGGTAATAAAGTCTGATTCCAGCGCAGTCTACCATGTAGCTAAACATATGCATCCGGGTTTTATGCAAACACTTTGGATCAGGAGCGAGGCCCTGGTAGAATTGGAAAGGGAATCTCACTTCTGTGGGCTTGGGGCCCGGCATATCTGGGAGACAATGGCTTGGACTAGATCCATCCATTCATTGAGTACCTAGTGTGAGCTGGGTGTCAGGAGAGGGGCTGAGACCCGTGTCCAGAGAAAAGCAACTTTCCTGGGGTGGAAAGAGCCTGCAGTCTCCTGGGGAGACGGACAAACTCACCACCGCAGGATGTGTAAACTGCTCACTCAGCTTTCTCCAAGGTGTCTTCTAGGCCAAATTTTACAGTGACCTGAATGAATACAAAGTTTCATCAGTATATATGGCCGGCCGTGCATTAATAGCTTGTAAGAGCCTGATGCGAACTCTCCCAGGGACCCCGCAGCTTGTTTGGGACTCTTGCTGCTCCGGAGAGCTGAGTCTGCCCGGGAGGAACATTCCACTAGTGTGAATCAGACCTTGGGCAAAGTAAAAGAGGTGGGTGGGTGAGTAGTTGGGTAGGTGAGTGAGGGGTTGAATTCATAGGAAATGAGCAGGCATTTCCTTTCAACTTCTGTGTGAAATTAGAGGAAACTAAAGAGTAGGGCACCCAGTTTAATTTCTCTCATTGCAACTTCCTTATCTGTAAAAGGAAAATAATAATACCTACATTGTAACATGCATGACAAGCAAGTGATATTTAACAAATGGCAGACTTTTGCTATTGTTGTTTATTAGTTATTACTTATTAACCAATTATTTGTGCGTAAGTCATTAAAAAATTTTATTATTGATGAATAAATGATATCTGATTTTGCTATTCTGGCAGGAAGGTGGACCTCAGTTCCCCTCTTAAAACAGAATGATAGTTTTTATTCATTTTTTAACGCATGTTAGATACATTTTTGTAAAGTAAAAAAATTTTTTTCTACACATTTTTCTTAACTGTTTGAAGCTTGCTCATTCACCTGATAACAAAGGGAAAAAAACTCTTTCAACAGGTAAGTGAACAGTTAAAGAGAACTTCAAAAGAGCCAACCATAGTAAAATTGATACTGCATTCATAGACACTGTACTTTTTTTTAAGCTTATTTACTTATTTTGAGAGAGAGCGAGAGAGAGCAGGAAGGTGCAGAAAGATTGGGAGAGAGAGAATCCCAAGCAGGCTCCACACTGTCAGCATCGAGTCTGAAGCGGGATTGAACTCACAAACCGTGAGATCATGACCTAAGCCAAAATCAAGAGTTGGATGCTTAACTGACTGAGCCACCCAGGTGTCCCTGTTCTCTTGATTATAGTGTTCATATATTATTTTCATAGTGTGAAATAGGAATTTTATTTAGTGAATTTTATTTAGTAAATCATAGTTCACATAAGAATTACATGTGAATATTTTTTTAAATTTTTGTTTCCTCTCTTCCTTGTTTTTATTATTATTATTTTAATTTAATGAAGAGTATGGTAGTTTCCAGACATTCAAAAAACTTAAAATGTTTTAAAACCATGACCTTGGTTTGGGTTCTCATTTCCTATTACCGTGGACTCCTAAGGCCCAGGTTTTTCTACCTTCCATCCCCTTCCCACGGCCCATCTATCATAGCCAGTTAATTTTCAAAACATTAAGTTCTCTAATAGCCTTACCCTCTGCTCACCAATCATCAACATCTCCCTCCCCCTTGAAAATAAAGCTCATACTTCTGCTGGCCTCCAAGACTTTTCACACCGGGTCCATCTTGCTCTTCCAGATTCTACAGCCCAAGTGCTTTTTATATATACTATCAACTAACATACGAATGCCCCTGTACTTCCTTACTTTTATGTTTCTGAGTGTTGGGCATGTATTTTTTTATTTTGGAGTTTCCACTAACATTGTGACTTTTCTTCTTTTTTTAATTAATTTTTTAATGTTTATTTATTTTGAGAGAGAGAGAGAGACAGAGCATGAGTAGGGGAGAGATAGAGAGAGAGGGAGACACAGAATTTGAAGCAGGCCTCAGGCTCTGAGATGTCAGCACAGAGCCCAATGTGGGGCTTGAACTCACAGACCATGGAATCATGACCTGAGCCCACATCAGACCCTTAACGGACTGAGCCACGCAGTAGCCCCTCTTCTTCCTTTAAAAAATCAGGATATCTGACGACATGGGACTCATATTTATCAACAGCGAGCTGGTGTTCATGGCTTCTACCTAGTTTTCTCCAGGCCTGTGCTAGGACCTCTCAGTCTGAAAATTCATATTTTTCATTTCCAGGAAATTTTCTTCTATGATTTCCTTGACAACATCCCCTCTCCATGCCTCCACATTTTCTGTTCTATATTTCTGAAACCGATTAGTTGGATTTCCTTATATATACATGATTTTCTAATCTATACATGAAAATATCAATATCAGAAATTTGACTTTAGAAAGATCTTTCAGGTAGCAGTTTGGAGGACAGTTCAGGAACGGAAGTTTAACCCAGTGAGAGCAGGCAGAAAAATTAAATAGACAAGGTCAGAACTCATTGAACTGATTCTATGGCATCAGGACAAATAGAAGGAGAAATAACAAATATTCAGAAAGTAGAATGCATGGACCTTGTTAACAATGTGGAGAGTGAGAAAGGGAGAGAAGTTGAGAAAGACTGTCAGAAGCATGGCTTGGGCAATGGGGAAGGTGTTAGTCCCCTAAAAGATGTGAAAGTACAGAGGGAAATCATTGGATTATTTAAAGTAGGGGAGTAACATGATCAGATTTAGATTTTTAAAAGATCACTTACTAAAGGGTGGGTGACAATTTGATGGAAAACAGGATATTTACATGGTTGCAATGTATCTATCTAAAAATTGTTAATTACAAAAGAAAAAATAGTAACTTTTTAAAAACTTGGAGCAGGTTGGAGGAAGTCACTGACATGACACGACCCTCATTTGACCCTCAAGCTGGATTGGAGCCTCCTCACCCCTCCCTTGTCCTTGGAATGTAAATTCTGCTCACCATTCCCACCGAGGGAGCTGTTCTGAGGATGTAGACTGGAGATGGTAAGGTGTTGAAACCCTCTGGATGAGGAGCGCCTGGGAGGCTCAGTCCGTTAAACGTCTGACTTCAAGCTCAGGTGAAAGTCAGGATCTTGTGGTTTGCGAGTTCGAGGTCCCCACGTCTGTCAGGAGCTGTGCTGACAGCTCAGAGCCTGGAGCCTGCATTGGATTCTGTATCTCTCTCCCTCTGCCCCTTCCCTGCTCACACTCTGTCTCTCTCTCTCAAAAATGGATAAACATTAAAAAATTTTTTTGAAAAGATTTAAAAATAAATAAATAAATAAATAATCCGAATCTAAACATAAGGAAAACCTCAGGCAACTCAAGTTGAGGGACGTTCTGTAAAAAAACTGGCCAGTGCTCTTCAAAAATTGCAAGGTCATGAAGGACAAGAAAAACTGAGGAACTCTTGCAGATTATAGGGAAGTAAAGAGACATGATAATTAAATGCAATGTGTAATCCTAGATTATATCCAGGACTAAGAAAAATTACTGCTATAAAATATATTGTTGAGACAATTAAGGAAATCTGAATATGGATTATGGATTATACAATAGGGTTTTTTTTAACTCTTTTTAAAAAAGTGTTTATTTATTTTGAGAGAGAAGGAATGGGGCAGGAGCAGAGAGTGGGAGAGAGAGAATCCCAAGCAGGCTCTGCACTATCAGATGCGGGGCTCTAACTCACGAACCATGAGACCATGACCTGAGCTGAAACCAAGAGTCAGATACTTAACCAACTGAGCACCCAGGTGCCCCCAATAAGAGTGTGTGTGTGTGTGTGTGTGTGTGTGTGTGTGTGTGTGTGTGTGTATTAGCAATGTTAAATTTCCTGCTTTTGATAATTGTATTGTGGTTATATAACAGAATGCCCTTTTGCTTAGGAAATACACATGGAATATTTAGAAGCAAATGAGCATGATGTCTTACTCTCAAAAAGCTCAAAAAAAGAATATACATTAGATAGACAAAGAAAATGATGAAACAGTGGGGTAAAATGTTATCAATGAATCTGAGTAAAGTGGATAAAGGCTTCGGACAGCATCAAGCTTAGATACAAGAAGTGAGAGTTGGCTCCGGGGCATTTTGCAGGGGGATGGATTATCAAAGCTCCCTCATGTCCAGGCCATGCTGAGCTAGCAGCAGGTTGGGCCCGAGGGCTGAAGCAGTGTGGGAAATGGTCATGGAAAGACAGGAAAGTGCCTTGTGGCTAATGAGTTCCAGGAATGGGAAGCCATGAGTCCCGGAAGATAAAGTATTAGCAGAACTCCCTCCTCCAGTACGGTCTTATTCTTTCTCCCCAGATCTCTGGAGGCAGGTCGTGCAAAACAGATGGTGAACGAACGGTGGACACAGATCAAAGCTGAAGAGGGACAAAGAAGAGCCACCAGTTATAAAAATAAATAAGTAAAATTTTTAAAAGAATTAAAAAAGAATCACCATTTATATATGACCAACGACATGAAAAAGATATAAAAAGTCATCAGGTAAGAGTTAAGCCCAAAGGGAACAGACGTAACAGAGCAAAATTCCAAGACATTGTGATAAATATGATTAACATTTTCAGAGGTGAGCGATAATTCGTAGATAACAGTTGACCAGAGATGGAAGATCTTTTCACTGTTTTCCAAATCTCATTCTGATTTTTAATGATATATTTAGTTGCAGCTTCTTAAATTAGCTCCTTCACTCATGGAGTCAGAATTACTCCTGAAAAAAGCAAAATAGAAGCCCTGAAACTGTCACAGAAATTAAAATTAGCATCACAGAATTAAAAAAAAAAAACTGCATCACACACTCGGGAATATGACAGAAATGAATGTGACCTTCAAAGACTCAAGGGTGCAAGAATGGTTCCCTTCATCTGCCCATTTAATTCACTGGTCTGGCCCTGCATCTGCTGTGCTGAATGTAGTATCTTTCCTTGAGCAGATTAACACACAGCCTCAGATATGTGGGATCCAAATTTAAATCTAATATACTTAAGTTCATCTCCACCATCTTTTTTTTCTCTCTCTACTTACTGAATCTTTTTTGTAGTTTCTTATTTTCTTTCACTATCTTTCACTTAATTGCTTTTGTTTGCTTAGTTTTTCCCCTCCCAGCCTTTAGAAGATATCCTATCCTGCTTCCTCTGCTACTGCTTTTCCTTTACATCTCCCATGTGTCCTGGGAGCGTTGGGCACACTGGCTCTCTGTGAGGTCTTTACTCTCTCCAGGATGCCTCCCCCCATTTGGGGGTCTGTTTGTCTGATGTATTCTTCCCTTCTTTCTTTGCCAGATTAACACCTGTTCGTTCTCTCACTGAGCACTGCCTGGTAGAACTTTCTGAGATCTTGACAATGTTCTATATTTGCACAGTCCAATTTGATAGCCACTAGCCACATGTGCATCGCTTTTGAGTTCTTAAGATATGGATCATGCGAATGAGGAATGAAATTTTAAATTTCATTTGATTTTAGTTAATTAAAACATAAATAGCCATATATGGCTAGTATGTACACTATTGGATCGCTTGCTTAGGTCAATAATCATTTCTCAGAAATCTTTCTCTGACCTCCCTGCTCAGGTGAAGCCTCTCTAATATATACACTCAAGGCAGCAGGTGTGTCTCATTTCTAGATTTTAAGTAAGTTGTAATTTTACATTTATTTGTAATTTATCTCTTTCTCTTTTGTTTCTAAGAGCTTATGTGAGTGATAAAGGTGGCTGGTTTGAGAAATAATTTTTGAGATACAATGGACAATGGTAGCTACTTGATTAGACCTGAGGAGTAAGAAGAAGAGGTGAAGCATCAAGGATGAATTCTAGGTTCTTATGTGAGTAACTGCATTTCCTCTCATTTACAACATATTGCGGGAAGGGTAGGAACAGATTTGGGGGGAGATATGATGGGCACTGGTTTTGAGTTGTGGTTATTGAGCTCCTATGAGAATATACAGAGGAGGACATGCCTTGAAGTTGGATTTAGAAATTGGATCTTGAATAAAGGTCTTGCCAGGAGCTGAAAGATAAAACTTTTAAATACACATATATGGTGATTACAAGAGTGCCTATAAATGAGATCACCCAGGGAGAGTGTGATGTAGGGAGGAAGAGTTTTCCTTTCTTCTCTTCTAGGTTCTTTGGCTCGTCTAATAATTAAATTGACACAAGACAGATTAACAGGAGAAAAACCAACTTAATTCATAATATTTGAGCTTATAGAAATATGAGACTTACAGAAGTGACCAAAGCAGGCAGCTTTTTTTTTTTAACCTTTTAGACAATAAAACAGTAAATGTGTGAAAAATTGACAAGACAAAGTTTGGGCTTGGGGTGGGAAATTAGTGAAGAAATGATAAGTTTATTTATACGGGATTCTTGGCCCTAAATTCCCTATCTCGGTGATGAGGGCGTCTCTCTACCTCCTGGTACAGGAGGGTACCTTTCACATGGCAGATTTATTTCCTGCTTTTCAGGAGACCAAGGAGGGTCAGAGTGTCCTTCTAGCACCAGTCGTTTCTTAAGTTAACTTTAATTCAAAATAATCAGAATGCCACGGTGGTATATTTGGGGGCAGCCTGCCCTGAACCCTATCAGGGACTCACAACCAGAAACTGGGCTAAAAAAAATGAAACCTCACCAACATCTGAAGTGGAAGCCTTGAAAGATATATCTCCTTGGGGGTGCCTGGCTGGCTCAGTCGGTAGAGCTTGTGCCTGCCAATCTCAGGTTCTCGAGTTCAAGCCCCATGTTGGGTAAAGGAGCCTATTTAAAACCAACCAACCAAACAAACAAAACTTCCCTCAGGGAAATAATTTCATGTGATAGGAGAAATAGAATAAAGTATGTCTTAGAAACTATATTACCTTGTTTTTACTTTCACTTCAGATAAGGAATTTCTGATTTACACCAAGACTTATGTAATCCGTTAGAAAATACAGTAGTTTAAATTTTAACTGCACATCCTTTGTTAAATAAACTTGGAAGGCTTTGCTCATAAAATAATCAGGACTTTCCCCACTAGAGGGTGGTATTGTTTCATGTTTCATAGAGTGGCCTGCTGTGCCTCATTCGCTACCTTAGAAAAGAGAAGGAATATCACATTAGAATATTTACTGAGTCAAGCACAGAACTGAGAATCCTTTATGATTCCTCTCACACAATCTTTGCAAGAATGTAAGTCAGATCATGGCATTCCTCTGTTCAAAATCTGCCAATGATCTCAATATAAGCTTTCGGTGTGCATATTAAAAAAAATCACTATGATGCCCTTATACTTGGGAGTATAAAGAAGAAAAAGAAAATAATCCATAACAAAATAATATGCATTTTAATATTTAAATGACTACAGAAGGTCTAGTGAGGTGGTCAGATGTTTACAACTACTTATAATGAATATTTTATTTTGTTTTTAATGTTTGTTTATTTCAAGAGAGAGAGAGAGAGAGAGAGAAATAATGTTTATTTATTCATTTTAAGGGAGAGAATGAGAGCAAGTGAGCAGGGGAGGTGCAGAGAGAGGGAGGGAGAGAATCCCAAGCAGGCTCTGGACTGTTAGCACAGAG
The DNA here is from genome assembly GCA_028646485.1 of Cryptoprocta ferox. Lineage (NCBI taxonomy): Eukaryota > Metazoa > Chordata > Mammalia > Carnivora > Eupleridae > Cryptoprocta > Cryptoprocta ferox. The sequence continues at coordinate 18,903,609 of CM053569.1, read as the reverse complement.
CCTGATGTGGAACTTGAACCCACGAATGGTGAGATCATGAGCTGAGCTGAAACCAAGAGTCAGATGCTTAACCTACTGAGCCACCCAGATGCCCCTAGGGTGAATAAATTTAGAATAACAGAAGGAAGGAAGACAATAGTTTATTGAATATTGCCATCACTTCTTTTTTATATTTGGCATTTTAAAATTTGGCTGAATAATATATCCCTGTACAAACGCACGCAGAATCACCACACTTGCAATACCTACAAGTGCTGACTGAAACAGGGATGCTGTACTCATAGTGTGTTTATCGCGTACAACAGGAGAAAGGCTTTTATGTCATGATGAACCTTTCCTGGTCAAGTTCAGAGCAAAACGCAGTTTTTTGTTTTTTGTTTTTTTGTTTTTTTTTGTTGTCAACGTAGACAATAATTGCGTTCCTGGACAAGTCAGAATTCTGTTAAAATTGTGCAAAAAATATCTTGCATTCCTATATAAAACCAAATTAGGTGTTAAGCTCAGAGAACAGCAAACAGGTTTTTCATCTACAAGAATATCCCGCAGAACCTAGGAAAGACATTCAGTATTGAGGACAATTCCTTAGAAGGTGCTGTCGCAAGAAAGTGAGAATATCTAGCATCCCTAGTTCCGCGTCACTAAAAGCCACTAGCAGTCCCAACAACGTGCCACACCGCAATCCCCACCCAAATTTTCCGAAAAGCCCTCTTGGGGTTAGTTAGCCCTTTTCCTCTAGGAGACCCGCTATCACTTAGTGTCATCATGAAATCAGTCACTAGGTGGCAGCACATACCAAGGTATTAAGTATTTTTGATGCCCTTCCAGCAGTTAAGAACTCCTAGGGACCTAAGCACACATTTATTTGTGACGTTTGATTTCTATCACTACATAAAAGATTAATCAAACACGACAAAAATATTAAAAATGGATGTGAATGATGACATGAAAATTTTATTTTTCCTCTATTTTTACATTTATTTCCCCCTTCTTAAAGGGTCTGTCAACAGAAATATCTAGACAGGATATTACCAAACCATCAGTTTGCTTCCATTCACAGAAAGAGAACAAAAGCTGGGGAATAGAGACTCCCATTAATGGATAAAAGTAACATAAATCTTTTGATATCACGTGAAGTCATAGGGAAAGGAAACAACACACCTCTTGAGGGAGTATAAGAAGACGTCACAGGGAAGGTGGAGTCTGAGTTAATCTTTAAGATCAGGTGGGAACAATACTGGTGTATATATACTAAAAGGCAACAACAGTACTTAGAGCTAACGTGTTATTAAGCTTCAGAGTTGACAATATTCTTTCACATGTTTTATTCAAGTTCATCCTCTCACATTGCTGCTCACCCTTAACCAGTAAGGCTAAAGGTGTGGTCTTTCAACTGGTAACCAGACATTGAGACATACAGACACCGAGTGAAATGTTTATTGGCCAATTTTCTGTCCACAACGATAACAAATTGGGGCTGTGTTTCATATGTTTTAAGTGTTCATTTCTATTCTATTTTACCAAAATGTCAATCTTCAATGAATTGAAAACACACAAACACACACACACACACACACACACACACACACACATACACACACACACACACACAGCATGCACGCACACACGTGCATCTACCAGAAGTTTGAGGAGCATTGCCTCCAGAGCACCAAAACAGCCAGAAGGCATGAAGCAAGTGAGCAGGACCAGCTGGAGGAGGCTTACATTCAACAGTTCCCAACTGTAACAAGTGTGCTCATTACATTTTATTTAGTCCTCCCAACAACCCAATGGAACTAGCAGTATGATCGTGACTTCACAAAAGGGGGCAAAAATTAGGGATGATAATGAACCTGCCCCAGTGGAGTCAGGAATCAAACCGAGGTCTGGTGGAATTTCTGGCCCTTTTAAGATCTTCACGCTGGCTTAATCTCCATGTCAGTGCGCATCTCTAGTCTAGCAATACCTAGAGATCACAGTCTATTCTGGAACCAGTTGCTCGAGCTCACAGACTCAGCACTGGTGCTCCGATGTCCGCAGGAGTCAGACCGATCTTTTCCTAAAGTAGGAAAAAGGGTCTGTCTTCTAACCCAATATAGCACAGTGTGTCTCATGTCAAAAGAAAGTTTGAAACAATGACAGCAAACGAGTTCCCACTTCCTGTGGACATGTACACACGCAGAAACCCTTCTCATCGAGAAAGAGAAATAAATTCTGCTTTTTCTCACTGGAATGGTATGAGGTATTTTCCTGACTTGAATTTTTTCCCCTTATGTCAAGGTATCTTTTTAAATCATAAACTTCCATGATAAAAGGTTTTTATCATATTTTTAAATCATAAACCATTAAACAAGAAAGTATTTTACAAAAATACACTTCTTTTAAGTTTTATTTTTTGGATAAAGAAAGCTGCCTAAATTTCAATGAAAACACAACCAGATTTATAGGAAGAGAAACAAAAGACAATCACAGTAGTGATATGAGTTACAACACACAGTCAGAACTTTTGGATAAAACAGTGTTGAACACTGCTGTAATAGTTTTTTTCATTCTATACTTTCAAAAAGCTTAAAAGCATTAAATAAAAGATTTAGGGAGGCCAGTTCTGCACTTCTCTTTTCTTCATTTTTTTTAAGATTCATTTTATTTTTTGAGAGAGGGACAGGACGTGTGTGCGTGAACCAGGTAGGACAGAGGGAGGCAGAGAGAGTGAGAGAGAATCTTAAGCAGGCTCCATACTCAGCATGCAGCCCAATGTGGGGCTTGATTCCATGACCCTGGGATCATGACCTGAGCAGAAATCAAGAGTTGAAAGGACCCTCAACTGACTGAGCCATCCAGGCACGCTTCTTTTCTTCATTTTGAAGGCCCATTAATAATTTAAAAAATTAATTAGACACAACTTGAGAAAAAGTCTTTTTGCCTTGCACCAAAAATTCCTCATGGAAAGTATCTGATGAGGATTTTTTCTCCTTCCTCTCTTTCTTCCTCCTCCTCCTCCTTCTTATTAAAAACAGTAAAGATATTAAAAAGAACAGCTATTGGCCACATATCATGTACATGAAAACTTTACATAATGTTATTAAGGCACACAACATCCCCATAAGGTAAGAATTATTATTCTTGTGGGGAATTTGAGGCCCAGACAAGATATGTAACTAGCATAAGTTTGCAAAGTTAACAAATGACAGAATCAGTATAGAAACAGCATGTTTGAGTGTGATGTCCATGCAAACTTTTGATATTCTATGATATAGGATTAAAACACGAGTGACAGCCAGTTGTTACAGTCATTAATTCTGGGACCTTTACTGATGTTAAATTATTTTTATAGTTTATGCAGAATGAAGCTCTTAGAATCACATTCACTTAGAACTATGTCTTGCTTGCTCTACATTTTTGCCATGGTCTATTTAAAAAGTTAAGAAAATTAGATAATTTCTTTTGGTGAAAGAGTTACCTAATATCTAGTGTTGAATGCACAAGGGAGTGGGACGATTTTTCTCTTTCTGGAGTAGGTTGACCATAACCTTGAGCATCTACAGACCCAGGGTTCAAGGGCTGCCTAAGTGACTTCCAGGTGTGAAATTTAGGCAAATTACTTCACCTTTCTATGCTTAAGCTTTTCCACTTGTAAGCTGACAATAATAATACCCAACTCTCAGGGGTCAATTAAATAATATAAACAAAGTGCTTAGCACCATGTAAAGCACAGTATAAATGTTCAGTGAATTGTTGTAAATTTTAAGTTCCCTAATGATCTTGTAGAATGTTGGAAAAGGCTACTGTGATCTTTAAAAACAAACAAGAAGAAAACAGAACAATAAAATATAATAAACCTGCAGGATTGTGAGTATAAATATTCTTGAATAGCAGAATTGGTATAAAATACACAAAGAAGAGAATTTGTTTTTTGAAAGCCCTCTCATTTTCATTTTTATTCTGTAGACTTACTACAAATCTTCAATTGAAAGAATGTCTTTCCATATAGTATTCACTAAAAACAATTCACATTTAGTAAGGGCGCAGAGACTTGCATATGTGCAAAAATTGTAAAAAGCTGCAAGAAACGTCAACAAACAAATATCTGCTTAGTACAATGACCACTACTGTTAGCATTACTCTGTTTTCCTGCAGACCAAGCTCTGACCTTGCATGGGACTGAACAACAGGACATTTATTTGGTATTAGTCAAAGTTCCTTCCATCCTCCCTGTAGAAAATACCATCATCTCCTCGTTTTAAGAAGCAGTCTTTTAAGAACACAACTCTGAAGCCAGAGTGTCCCAGGCTTGATTTTTCTTGCATTTATTACCTGCTTGCCTTGGACAAGCAGGTAATAATTCATTCATTCATTTTGTATCTTTCTGATACAAAATGAAGACAATACCCATTTTATGATTTGTTGCAATAATTAACAATTTCTCCTCCTTCCTCTCTTTCCTCTGAGGCATCTTTAACGCAGTAGATATCAACAGGTGGTAGCCATAATTATTTTTATTTTGTAAAGGAAGAAACTGAGGATTAAGCACATTTTGGTAGGAAATTAGAGGCGTGGAGCTGGATCCTAGGTCTGTCTGATTTCCCTGGCCAGAGTTCTTTAGTGATTACACTATAAGATAAATAAGCTGTCTTTGGTGAAGGAGATTGGGACGAGAAGAATGCCTAATTTCACCAACCCCTGCAGTGACGTGTATATCCGGATATCCCTCATTGTTCACTGTTGAGCTATTTCATTATTATTTTTACTCTGCCAATTTGGAGCATAGACGGTATAATAAAAATACCTTTACACTTGTTCAGTAACCTCCTAACCTATCCCTCAGGTCCCGGAGCACCAGCTCTGTGGGTAACGAAAAATGAGGTCACCTATGTAACCTCCACCAGCACAGACACCGCAGAACCGGCGCCCCGCCCAGATGTTTATATTTTCCTCCCTTGGCCCCGCCCCCCGACCACGCGGGGCTCCAGGCTCCGCCCCAAGCTGGAGTTCCTGGAGCGGACTTGCCAAGCGCCTCAGCCTACCGACAGGGATTCCCTCTCCAGCCAATCGCGATTGAGCAACGGGACTGCCCCTAACAAAGATGGCGGGGGAGGCCTCGGTGAGGGCAGGCTGATTGAACACCCAAACCCACGGCGCCTAGGGAAGACAGTGGTAGCGGCTCGGCCCGACCATGGAGGAGGGCAGCAGCGGTAGCGGTGGCAGCGGTGGCAGCGACAGCAGCACCAGCGGGAGTGGTGGAGCGCAGCAAAGGGAGCTGGAGCGCATGGCTGAGGTCCTGGTCACCGGGGAGCAGCTACGGTAAGGCGTGGGGCAGTGCCGGTGGGCGCGCGGTGGCACTGCCAGCTGTGTCCGCAGCAGTCCCGCGCACACACGCTGACGCCTCGTGCCTAGGGACTCGCGCTGGGCTCCGGGACCGCTGCGGGCGCGTGGACGGTTGGCGTGGCGCCCCTACTTAGCTGCAGCAGCCGGGCGTCCGGCGACTCGGGACTGGCGCGGGGCTCCCAAGGCGGACGCATGCGAGCGGGTGGTGCGCGCTGCGCCCCGGCCCCGCCGCTGCAGCCTTGCGCTCCGCAGACGCGCCGCCACCCGCCGCGCGCTCCCTCTTCCTGGGCACCTGGGCACTAGCAGGCCTGCTGGCTGCCAGCCGACCCTTAGTCTGTCCAGAGAGCGAAGAGGGTGGGCGGGCAGCCCCAAGCCGCTTGCAGCCCCACACTCTTTACTCCAAGATGAAAGCGCCAACCCAATGATCGCCTTCACGTGAGGTTTTCCTTTTTGCGGGCAAGTCCTGCTTCACTCCTCTGACCCTCAGCGTTTTCATCTGTAAAAATGAGGCTGGTCACCGGGACCCCCTTGAAGGGGTGTTGTGGGAGCTAAACCCCAGTTTCTGAAAAACTACCTATCACTAAATTGGCACATCCTTGCCTATCGTCATTGGGGTCCGCAAGGGGGCGTGGAGTCACCTTGCCCGGATGCCCGCGGTGACAACTCCCCTAGCGCGCACATTTTGGAGAACAGAGTCCACCGGCCCCAGGCGGCTGCAAGAATTAGGAATTGACGGGTCTCGTCGCGCCGAGGACAGACAGTGAACCCCAGATCCGCCCCCCGCCCCCCTAACATTCGCATCCCATCCTGGTCCTTGGATTCATGTTTGAGTAATGTACTTATACGGTCTGATCGGTTCCGCAGTTGCCCGTCGTGTGGTCATAAATCAGTTTGCCAGGGGGGAAAAAACCGTGGCTTGCGTGCCTGCCCCCGGCCCAGCTGGAAGGAGGCGCGCGCCTCTTCCTTCTGATGCTTGACCCGAATCTCCAGGCTCATTCTGGTTTGTAAATGCTGTGTTTCAGGACCTGAAGGAGAGAGACTCTTGCAAAGATCCTTGAAGGTTTTCAGTAACCACCCTGCTTGCAGTACTTAGATTGAGGAAGTAAATTTGGGCAGTCAGTTGGTTGAGCTTAACGTTACAAAAGGCAAACTGCACATTTTTGTCCCTCGATGATTTTTTAACATATAGTCAGAATTCAAGGGAATGAAGCCTTGTTTTTTCCTTCATCAAGAGTATTTTCTAATTGACAAAATTAAAGCTTTTCTGATTCAATCTGAAACACTTGCTTTTTAATAGTGTATTTGCTCTTCATTATTATATCACTTTTTTTAAAGTCCTCAAATGGGTACTTTTTATTTCTTTTTAAGTAATAAGTTGCAGGGTGCGTCTCTTTGTCCAGGAAGCAGTTTCTCCTGCAAGATGCAGCTTAAATGCCCCTTCCTGGGGGTCTCCAGAGTAGTTGTCACTCCCCTCTGCCCTAGCATCCCTCTGCGCCGCCACAGTTTTGAGAGCCATGCTTAGCCTGTTGGAAAGAAGATAGAAGGCTCTCTCTGGGCGCCTGGGTCAGTGAGTTAAGCGTGGGAGTTCTGTTCAGGTCATGATCTTGAGGTTCCTGAGTTCAAGCCCAGTGTCAGCCTGAATCACATTCTGTGTCTCCCTTTCTCTCTGCCCCTCCCCCACTGGCACTCTGTCTCTCTCTCTCTCTCTCTCTCTCTCTCTCTCTCAAAAATGAATAAACATTAAAAAAAAAAAAAGGACTGTCTCTCACTCTCGCTCAGGAAGTGGACCTGGGTTTGAATTTCTGCTCCGTCACTGTACAGCCAATAATTACCCTGAAGTTGTTTTCAAGACTGACTTTTAATAATAGTGAATCTTGGGTTTGCCATTTTCTATTAGGGGACCTTGAACAAGTTACTTAACTAAGAATGGTGGGTAATAGTGGAGCCTACCTCATAGTGTTGTTGTGAGGATTAGATGAATACGTGCTTAGAACACTGCCTGGTATTTAGTAAGCACAATGTCAGCATTAACTATTGTAGCTCTGTGACCTTGGACAAGTTAATTCACTTCCCTTGAGCCTCTGTTTCCTCCTCTATAAAATGGAAATGAAGAGAAGCACTTCATGGGTTGTTGTGAGAATTTGCCCCCGAGATTCTTGTGTTAATGATCATTCAACAAATGGCTGTTGGAATTAATCAGTATTATTGGACTCTGTGCGTCACCACATACAACTTACAGCCAAGCAAGATCTGGCAGGAAGGATTGGGTGGTGGTTAAGGACACAGGGTATAGAATCAGGCTGCCTTGATTCTTACTCTACCTCCACCATTTAATAGTTTTGTGACTTTGGGGTCAGTTGACTCTCTGGCCCTGTTACCACATCTCTTGCAAGAATTTTGTGAGGACTAAATGAGATGATACATGTGAAAGGCTTAGAAAATGTTCACTATTTAATTTGACTTTGGAAAAGTGTAAGCAGTGATTAAAATCTCAACCGTCTTAGTACTGTGTCTAGCACATAGTAATTACTCAATACAAGTATTAGATTGACTAGTGTGTATGATTAAATATATTACTGTAAGTACAGATGATATATTCAGAATTTAGGAATTTTTTTAAAAGTTTATTTATTTTGGGGGCACCTGGGTGTCTCAGTTGGTTAAGCATCTGACTCTTGGTTTCGGCTCAGGTCATGTTCTCACGGCTTCATGGATTGGAGCCCTGCATCCAGCGCTGAGGCTCTGAGCTGACAGTGTGGAGCCTGCTTGGGATTCCTTCTCTTTCTGCTCCTCCCCTACTTGTGCTGTCTCTGTTTTTCTCAAAATAAATAAATAAACTTGAAAAAAAGTTTATTTATTTTGAGAGACAGTGCTCGGGAGGGGCAGAGCCAGTGGGGGAGGGGCAGGGAGAAAGAGAGAATCCCAGGCAGGCTCCACACCATCAGCGCAGAGCCCCATGTGGGGTTCGAACTCTGGAACCATGAGATCATGACCTGAGCCAAAGTCAGATACTTAACCAACTGAGCCACCCAGGCGCCCCCAGAATTTAGGGATTTAAGTATGCCCTGGCTTCTTGATTGCTGGAGGAACCTCTCATGAAGGGGTGGGAATGCAACCATCCTTGCTGTCACTGTCACAACATGTTCATACATCCCTAGCTGCTTTCTCACAGTCTGATTGTGGGGACTTTACGATATGCAGGCTTCCTGCCTTTAACTGCTTCACATACACGCAACTCCCTTTGCCTTCTCTTGCTTTTCCGCTGCCTTTTTGGTCATCAACAATATGGCAGATGAAAGTGATAAGGAAAGAGGACACCAAGGATTGGGATTTGAGATAAAATATTCGGCTTCCAGGCCCAGCTCTGTGCATTTTATTTATTTAATATTTATGAAATAAATATAATATTTAATGTTTATTAGACATACATATGTATATATGTATGTAGATATTTAAACTTCTCTTCCCTTGGTCAAGTCAGCCGCTCTGGGCCTCAGTGCTTTTACCTGCAGAATGGGAACACTAATACCCTTCCCTGTAAGGTTTGTGGTGGTGGATCAAATGGGCTGGAATATGGGAGGGAACTTTGTAAAATAAACCATAAACCAAGATATTGTTGTTATGATTATTAGACGCTCCACATGTGAAACTGAGAGCTGACTCCACAATCCTGACACTTTGAAAGGCAGTTGGTTTCATAAGGACCTGAAATGAACTAAAACTTCCTTTTCCAGCCTGACTACAATGTCCTTTTCCTAATGTCTTCATTCTTTCCTTTTTATAAAATATTTTCCTTCCATGTTCCATGTATTTTTACGGTTTTGCATCTTAAACCCGCATTCGGATAGTGCTTCATGCCAGCAGGAGGAATGTGGTAAAACAGACAGTAATAAGTGTTGACAAAGAAGTGGAGAATTTGGAACCCTGATACACTACTGGTAGATGAGTAAAATGATGCAGCTACTTTGGAAAACAGTCTGGCATTTCCTCAAAGATAAAACATAAAACATATGACGCAGCAATTTTACCCCAGGCATATATTCACAAGAAATGAAAACATATGTTCACATAAAAATTTATACACAACTGTTCACAGCAGCAGTATTCATAATCGCTAAAAACAACAACTCAAGTGCGCACCCAGCAAGGGCTGGATTCACAGTGTGTGGTGTACCCATGCAATGGCATGTTATTTGGCATAAAAAGGAATAAAGTACTGATGCATGCGACAGCATGGATAAACCTTGAAAATATGCTCAGTGAAAGCTGACACAAAAGGCCTCATATTGTATGACTCCTTTTATGTGAAATGTCCAGAAGAGGCAAATCTAAGGAGCAGAAGGTGGTTGCCGGCAACCGTGGGGAGGGAGAATGGAGAGGGTGAGTGCTAACGGTTCTAGGGTTTCTTTTGGGGAGAAGGGAAATGTTCTACACTTGATCGTGGCCATGATTTCATAGCTCTGGGGGTGTAGTTAACAAACACCATCGCATTATACCCATTAAGTGGATGAATTATGTGCTATGTCACTTATATCTCAATAAAACCATTACAAAAATGGATTTGGATGAAACATTTTATCAAAGAGTGATAAAAGGCAAAATGTTAGGTGTATTTAAATAAACTTTTGATTTTCTGATTGGCCAAAGAATGCAGTGATATTTATCACTAGCTCAGTAACACATTATTGCCACACCAGATGGAACTGGTATTTCACGTATATACTTTTATAGTATTATTCTTGATACAAAACAGAAGAGGTGCCATAAATGGTCAAGAAAATCTTCTCAGAACATTCCTAATTTGAAGATAATTAACCATATATAAATCATTCATGAGTGGGGTTTCACATTATGAATTTTCAAATCATTTGTTATTTTTATGTGTTCTATATGTGTCTTTTATCTTGAAACTTGTCCGTGTAGTCATAATTGTGACACTAATTAAGACATCCAAAATCCACCTCATGTTTCTTCTCTAGGATAATCCCAAAGGTACTTAACAAGAAAGTGTTTTGTGATAGAGTGTTTAAATAAAGAATCCCCAATAATATCACTGGGGGCACCTGGGTGGCTCAGTCGGTTGAGTGTCCGACTTCGGCTCAGGTCATGATCTCACGGTTTGTGGGTTCAAGCCCCGCATCAGGCTCTGTGCAGACCGCTAGCTCAGAGCCTGGAGGCTGCTTCAGATTCTGTCTCTTTCTATTTCTGCCCCTCCCCTGTTCACGCTCTCTCTGTCTCTCAAAAATAAATGTCAAAAAAATTTTTTTAATAATAATATCACTGTCCTCTTTGTGGTAATGGTAGGCATGGTAATAATAACAACAATACTTATTTATATGGCATTTATTACCTGCCAAGGAGATGGAGAGGTATCTATACATCTGTATACATCTATATGCCTTTAATATATATCTTTAACATACCTATATCTATATATCTATATATATCTTTAATCTTTATAGCAACCCTATGTAGAAGATATTCTTATCACCCTCATTTTACAAATTTGAAAACTGAAAAACTGAACATTTAAGCCAACTGGCTATAGGTTATCCAGCCATAAAGTGGTAGAGCTGAAAGTGCCTGTTCTGAGGCAGGATACTAGACTACAATTTAATGATGTCCTCAACTCATAATTTAGAGGGTTACAAAATGTAATTATAAGATAAATTAAAACGGAATCATGTGTATAAGACTTGTCACATTCTAGCCTGACTACTTTTTGCAAACAAATAAGCAAGTGATTTTTTCCATTTTGTTGGGGGAAAATCCAATTTATTTCTAGAAGTGTTTATGTTTTGACAAGATAGAATGGTCACTTCCTCTACTAACTGTTAAACGGGGTCTTCCTTGCTCTGGAGTTTTGAAAACTTAATTAGAACTCCACTCATTCTGAATTTGTTATTTTAATGGAAAGATAAATTGTCGTTCACTATTTTGCCAGCTGTGAGGATGGAAGTGGGGTGGGAAGGAGAATTAAGAAGGTAATGAGGAATGCTTAATTAAGAGAGAAAACATTTCAAGCATTCCAGTTATGCTCATCTACCTAGACTAAATATGCTAATTACAACGATCTCATCCAATCACTAAAAGCTGGTTCCCTACAAGCAATTTAAGAGGCAATGAGTTTTAGCTAAATTGTAGGAAATTGTAGTTCTTTCAGATTGTTTGATGTATTTGCCTTTTTGCTGTAACAGACTGCCTTTCTAGACTCTTACAGCCTTGGTATTGCCTTTTTCAAAAAACACGTTCAGTAAGTGTTGAACTGCTTCCTGAATTTGCTTTGCCAATGTTAATGCAGTACGCAGGTATGAGGTAAAAATCAGCTCATCGAACCAAAAATCAAGCTATAATAAAGTAAATATGAGATAAGGAATTTTGAGCATGCCGAATAGATAAAGGAGAAAGAGTCCATTTCATTGCATTTTGAACATAAAGCATTTTAAGGTTGGCCTGAGATTTTCTTAGGGGGTAGCCCTACTGGAAGCCATTAATATGGAAGCTTAGCTCTGTTAGACACTGTAGATGAAGGGAATAGCCAGAAACTACCACCCAGAAGCTGTTACTGAAGTCTAGAGATCCAGAAAGAAGGAGAACACTTGTATTCTGCTAAATAGCAGAGATATCCTGGAGTCAGGAAATTATTGCCTGTTTGGGTAAACAAAAGGGGGGGCGGTGCTGTAAGAAACAGAGTCACTGTATTTGGAGTCAATGCGGAGAAGCCTTGTGTCAGGTATTAAATTGCCTTTGTGTCAGAGGCTCCTCCAACATACAGACCCTGCTCCTGTGAACATCTTTTCTGTTTCACAAATGGGATGTGAGGGCAGGGAGCAGAACCCTGGTACATAGCACACCCTTGGTAATGACTCGTTTCGTAACCTGGAAAGAGCACGTGAAGGTACTTTGTCACTTGCAAAACACATCATGCAAATAGAAGGCATTTAGTAAGTGCTCAATAAACGATTATGGAATAATTTTATACCCTTATGCACTTATTCATATGTAAACCTTTTTCTGAAATGACTGCTGTTAGTTTATGAATAATATATTTGTGTTTCCTCAAATGCCAATACTGATATTGCAGTTATGGCTTCTGTCTTTCGGAATCAATAAACCTGAAAATAAGTTAAATACATCTCCAAAGAAGAGAATGGAAGGGGAAGGAAGATCGTTCTCTCCTGTTATTTCCAGTATTCACTCGTATCAGGAATTCACTTCCCTTTATTAAGTAGTGGCTCTTAAATGGTTGGTTTCTAGGAGTTCAGTGATTAGGAAAAGACCGAGAAAAACAATGATCAGCCCTCTTTCTACACAGTAAGTCATCGCACTTTTCTGTTCCCTTCATTGTCTACCATGGAGAACAGAGTCTAGATCTGAAATCTTGTTCTAATATTTATCAGCCTTAACCAAACTTGGAAGCTCATGTCAGTGACTCTTTTTTGTGGATCATTATATACTTGGGGGACAACAGTGGAGACAGAGTGGGGGCAGAGGACTTAGTAGGCCAGACGGCGTGCTTGCCTGCAGCTGTTCCTGGTGGCGATGCCAGCAGGGGCCACGGGAGCTATTTTCATCAGGGCTGGCTGCGATGGTTCCATCCTGGAAGAGTTGAGAGAGAACACTGACCTACTCAGATCTACACAAAGAATCGTGCTTTTTTTTTGGTAGCTTTTAGAATAATTTTAAGGGTGGCTAGGAGAGATGAGATGAAGCCAGAGAAAACACATCCAGGAGCATGGGACGAGATGTTCTTTTGTATCTGTAGTTTTCAGATTAACAGCTGTTGCTAGGGTGTGGCAAGTGGGGACACATGCCAGGGCCCTTCCGCTCAGGGAAGCCCATGGCAGCTGTGGAGGAGGTAGGAGGAGGAGGGGGTTAGCTGCTTGTGTCATCAGAGAAAGTCTCACATCTCTCCACTCTTCCCCCTCAGCTGTGACTTGGGGCTCTCTGCTCCTGGTGGTGGTGGTGGTTCGCTTACTCATGTTAATGCTGATGATACAGTCCTCTAGGGACACTTGTGTCCACTCACTTCTGATTCTGATATTTACCCAGAGATTCCCTTTTTTTTTTTTCAATAAATTATTTTAAAGTTTATTTTATTTAATTTTTGAGAGAGAGAGAAGCAGAGTACAACATGGGGAGGGGCAGAATGAGGGAGACACAGAATCCCAAGCAGGCTCCAGGCTCTGAGCTGTCAACACAGAGCCTGACATGGGGCTCGAGCTCAAGAATCATGATATCATAACCTGAGGCTGAAGTGCGTTGCTTAACCAACTGAGCCACCCAGGTGCCCCCAGAGATCCCTTTTATTGAGGAAGTGGTGGCCCAGCACCCACCTCGATCTCTGCCTGATTTGAATTATCCAGCTCTGTGAGATGGTAAAACTATGACTGCTACAGAGAGCTGAGCCTGGGGCTCTGTGGGCTGATGAGGCAGCATTCAGAGGACCAGTCCTAGCACAGCAGCTACTCTGATCTTGACTTAAAGCAAGAGAGACAAATGAGCATTCTGATGAGCACACTCTCTCGTAAAGAGGGAGTCTCATTTCACGCTATCCTGTTTTCATTAGGGTTGGGTTAGTCACTGCAATTTATTATGTGTGAAGCTTGGCCATTTTCTAACAAGCTGTGCAACTTTGGAGGGCTATGCTGTGAGTGGTGTCTTGACAGAAGAAGCGAGGGGGATTCAGAAGGGGATAGTGTAGAAATACAGAATTACGTGCTGGTCTTAAGGTGGTCTTAGGCTTATTCATCTGTGATACATGTGGCAAGAAGGATGCCATTACCCTGCCTGCCTTGGGTCCCCTTGCGGAAGAGGGGACATCACAGCCGTTGTACTTCGGAGAAAGGTTCATGGAGTGTTTGGGAGATAAGCGCAATGTCCTACACAAAAGGATATTACCTTATTCTTTATATGAGAATATATGAAAGTTCAAATTTACCAAGCAAGTATGTTAACAAAGGATTTTTTTTCACATTAAAGAAGAGTTTAGTACATATTTCTTTTGCGTATCCTGAGTTAGTTTGCTATGTAAAATGAAATCCTCTTATAAGATTTACACACTATTTTCAGGCACCTACATTGAATGCACTCACGTGTATTGTACTTGGATTGCAGAAATGCTGTTTGGCTTCCCGATTCCTTTTCTCTTCCCTAGGAGAAAAGGAGAATGAGTAAACTTGGACCTTCTATTCACTGAGTTGTTTTTAAAATTCTACTTACCTTCTTACTCTTGAACTTTTCCATAAACGAAAGTGACTTTCACAGAATATAGTCACTGCAAAGAGCAAGGGTTAGTCCCTGTGATGATATAGGACTGTGTTTTACCCTGAGGTATAGAGAGTCCCATATATTACATTTAAACTGTGATGAGGTAGATAAAGAAAGCAAGACTGTACCAAGGCTCCTACTTCTTGTACTATTTTTTTTCTTGAGAACTGACTACAAAAAGCAGTTTAGGGATGAGGTTTCAAGGCAGTATGATCTAATGCATAAGCAGGATTCATTTTCCTTCACATTTGTTAGAATTGATTTTGTTAATGACTGGGTTGTAGAATCTGACAGTCAAAAGTAACGGTGGGTAGAACCGAAACCATGGTGGGGGAGGATGCATGGACCTTGGCTGCCATGATAAAGGGCACATGTCCTGCAGCCCTACTTACAAGAGCTGAAAGATATCCCAAAGTATTTGAAGAACATCCAAACATAAAGAACAAGAGTGAACTAGAGCTTTTTCCTTCCAACAATTTATCATGAAAAAACTTAAATATACAGAAAAGTTTACAGAATTTTACAGTGAACACCGTAATCTCCACCACGCTGATTCTACAATTAACATTTTACCATGCTTGCTTTATCACGCAACTGTCCTTCTGTCCCTCTTTCTATCCAGCCATCAATTCATCTTCTTGTTCTTAGGCACTTTAGTTGCAGACAGTAATATGCTTCCCCTAAAACCCTCCACATGCGATTTACTGATATTCAGTATTTTGTTAGCAAATGAAGACTGGAGAGAGCGGTGGCTGCCATCAACTATCAGCAAATGTCTTGAGCTTGGATGATTTGGGACCATCTTAACTCACAGACTCACATGATATAACAACAGAGCAAAGCTCTTCACTGGTGGTCTTAGGCTTACCCATCTGTGATACTGTGGCAAAGAGGATGCTATTACCCTGCCTGCCTTGGGTCCCCTTGGGGAATAGGGGAGGTCACAGCTGTTGTACTTTGGAGAAAGGTTCCCTGAGCGTTGGATCAATAAGTGCAATGCCTTCCACAAAAAGTAATTTGGGCTCAATGATGAAAAATCAGTGAAAATTTTTTGAGTTAGAGTACAATGTGATTAAGCCAAAATTTTAGGAGAAATCAAGTTCAGAGCAGGGAGCTTATACAGAGAAGGAGAAAGTGTCCATAGAAATGCCACAAGAAAGCCACAGCATGGGAAAGGTTAGGAGACATTGGTATACATCTTGGACTCTGCTCCTTTCAATAAAATGTCTCCTGTAAACTTCCCCATAATGATGGTCACCTGTTCAGTATACGGATCCTTCTTCCTTCATCTCCTACCCCTCACCACCCTCTGATTTGGAAGATATGCCTCTGGTGTTCAGGATTCCCTTGGTGATAGAAGTAAAATAGAACTCTCAAGATATGACTGAAATGGCAAGTTTAGGTTCAAATTGCAAAGAATGATTTCTGTATCACTTGGATTTTGACGACTTTCCAAGGAACACCTCCACCCAGGGAGAGCCAAAGCTGTATAAAAGTCATCTCTTTGTTTAAGCAAAGCTGTTTTTTGGGATAATTAAGAGGCAGGCTTTTTGGGAAAGTTGCAAAACATTTTGTACTTACATAGCTTAACTAAAAAAGATCCCTCACGTGACATGTTCAATATATTTTGCCAGTTTTCCCCCTCCGTTCTCCATAAATTGGAAATGGGAGCTACATTTGGTTATCAAGAAGGCAGGTTTTCCCACACTGGTAATAAATATGGTTTAAGCTTATATTTTTCAGTGTACGTTGTATTGACTTTACAATAGTGACTTTGGCATTGATTTCATACTGCATCTTACCATAAAGATAACTAATAGGAATAAATCCAAATAAAAGTGGTTTTATTCTCAGATAATATGACGTGAATGTAGTTTTTTATTCTTCAAAATGGGTGGCGTATGTACAAATGCAGCAAAGCTTTTGTACTCAAGTGATATCAAAAGTGCGATTTCTTTTCTTACTCCTGTGTTGACTACAAAAGAGAGCAGCTCCAGTTAAACCCATTGAGAAGCATCCATGAAATCTAAGAAGCTGGGCTTGGAGCCAACACATTTGTCTACATGCTCACCATTTGCTGACTTTGCACTAATGAGGGCGTGAAGCCAAGGAGGGCAGAGTCTTATTACTCAGGGCTTCATTATAAGTTACAATTACATCTTTCAAGCGAAGGTGTAGTGGTTAGGGCCAGGAATTCCTTACAAACCACTGTTCCAATACACCAGGATTTGTTAAGCCATGTTGTTTATTGTGGGACAGAATGAATTGATTGTTTACATGGTTAATTAACCAGAGGGAATCTTTTCAGTTGTCTTCCTGTTCGTTCCATTTTGGGTGGGTGTTTTGCTGCTAGATAATCTCATTTCCAAAAGGGGAACACAGAGAAGGAGAGGAAGTTGGTTTGGCTATTTGTCAGCAGTTCTGGAAGAATGTTTACTCAGGGAGGAGTTTGAAAACGGTGAGAATTTGGGGGCTTATCTGGACATTTTTGGTTCTTTTATGTATCTATCCCATCTATATTCTAAGATTTCCTGGCTGAAGCCAGGCCTCTGGAGGGTCCTTGGGAGGGTCCTTGGGAGAGCAGGAGTGACCTCTTAAAGGTGATCTTTCTTCGAATTCTTGAGATTCAGAACATCTTCCACAACCTGTAACTCTTCTACGTCACCAGTGCTCCTCTGTTGAGCTTATAGACAAGTGTGTTCATCTCTGCAGGAGAAAACTTCTAGTAGCCAAGGGTCAATGTGTTCTTCATGAGCTTCTAAATGTATGAATGGGGGAGGGGAGCTGGGAGGAAGACCATCATCAGCAAAGCAACCATACTCATGGAATCTAAGATACTTTTGGGGAGATCGTTGCAATCTTTATTGGTAGCTTACGTGAACGGAAATTTCATTATAAAATGTAGTCTCGCAGTCCTTAAAAGGACATCCACCTATAATATGACAATTTGTTTTACTTTGTAGTAAAAAATGCTCTTCTTGATAGAGCCTAGCAACAGTTATTTCATTACATTGTCTGGGGTGCCCTGGGAGATGGACCTTCATGGGGTTAATAGTACAACAGGTAGCAAAGAGAATACTTACTTAAAACTATACTGCAGTCTATTCAGACAATTGTTCCAAGTTTACATTTGCCAAATTCAGTTAGTCACTTAAAACCACATCTGCAAGAAGGCAGACATTTTACAGTATCAGGCCATGAGTCCTTAAGAGTCATATCTTATGTACATGGCCTGAAATGCCTCTCATGGCAAAAGGGATTGCTAATGTGACGTACATGTTTCTCATAGGGCAGGTGTTTTCTTCTCTGAGGGCCCCATGTCCTTGTGTGATAATACTTCTCCTGGAGAAGGGTCAAGGTGATTGATTGCAGGCCTGTCTTCCCTTCCCGTCCAGAATTTTAGGAATGGGAAGTGTAAGCAAAAGATGACACCTTCTAAAGGGAAAGTCCAACTGTCAAACTTCTTCTTCTAGTGACCTAAAAGAATGGCTGCTTCTCTTGCTTTGAGCCTTCCTGCATCCTACACACTTTCGTCAAGGCCTCTACACCCCTTTCTGTTTCCCTCCCTCTGGTATGGTGAGGGGGGTGAAGGTGAATCCCATGTTTCATGGTATGGAATAAGTAACACTTTTACTGGAGACCCATAAATGGAAAGGGCCAGCAAGGAGGTACACGCTCTTCCATTCCTCAATATCCTACAGCAAGTTGGGCATGAGCACGAAGCTGCCTGACATGCAGGATGTTTCTATTCCATAGGATGGACCCTGTCCCCATGCTACTCGACCTTTCTATAATGCACACACACTGTGAACTCAGGCACCGAGGAGACTAAGCTGGGAAGCAGCAGGTGCGCAGCACCTGGAGACCTTGGGGCCTTGTTTGAAGTTGTGACCAGGAAGGGCTGCAGTCCTAGGGACACCTGGGTTTGGGGGGAGCCACTCCTGCAAGGGAAAGGCCAGGCTCCCAGTCTCAGCCAGCTCACTGCCTGGCAAATCAAGCTGGGCCTCCGAGGTCACCTCCACACATCCTGCTGGCCCTCCACAGGTGACAGATCTGCGTTCTTTGGGGTGAGGTACAGTGCCTCATTTATTCTTAGGTCCAGAAATTCTGTGACTAAGTCCCGGAAGAAGCATACCATATTTTACTGCCACAAGTGCATTTTAACTCACTCTGAAGTTTGGAAACTAGGATTTTAAATGTTACCTTATTTTATAAATGAGATGTTTAATTCAAAGGTTAAACTAGGTTGTGTCTTCTAACCTCTGAGTCTTTTTAATTGCTTAACACTGAACTTCTATTTTCCTTCTGCCAAGATAGATGGATAAATCATCCCTTGGCAGTAGATTGTAAGTTTTATTGCTATGTTATTTGCTGAGATATTCATTGGTTTTGTGTTATTCTGATTTTCTTTTAGCCTCCTCAGTAAATAATAACAGTAATAAAAATAATAATAACCAGTATTTACTGAACCCTACTGTGTGCCAAATAGTGTGGTAAGCATTTTGCATGAATTATATCATTTAATCCTCCAGTAGATATCATTAGTTCCATTTTAGAGATGGAGACACAACGCCTTAGAAAAAAGTTAAGAAACTTGGCCAGGGTCACAAGACCAGCCAAACGGAAGAGCTGGGCTTTGCAATACACCGGTGGTCCGTCAAAAGCCATGCCCTTAGAGTTTACAGGTTGAAAACACAGCTGGACTCAGCCCAAAGCCATTTGAGCCTGGAGGTCAGAGGCAGAGAATGCCTCAGCTGTTGTGGATGGGGAGCCCAGACATTTGAATGGACTTGTTTCAGGATATTTGTATCTGTGTTGAGTAAACATTAAACGTTCATACACAGTAAGAATTATATCACTACATACATGCAAGTGATGAACAGCAATGTTAATACCTTTAAAAACTTAAAAATTTTTTTTATGTTTATATTTGAGGAAGAGAGACAGAACATGAACAGGGGATAGGTAGAGAGAGAGGGAGACACAGAGGGAGACAGCTCTGAGCTGTCAGCACAGAGCCTGATGTGGGGCTCGAACTCACAAACTGTGAGATCATGACCTGAGCCAAAGTTGGATCCTGAACCGACTGAGCCACCCAGGTGCCCCAATAACTTTAAAATTAATGAATAACTATTTAAAGGTACAAAAACTTGGCTTAGTTGTGTGAATAATCCGCTATTTATGCTACACCATATGCCTAATTACCAGGAAGTATAGTGATGAAATATGTCAGATTGACTTTTTTGTGTTTTATCCTAAGATAATAGTAAATATGCTTCACCTGTGGATTGTTTATTAACCAGAAGTGAAAGTTATGGAATGTGAATCCAGCTGGTCGTATTTTAGGCTGTAGGAGGAAACTTATTTATTGCTGCTTTTCTGTGGCACGGAACTCTAGGAAAATGCATATCCCTAGACTTATGTTTTACACATAAGGAATAGATTAGTCCGTAGAACTTCATGCAAGCAACATTTTGAAATGTTCCAAATATTATTTGGTATATTGTAAACTGAGAGCTCTTCAAGGTATTGCTCAATTTTTGTTTAGAGCCAGGGTGAATTTTTACTTAGTTAACTATAGATCTTTACTTTAGACCCTAATATGGAGCCTTTGATTCATTGTTCTCAGAGCCTGGACATTTAGTTCCAGACTCTCTCTTGCTTCTTTTGTAGGAATGGATAAGACAATAATTTTATGATTGGAACTGATTTTTTCACACTAGACCTTGAAATTTGGTGGAAGAAGGTTCTTGTGGCTTAGGTGTTGATTTTAGGACTAGAACAATGCAGAACTTTAAGGGCTGGAGAATCTCGGATTCAAGACAGAATAAGTAGAACGATTTTCTCTGATATCAGGAAATATGTAGGCTTAATGCTAGAATTTTCAAGTATCCTGAGACAAGACTTGCTTTAGCAGAAGAGAGGATAAGGACTATTTAAAGGGGGTTATGCAATCTTGGCCTGGTTTCCTGAATAAATGGTCTATCTCAGGAGATTCAGGGGCTCTAACTAAGCATGCTTGTTGACTAAATCAGTTTAAAGTTCTGTTTCCTGGGGTGCCTGGGTGGTTCAGTTAGTTAAGCCTTTGACTCTTGGTTTCAGCTCAGGTCATGATCTCATGGTTGTGAGATCCAGCCCCATGTTGGGCTCCACGTTCAGCGCAGAGTCTGCTTGGGAATCTCTCTTTCTTCCTCTCCCTCTGTCCCTCCTTCACTTGCATACAGTCTCTCTCTCTCTCTCTCTCTCTCTCTCTCTTCCAAAATAAATAAATAAACATTTAAAAAAACACTTCTGTTTCTTTTTCTATAAAATGGGAAGATAAAAAGGGTCCTTGAGGTAACATGCATGTTGAGTTCTTAGAATAAAGCCTAGCATGTAGGGTAATAGTAATAGTAAATAGGTCAACATGGCTCGGAGTTAATATTCTGGAAGGATATTTTCATCAATTATGAAATGAGAGTGTACACATTTATTCATGATGTCAAAAACATGAATTTTTATTTTATCTTTATTTATTTTTAATGTTTTTTATTCTTTGAAAGAGAGAGAGAGAGCATGAGCAGGGAAGGGACAGAGAGAGGGAGACACAGAATCCGAAGCAGCCTCCAGGCTATGAGCTGTCTGCACAGAGCCTGATGGGGGCTTGAACTCATGAACCATGAGATCATGACCTGAGCTGAAGTTGGACGCTTAACCAACTGAGCCACCCAGGTGCCCCTCTTTTTGTTTACATTTTAAAAGACTTATATTTTATGGTAGGAAACTAAGTTTAGAAACATTCTGATAATTTTGATTGAGGATAAAGACTTGAATAGCCATATAGAATCCTAAACCATTTGTTTTCTGATTATCCCCTCCCCTGCTGCCATGATGGAAGCCTAATACCCGTTGCACAGAACATGACATTAATAACGTATATGTGATTGTAGACTAATGGGTGTTCTCTGTGCAGTCTTACCTTTTGGTAAAACCCAATGTATGTTGCTATTTTAACCAAATGTGAAATGCTGGCCTTATTGTCTCCTATCTTTTTTTTTTTTTATTTTTAAATATTTATTTATTTATTTATTTGAGAGAAGGAGACAGAGTGCCAGCAGGGGAGGGGCAAAGACAGAGGGAGAGACAGAATCTGAATCAGGCTGCAGGCTCTGAGCTGTCAGAACAGAGCCCGACACAGGGCTCGAACCCATGAACTGTGAGATCGTGACCTGAGCCAAAGTCTTGACGCTTAACCGACTGAGCTACCCGGGCGTCCCACCTCCTATCTTTTTAAAATCTTCACCCCACCCGCTGTCAGTCACTATACGTTGTAGGTATAAAGTCATATTATATTTTAATTCCTCCTTGTGATCTAATGCTGTCTTCATTTTGTCACACATTGAGTAGCTCCTTGTTTGTATTTATGTATTCAGGCTTCTGAATCAGGCTTCAGATTTCACTAGAAATCTGTTATTACTTAGCTGATTGACACTTGAACCACATACCTGAGAGTTTCTTCCCCCTCTGTTAGTTCTTGCTCTTGGTCTCAGGACCTAATCTGGAGCTGAATGAAGCCTGAGGAAGGAATGACCTATGCTTTTCATCCATTTCCATGTCTTCTTCTAATGAGGGAAGTTGTCTATCAGGTGGACAAAGAAGATGGCATGCATGCATTCAGACACTTCACAGAGCCTCGTAACAGTTAGCACTTTAAATCTATGCACAAATCTGTATGTATTTAAACAGTCAAGAATCTCAGTTCAATGTGTCTTTGGTCATTGGCAACTGGAATGGCTTATACTTTTTTTAAATGACAAATTGTTATCAAATAACCATAGTTTGTACCTACAGAATCACTATGTGGCTCACGGAAACTTACTAGCCTGCTTCAAGAGCTTGTAGTCTTCACTGTCCAGAAATTCTTGGAAGTCTCTGGGAAGCTCCTGCCTCTCTAACTTTAAATGCTTCTGGCAGTTTCCTGATTCCTCAATGAGACTCCAGAGCATATTCCCAGAGGTACACAGTTCCTACATTTTTCACGCTTCCTGCTTCAACCTTCTCTTGCAGTGGTGGTAGCCTCTATATCCTTTCAGAGAAATCCCCTTTTTCCTAAATTAGCCAGAATTAGTTTCTGTTTCTTATAGCCATTATTGAACAGAAATTAATACTAGGAATGAGGTATATAAATACCATGTGACAAAAATTACAGATATCTATTATACTCTTTTTTATTTTTGCTCAAAGCACAGAATTAGGGGTATTAATATAAAATTTTTGCCTGCTTTAGAGTATGAACAAAGGCTTATACTGATTGGTATAGAAAATCATCTTATGATCAAAACAATCATCTTATGATTTGCTTACATTTATATAAGCTTTAATACATAAAAATATGTTGGATTTCTAACAACATTTGTTACATAGATGGCTGGCTGTTACTGTTCTGATAGCTCTCGTGGTATCTCCACTGTTCTAAGAATAGAGTAGAATATAAACAAAGGCTTATTGATTGCTCCCTTATAGAAAGTGAAATGCTTTTAGTTTCCAAGTAATGAAATTTCATTCTCCCCACTCTTACTTTAAAAATAGGGAAAGCCTGAGGTTTTGGACTTCTCTGTGCTTTGAAGTTCACATTGGAGTCAGAAGCAGAGAGTGTTTTACTTAATTGATTTCTTTTGGTTGTGGTCAGTTTTCGATATTTTCACAGACCGGGACATTTGTGCAATCCTATTGTAGCCAGTTAACGTTTTTTGGTCTTTTTATATTTAGTCTGTACTGAATTCTGCACCGAAGTACACTGTTAAAATTGCTAAATATTTAGGAACACACGTAAAATTTCACTTTAGAGTCAGCTGATTATGTCATTGCAGGCAAGATGACATGCCAACATATTAATATTTGTAGCTTTCACAGATACTGTTAGAAAGATATGATAAGCTTGGCCTCATGACTTTACAGCAGTTATTAGTTGATGGTCAGATGCCTTCAGAAAAAAATTGGGTAGTTCACGCTGTGAGCCTTTGGTCTGTAGAATCACATAGACATTTGCTGGGTGAGATAAATATATAAAGAAATTCTATTATTTCTACAATGATTTTTCTTTCCCTTTATCTTAGTTTTGTGATAAGTTTTTATGATACAAATCATGAACACCAGCTAACATTTAAAGAGATGTAATGAAATTTTATATTTAGAAAGAGGTATTATTTTTTATTTTTTTAATTTTTAATTAAAGTAGAGTTAACATATAATATATTAATTTTGGGTACACAACACAGTGATTTAATAATTATATACATTACAAAATGCTCACCATAAGTATAGTTACCATCTTGCCATACAAAGTTATTACACTATTTATTGACTATATTTACCCTATATAGTACTCTTCATCCCTGTGACTTGCTTTATAACTGGAACTTTGTACCTCTTGACCCCCTTCCCCTCTGGCAAACACATGTAAGTGAAATTATAAGGCATTTGTCTTTTACTGTCTGACGTATTTCACTCATCATAATATTCTCTAGCTCCATCCATGTTGTTGCAAATATTCTCTAGCTCCATCCATGTTGTTGCAAATGGCAAGATCTCATTATTTTTTATGGCTGAGTAATATTTCATCATATATATACACCACCTCTTCTTTACTTTTCATCTATCAATGGACACTTAGGTTGCTCCCATGTCTTGCCTATTGTAAATAATTTGTAATAAACATTGGGGTGCATATATCTTTTCAAAGTAGTGTTTTTGTTTTCTTCAGGTGAATGCCCAGAAGTGGAATTACTGGGTCATGTGGTACTTCTATTTTTTAGTGTTTTGAGGAATCCCTGTATTATTTTCTAGAGTGGCTTTACCAATTTACATGTCTACCAACAGTGCATGAGGATTCCCGTAGCAAGAGGTATTATCGATTCTTAACCTTGTAGTGATCCTTATCCTGTGAGATAAGAATATGAGTGATTATTTTGATTCCAATTTAGAGGGGAGGAGGTTTGCATGAAGTTCTGTCAGACTTGTTCATTGCCATGTCCAAAGTGTTCAGCCCAGAGATGGGTACCTAGTTGACATAGAGTGAAAATTTGCTAAGTGACAAAATAAATGCTGCTCAGAGAGATAGATATTCAGCGACTTGGACACAGGACATACAGTTACTAAGTGATGGAGGTAGAGCTCAGATTTAGGGCTTTTTATTCCTCTCCAGGTGAGGTCCAGAAAACTAAAGTAGTTGCACCAGGCACACGTAAGCAAAGGTCTTCATCGAAGGTGGACCATACCACAGTTGGCCAACACCTCAGCTCCAGAGCATCAACATAATCAAGTTGTTGAACCTCAGGATGGAGGGACCTCGGTGATAATCTAATTCAGTACTTGTAAATGACTGTTTCTCAGCCATTTGACTTTGTGCCAGAGTAAGAATGGAACTGACAGTCTTAGTTCCTCCCCATTCTCTGCTTCCTCATGCGAACCCGGAAAGTCTGCATGAGGAGTCAAGACAGTCTTTTCTGGAGACTAGAGGCCCTGAGGTAGTTAGTATATGCAGAACTGACCCAGAACATAAGGCTGTCACTTGGTGCTGACCACCTTTCCTCTGTCCCACAGGCATCTTTGCGGGACTGTTCCACCCAAACACAGCATGTCTCTGCATTTCTGATTTGTTCTGCTCAGACTTACAAGTCTTTGGTCTCCATTTTTACCTGAATACTGAAACTGGCCAGACCTCCCTGGTTTAAAATGTTTAGCTTTCTCACATCCCAGCTCTACATTTTCTAGTAGTAGCAGTAGTCTGATGCCTTGAGCAGGATCACCTTTCCCCACCCTCAAAGTCCCTCTGCGCCATCCTAAGGAGAGAGAGGAGGAAGTACAATATACTGTGATTGCCCACGTGAAATCCTGTCTTCTTCAAGTCTATTGCCATTAGAAAGAAAAAAATTGTGAAGACATTCTTTACATAAGTGAATACATTTCTCAGATAAACTGTGAATGTCTCTTACATGCCAGACATTGTGCTAGCTCTTAAGAAAAATAGGTAAATTATCCCAACCCTGCCCTCAGGGAGCTCACAACCAGTGAGTCCAGCCAACTAGTGCCAGAGATGGAAATGTGGACAGTCCCAGTGCAGCGTGATGATTTCCGCAATAGAAGGGTGTATAAGGTGCAGTGGAGCTGCGGATGGAAGGGTCTGGCTCTCCCTGGTGGAGGGGGATGGTGATTTCCTTGCGCAGGTACCTGCAGAGCAGGGTTTTGAGGTTTACTCAGGGTAAAGCGAGGAAGAGGAGGTTCATTTGAGGAAGAGAAAACAGCAAGTGGAAAGACTTAAAGATGAGAAATGTCACGGCATATTCAGGAAAGTCCAAAGAGTCTTGCAGTCTGTTGGTTTTCAAATGTTTCTGCTTCCCATCCCCATCTGTAAAAATGTTTTGATCCTAGGGGCACCTGGGTGGCTCAGTTGGTTAAGTGTCCAACTTCAGTTCGGGTCATGATCTCATGGTTGGTGGGTTCAAGTCCCGCATGGGGCTCTGTGCTGACAGCTCAGAGCCTGGAGCCTGCTTCAGATTCTGTGTCTCCCTCTCTCTCTGCCCCTCCCCCACTCACCCTCTGTCTCTCTATCAAAAATGAATAAACATTAAAAGTTTTTTTTTTAATGTTTTGATCATAGATTCTCCCCATTATGAGCATATTAATTTAACAGCTATACACATGTACTACTATACCAATTCATTATGTGTATTATAAGCATACACAAAAACAGAAATTGCAATACTTTAAAATTTTTTTTAAATGTTTATTCATTTTTGAGAGAGAGACACAGAGTGTGAGTGGGGGGGGAGCAGAAACAGAGACACACAGAACATGTAGCAGGCTCCAAGCTGTCAGCACAGAGCCCAACACAGGGCTCGAACTCAAGAACTGTGAGATCGTGATCTGAGCTCAAGCTGGCCACTTAACCGACTGAGCCACCCAGGCGCCCCTAAATTGCAATACTTTTAAAGGTGAGATAAAATAAATGTAGACATTCTCATATTTTAAAAAAATTGTTTTAATGCTTATTTATTTTGAGACAGAGAGAGCATGAGCAGGGGAGGGGCAGAGAGAGGGAGAGAGAGAATCCCAAGTAGACTCTGCACTGTCAGCCCAGAGCCTGACGTGGGACTCGAACTCACAAACCTGTGAGATCACGACCTGAGCTGAAATCAAGAGTTGGGTGCTTAACCAACTGAGCCACCCAGGTGCTCCTGCATTCTCATATTTTTGTAACTGCACCCATCAGATAGTCTTAGACCCCTCCTTTGTAAGCCACTCTCTACAAGGGTGTCATCTTCACTGCTGTATCTCTGTGTGGGGCACAGCTTCTAGCTTTACTAGGCACCAGTAAATATTTGCTGCATTGAGTTGGTTTTTAAGCATTGCCAGTGTTAGGCTAAAGTAGTGAGCTGGTGACAAATGCATCTCAGCTTTACTGAAGGAAGACCTTGGTAGGTTTTCCCAGGGCTCCAAGCAGGATACTAGAGCTTGGAGTTCAAACTCTCTCACTGTTTGTCTCAGGGCAGGCAAGGCCTTTACATAACTTTTCTGTGTCTTTAGAGGGTATTTATGCTGTTCAACAGGGGCAGCAACAATATCCCTGCACATCACATGGCGCTTCTGCTGGGTGACTAATAAAAGTGATATTGTGAAGCATGTGGCACTGATGGAAAGCTTATCAGAATGGTAGTTGGCGCTAGTGTAAACAGGGGGAGAGCCATTCTTCATTCTACTTATCTTTCTGCTAATGATAACAACATCAAAAGCATATTTTTCTGTTTGACTTTTGAATCCAGAAGTCTGTGACGCTGTAGTAACAGAACAGTCTTTTCCACATGGCAACAAACAAAAACATAAAGTCTGTCCCGTGCCTTCTGATTAATAGATAGGTTTGAACAAGATTTAAGACAGTGTATGTGAACTCTTTTTTAAAAGTGCATGGAGCTCCTGGGTGGTTCAGTTGGGTAGGCATCTGACTCTTGATTTCAGCTTAGGTCATGATCCCATGGTTCATGGGTTTGGGCCCCTCATCCGGCTCTGTGCTGACAGTGTGGAGGCTGCTTGGGATTCTCTCTCTCCCTCTCTTCTCTCTGCCCCTCCCCTGCTCATGCCCCACCCCTCTCAAAATAAATAAATAACTTTAAAAAAAAGTTCAGTTAATATTTTATTAGGGATTAGTTAAGATTATATACCTTTAGGTGTATACAAAGCACAGATTTCTTCAGTGAATTTCAGAGAAACCTGTAATTTCAGAGAACCCTTTTTCTCTTTTCCTCCCACAATAATTTTCTTATATATATGCCTGCTAACAATATTTTATCTCTAGTTACTCAGCCTACAAATATTTATTGAGAGCCCTTGGGACCAGTTTTTGTTTGTATCACACGATATCAAGAACTAAACAGCATGATTTCTGCTGTCAGGAAGATGACTTTTTAGGCAGAGAAACAGAGTAAAAATCCATGAATAAATGGAGGGCAGTTGAATAACAACCCTGGGTTGCAAACAACCCTGGAGTATTAAAACAACAGTTTTATAAAGGAGAAACCCTTGTGACCCACAAAAGGAGGAGATGGCTTTCTGGTGAGGTGGGACATGAGGAAAGATTATTAGGTTTTTAAAAGTTATAGGGGGGAAGGATGGACTTCCTAGCAGTAGGAATGCCATGGCAAAGACACACAAATAGGATGGACACATGATGTGTGCTTGATTGAAGCAGAAGCCTGTGTTTGGGAACAGGGATCAATGTGGTTGATAAAAGGGAGAGGCAGAGTGAGGAAGGTTCACAGAGAGCTTTTATTCGTATACAGAGAACTCAGGACCTGTGGCATATCAAAAGTAAAAGGGAGCCTCTGAATGTCCTTATGTAGATGTGAGTCAGGCAGCAGGTATGTCCCCAAAGAGTAGAGTTCTAGAGACTAACTGAGGAGACTCTGGACTAGAAAAGTAGCCATGGATTGGAGGCAAATCAAGGGGTATTTCTGGGATGTCAACAGCAGAACTTGGTAACAGGTTTAACACAGGAGATGAAAGAAATTTGAGTATAAGAAACATTTGCTGGGCTTCTGTCAACACTACAATGAGTGCTGGTAATACAAAAAGGGACTAAGTCCTAATTTCTGTCCTTGAAAGAATTCTTAGTCCACTGTAGCTAGGAATATTGCCTTGGTGGCTGGACCATTTGGGGACTCATTCCTAGGAATCAGATGTTTGGGAAGAGGAACTAGTTTAGTAGGGAATGATGATAAGAGAAAATGTGTGTTTATGGGTGGAGGTAGGGTAGGGACACACTGAAATGATGACAGATATGTGTCTACCGTGTTTTGTGTATGTTGAGTTTGGGGGGAGGTACTAGGCTCTGGAGATAAAACAATCAATGCCATGGATTGAAATGCCTGTCCTCATATTGCTCCCTGGATCAAGAGAAGAATCAGAAGCATTGGTGTTTAATAATCTAGGGAGGACTGTAAAGTATTGTGATTCTCTGAACATAGACATGCCATTTAATTTTATTTATTCAGTAGCTTACGTTCACCTATCAACTGTGACACTAAGAAGAAGTTTGGAAGTACCATGGAGTATAAAATAATATTAAAGAGTATGCCGAAGAAAACACACATATTCTCAAGTGCAAATAATGCTTTAATATCTGGATTTGAATTTATCACTACTGGTTTCTTAATTTAAGATTTTTATCTTTCTTTTAATTCTAATGGTCACCTCCTGATCTTTAGCTCATATATTCAAGAAATGCGGAGTAAACATTTAAGTTCAACAGATCTGCCACAATATAGAACTCTGATGAAGTGATGTATTGTAAAAACCAGTGGGATTTATTCTCAGGTCATGATAGTCACAACATAAGCGCATGTAAAATAGAACTAATTGTGCCTCCAATGTGGTATCTGGACTTTAGTTATTAGTATATGAATCATTGGTTGAGTGGTTTGGGTAGGAACTTTGCCATCCTTCAGGTTAAATGTTCAGAGAAGATTTAGGGAACTTAATTGCAGCACATCCTTGCAACAAATGAAAGAAAATAAATTAAAAATAAATTTTAAAAAAACAGGAGGAAGAAAGGTTTTTGTTTTGTTTTGTGTGTGTGTGTGTGTGTGTGTGTGTGTGTAAAAGAGTTTTAGAAATAACCATAATAATCTAGGAAGGACTGCTGGGGCGCCTGGGGTGGTTCAGTCGGTTGAGTGTCCGACTTCAGGTCAGATCATGATCTCATGGTTCATGAGTCCGAGCCCCATGTTGGGCTCTGTGCTGACAGCTCAGAGCCTAGAGCCTGCTTCGGATTCTGTGTCTCCCTCTCTCTCTGTCCCTCCCCTGCTCATGCTCTGTCTCTATCTCTCTCAAAAAATAAATAAAAACATTAAAACAAAACAAAAACCTATCTCAGGATCTGTTTAAAAAAATCTACGAAGGACTGTAAAGTATCGTGATTCTCTGAACATAGACATGCTGCTTGATTTTATTTATTCAATAGCTTATGTTCACCCACTAACTGTATTGATTCCATTCAGACTATTGTTTTTCTATTATCAAACTAACACAATCCCCTATTCTTTGGTTTATGCCCCTTTACTAAAACGCAGGTTTCATCATTGTTTTCCTCTGAACACCTCTTATTCTGGGCTGGCTCCACTTTCTGTCTGCAACTCCTCCCTCAAAACAAAGAAGTTGAGACCTTGACTTGCTATTGAAGCAAACAAATAGCAAGCAAATAGCAAACAAATGAAACCAAATCAAATATTTATTCCTTTATTGTGTAACCAGAGGGAATGTTACAAGTCTGATAAATGGGGATTGATTTGCAGGGCATTTTAAGTGTTCTCAAGAAACTAACTAGATAGTTAATTTGTTAGCTGCCCAGGGCAGATGTAATTGTGGTGTAAATCACAAAGTCCCCCCAGAACAGACCTCAGGCTTAAACATATGCCAGGGCCTCATTAAAAACCTGGACAGACAGCTCACCAATTCACAGAACACAAGTATCATTTACTTTTTGGTACGTAGAGTGAGGGTTTGTCATGTTTGCATTGTTTCCTAGCATCTTGCATACAAGAAAACAAATGCTGGGATGGAAAGATATGGGAGACAGGTGCAGGAGCTGTCATGCTAAATTGAGAGAAGTCTTTCAAAGGCCGTCTAGAATCTTAATGATTTCCGAGGAGTCCACTCTCACCTTCCCTACCCTGCCTCTGCTAGCCTAATTAATAGAGTGTGACTTTTTAGCTGTTGCCAAGTGCCACTACCATTCAAGCAACAGCTGTCAGGAGAATGTGGCTGCAAGGTGATGAGATCTTTAGTTATCTAGCTATCTTTAGAAATTACAATCTTGGGTTTAAAAAGTGCTATAGTTCATAAGCAGCCACAGGTGTTTGGAACCATGCTAGGTGTTCAGGGCTCTAAATAGAGATTGGTTAAGTTTTCAGATTCTTTATATAATCATCAGTGTGGTTTTAAATACAAACCCATCCACCATAACAAAATAGGGAGTTAGAAAAATGGAGGTTTTCAGGATGCTTATTAAATAATGGAAGACTCATGAAAAGCATAAATATGTAAATAACAGGGCAGGTGCAACCATTGATATCACCAACTATAACAAGGCAGAAATAGTCTTATTGATGAGGTTGGATATACTCTTTCAAGTGTGGAGTCTTGGTAAGTGAGAAATCTGGAATTCTATGTGCTATGTGAGGCTATGCCACTCGCAAACTGTTACGGTGACAATTCCAGTCATCGTAGAAAACCTCCTTCTCATCATCTATAGATAGGGGTTAATCATCTCTCCCTGACGTGCTGCATGAGGTTGCTGGCAAAGATCAAATGAGATGAAGTGTATGGAAGTGATTTATAAGCCATAATGTGCTAGGCACATGAAATATGGCATCATTATCATGTCGAATGTCAGCAGGACTCAGATATATAGAAAACTGGATACTCCAGAGTTACTACCTAGTTTCTTTCTATCACACTCAATATACTTCCTTCTCGGCCATTGATGGATGGCTTTTTGCTTCTACTTTGGCCCCTCTTCCCTATGCTCCTCAGTCTGAGTGACCTGGTATGCAGGCAAGTGCAGGTCTAGATATATGAGGTTATATGCACCAAAGCCTCCTTAAATAGGAGCAAGCTTATACACCGTGAGTATTCAGTAACTCCACTGGTGCCTCCATAGTCTGGAAATTTAGCTGTAAGTGTATTGAGTACCTGCAAGGGTCACAGTAACTGTGTTAAGAAAGGTAAAATGCAAACCTGGGATAAGCCAGTAACTAGATTGCTAGTAGTTTCTTCTCACTAGCTGGGTCTCTGACAGGTCTGCAATGATTTTCTTGAGGGTGCTATTAGATACATGCAAGAGCATTTTATTATGTGGCCCAAAGTAGTGTTTTTGTTTTCTACTCAGTCATAAGTGAAATATAGAGTTTTAGGTTGAGTTTTTCCCAGGGCTTCACTTTTATTTTCTTTTTTGAGTATAGTTGACACACCTTTAGTTTCAAGTATACAACATGGTGATTCAAGAGGGTTACACATCATGCTGTGCTCACCACCAGTGTGGTTACCATCTGTCACCATACAACTGTATCACAGTATCATTGACTATATTCCTATGCTGGGCCTTTTATTCCCAGGACTTATTCATACCCTAGAGTTTCATCGTACTTGCATTCTGTTAGTCACCAACAAACAAAATCACAATACCAATGGATTTGGTGTCTACACTAGGTATGAAAGGTGGCCTAAACATTTGGAGAGAAGTGTATTGAGTACCTAAAAGGGACTACTAACCCCCAAAGCGCCTCTTTTAGTTTGTATATTTCCTGTCTTCCAGTGTGTGTGTGTGTGTGTGTGTGTGTGTGTGTGTATGTGTGTGTGTGTGTGTATCACTGCACCTGAGACTCTCAGTATTTTTGTGTTTGCTTTGTCACCTTTCCCCCACAGCACAGCTGTCTCTGCCCCATCACTTCACAAAACTGTAGTGAACACAGCACCTTCAGATTCGGCTCCGTGTCCTTGGGGCTGACTGGGGACCATAGCCTTCTAACAATTTGCCTCCTTTCTGGTGGTCTGGTTCGTTCGCTGAGCTGTCAGTGGATCCCTGGAGGGCCCTGTCCAGCAGCCTGAGGCATAACTATCCAGACCTACCTGGATCTTGACAGACAGAGCTTCGGCTAAAGCTCAGACACATGCTGTCTACACGTTCTATGAAGAATCATTTAACATTATTTATCTGGTGAAACCAAACACACACATTGGTCCAAACACGCCTTTGTGTTAATAGAAGAAATGCTTTGAAGTGCCACCTTGACAGGTTAACAGCCACCAAAGGGCCCAAGATGAGAGTGCAAATTTGCATTCTGTACTGTGCTAAGGCTTCTTTATGTCTGGCTGGAAACAAAGATGAAAACCCAGATCCTTACACCGAGTGCCATTTACCATTAGCCCTCTCCCAGATGCTTTGGGAAATAAGCAAGAAGAATGAAATAGTTCTATAAGCTTAGAATTTGTAGCGTAGTTGAAGAGAATTAATGCAAATAAGGGTAAAATAATATACAAAATAATATGTGGGTAAGCATGAGCATCATAGAAAATATATCATAGAGGAATCAGGGGAATGAGGTCGTATCTGGTTGGATGAGAGAAGACATCGTGGAAGAAGGTGGAGATAAGCTAGACTTTCTTGGATGGATAGGAAAGGGGAGGGAATATCCTGAAAAAAATAATAGCATAAATATAAGAACAGAGACAGAAATGAAGGTGATGCATTTGGTGAAAACAGAGGAAATAGAAGAAGAGGAAAGTAATTGGATAGATTCAGGTTTAACATATTATGGTGACTTTGGTGTGTGTGTATGTGTGTGTGTGTACACATCCTATATACATAGAATACAACACTTTTATTTTGAAGAAACAACACCTGTTTCACTTACGTGGTCCCTGAACTAGTTTGCCATGAGGAGTTTTTCCAGCTATTCTTGGTATGCAATTGGGGCGCAATAAATGCATATTGGTTGAGAAATCTTTTACAAGCCCCTTAACTGAAACCAGCCTTCACAACTGCTGCGGATGTCCCTGATAACACCTTTGAGGGCCCTTGAAATACTTTAACCCCAGAGAGACTTTCTCTTCTCATGTTACAGACCTGCACACCCAAAGCCTATGGCACTTTGGCGTCTGCCTTGTGGGCTGAAAATAGACGATCGTAACCCTAGACAGTGTTTGTACAACATGCTTAGCACAAGATTCGTTTTGATACATTCATCGTTGTTTGGAAGCCCGAAGGAAATGAAATTGCTGTTTTGTGCTCCCAGGCCTTGTGGTTTGTGGTAGGTCTTTTCAGTACAAAATGTGCCCCAAACGGCCTGTTCTATTTTGATCTCGTGAGTGAGATTTTACCCTGGAGGCTCTTCAGGGTGTCCGTAAAAAACAACAGAGAAGTTAGAGTTGAAAGAGATTTTAGAAATAATCTAGTCAATTTCCTCATTTTCCAGATTAGGAACCTCAGGTCCTCATCTGGTAAGAGCCCTCCCCCGGGTGCCACGTTACCTGGGCAGAGACTGCACACACTACGGTTTGGGTGCCCAGACTCCTCCCAGGGACAACCCAGCACCTGGGCTCTGTTGTTCCCCCCACGCTGTGAGCAAGGACCATGAGGTCCACTTTCGGAGCCCAGCTTCCGCTTTGGGTGTCTTTCCCACCAGCCAGACCAGTTGTTCCCTCTTCTTCCCTCAAAGTCATGCACCTTCCTACTTTAAACTTCCTCTGCATCAAAATGGGAAGAGCTACCATGTCATCATTTACACTTGCTGCTTCACCGATCTCATTTAATGAGTGGGCTGTCACCTGTTCCTCATCCAAAGCCCTGTCTTTAAAAAAAGAAGAAAAAAAAAAGACTTTTATGCTTTCTTATTGGATGGAGAGCCGTGCTCTTCCTCAAGGAAGAACGAGCATCAGGGAGCAGGTGGGGAGATACATTTAAAGGGGAGGAGGGGCCCTAAGAATCACACCATAGGTTGGCCCTGGAAGTAGTTCACTTGTCTGCCTTTTAAGGTTTTTGACAAAGTGTGGGCTGTAGACTCACAGGGTCCTGATTTCCGGTGCCTAGAAACAGATGCCCTGAGAGGAAGTCCCACCTGGACCACACTCTGCCCCTCGCAGGTCTCCGGCTCAGTGCTCATCTCATGGGCCGCTCTCCCCGCTGCTTTCTTCCCCTATTCTTTCTTCTTTTTGTTCCATGACACAGTGTTGATTCTGTTTCACTCCAGCCCAGGGGTTTGTAATGTGTGCTCCCTAAAGACTGGCATCAGCATCTCCAGGGCCTTTGTTAGACATGCAGATTCTTGGGCCCACCTCCAGACCTACTAAATTGGAAACTTTGGAGGGGGGCCCAGCCCTCCGTGGAAAGAGGCCCTCCTGGTGATCTTATTGAAGCCTCTCTCTGAGCGTCTCTGCCCTCACCTTTTCTAACCTGAATCTCTGCCCCCCTCCACAGAGTAGCCTGTAGGTATTTTCCAGATTGCACTCGGCAGTCCAGGGGACAATACTTAGCTATCATTTCATGATCTTTGTCCTTCAACTTTCTATTTTTTTCATTGTTTAAAATAGGCCCTGAGACAGTTTCTTCTCCAGGAAGGAGTGGTGGTAGAATGCAGTGTCTTTCTCAAGAGGGGGTACAGGCTACGTGTGACAAGAGATGACCTGAGAAGCTCTCCCGGACAGAGTCTCCTAGGCCAGCTCGCTCATCAGTGGGCCACCCCTCAAGAAAGGCTAGAGTGGCAGCAGCCGCTGTTTCCGGGTCACCTGCAGTGGAGTTCCGCAGGTCGTCTGATTGGATTCAGGAGGCCAAGTTGAAGTTCCAGTGGGTTGAACATGGGCAAGTCACCCAACTTCTCAGTGTCAGCTTTCCCACCTGTGCAGCAGTGATGTCATCAGGAGGGCTCGACTGGATAGGCTGAAGGTTATTTCCCATTAAAGCAAGTCAGGTATTTAATTTTCAGTTTGGTTGACACCACAGAAGGGGAGAGATTAGTCCTAGTAATCTTGCAGGAAGCGAGGCCTCTGTGTGTTTTTAGGGAGTGACCGAGCACTGTCTCACCTTTGGTTTTCTCTGCTTTTACCTGCCACCCCACCTGCAGGGCTTTTTCTTATCCTTGAACGAAGAAGAACAGCTAAGTCTCTCCAGGAGTTGCTAACTCACCTTAGTCGTTCCCCGATTTGCTCCCAGAGATATTAATTAAATTTAATGCAAAACCCTGTGCCAATACTAGAAAGCAATGGTCAGCAACTTAAGGACTGCATTTGTTCTAAAAAGTAATTCAAATGCATAGTTAGTGGGCTCTTGATGGTGCTTCTGGCAAAATCTGACAATGAAATATGTAATGCATTAAAACAACAGGGCTGGCGTTTATTGAGAGCTTACTATGTGCTAAACACTTTCTCATTTCACCCTCACAGTATGAGACCTACGTTGTTATTCCCATTTTGTAGATGAGAAGGTTGAGGTACTGAGAAGTTGAATGTTTTCTCCAAAGTCACACAGCACATAATGGATGGAACTTGGATTTAAGCCCCAGTCATTCTGGCTCCATAGCTCTGCTATGAATGAATGACGGAGAGAATGAGGATGCTAACTAAGGCACCCGGTTCCCTGTTCCTACCTGAGAGCTATCCTTGCTTAGTTGACTCAGTAACCAGTACTGGTCCGTGAGTCACTCTGTGGCCTCAGTGAGTTCCATGAACCAATCTGGACTTGTTTCTTCACCTGTAAAATGGCAATTAGAGGCCTGATATGCCTGGGTGTGGTGTAAACAAATACTGGCCTATTTGAAAAAAAAAAAAATCTCAGAGCTTCTTGGAAAGACGCTTTGTAAGGAGGAAGAGCACCGTCCTTCTGACTTATCAGAGGAAGAGATCAGAGCCAGGGAAGCTGATGCAATTGCTCTTTGTTCCTTCAGAACAGGAGACCTCTTAGGAAAAAGCCCACAGGAGGAAGAAGACAGTGAAAATCTCAGGTCTAATGAGATAAGGGAGGCTGACTTAGGGCCTCCCCGTCTTGACCCTGTATTTACCTCTTATCGCCAGGATGAGATGAAAGATTTAAAAGCGCCTCTTGAGCCTTTATGCACTGTCATGAAAGTGTTTGTTATATGTGCCGCATGAACTGATGCTGACTCTCTGAGACCGTGTAACTCACCAGCCCCAGCCACCCCCCTGCCCCAGAATGTCACCTGAATTCTACAACATTGGCTCAACGCAGCCGTGAAGACCATGTGATGACTTCTTGTGTGGACACTTCTGTGAGCCCTGCCTGTATTTATATTGGTAGCAGCATCTGCATGATGTATAAATTGCATTAAATTCTCACCTTTCCATGGCCCTTGAGCATAATGATTTCTCTTTCTTTGTCTACATGAGCATAAAACAGGCAGAAGACGGGTGGTTCTGCCATTTAAAGTGTGATGGCACAGAACACTTTCCTTTTTTTTTTAGTTTATTTTTATTAACTTTTGAGAAAGATACAGAGAGCGAGTAGGGGAGAGGCAGAGAGAGGAGACAGAGTCCCAGGCAGGCTCCACGCTGCCAGCACAGAGCCTGACACAGAGCTTTAAGTCACAAACTGCGAGATCATGACCTGAGTCAAAACCAAGAGTCGGATGCTTAACCAACTGAGCCACCCAGGCACCCTACGAAACTCTTTCTAAACATAGAAATCAGAAGATCTGGGTTCAAGTCCTGACACTACTCCTGGTTGAAACATGACTTGAGCATGTCACTTTAATTTTTCTGGACTTGCTTCTTTGTCTGTCAGTGAATAATGACAATGCCTTCCTGATCACAGGGATATCGCTGGGCTCAACTCTGATAGCGTGTGACCGTGTTCAGATGTTAAGTATAAATGACTGTTATTATTTCTGCTTATACTCCTCCATCAAGATCTCAAATATAGTGAACGATATATGGGACTCAGAATCAAACATGCTGCTGTCCTGGGTGTGTTTACCATCTCAATTTGTTGTGATTTTAAGATTACACAGCATATGGGACTTTTCTTTGCACTGACTTGAGCTGTTGTCTGACTTTGTTCCTGACTTACAGAGCCATTGCCTATAAGCCTCCTGAAGAAGGGTCCTGCTGGTGGAACATTTGACATCATGTGGTCACTGCAGCTTTCTGTATAGCGTGCCTGTGTGTGTGTGTGTGTGTGTGTGTGTGTGTGGTGTGAGACCAGTTCCCTCTGGCTTTCTA
Source organism: Cryptoprocta ferox (assembly GCA_028646485.1). Lineage (NCBI taxonomy): Eukaryota > Metazoa > Chordata > Mammalia > Carnivora > Eupleridae > Cryptoprocta > Cryptoprocta ferox. Next base: position 18,865,758 of record CM053569.1, on the reverse strand, counting down.
GAATCACATGTGCTCTGTTTACATTAACCAGTTTCATGCCCTTTCCTTCCTATCACTGTTGTTATGATCAGGTTGGGAGAATCCAAGCATCTTCTTGAAGCCAAACTACATTAAATGTGTATTATGATCCTATTTCACATAAATATGTATACATAAACATAGCCATGCATATGAACATAAGAGAATACATAAGAGACTACTAATGTTGGGTTCTTTTGAAAAGTGGGGGTCAAGGAAAATTTTGAATACACCCCAAAGTAAATACAGTAGTGAACCCCATGCACCTGTCTCCCGGCTTTGACAATTATCAACTCATCATCAATACCCGGCTTCGTGTTATACGTATTTGAGCTTCTTTTTATCTATCACGAGCATGTATTATTTTGATAATTTGAAATATTAACTACAAAGTAAATTCAAACATTAAAAGGAAATGCAGTAGGTTAGATTTCATTTGTTCCTGTCTTTTTTTCTCACCCTTTTAGATTTGGGTCCTTTCAGGGGTAGGTGATCAAGAGTGATTTTCTCCGAGTTCTCTGATCCCCAAAGACAGATATGAGCTGGGGCTGAACATCTGGCAAAGACAAGAGCTTTGGTTTACACACGTCTGTGTCAGTGCTATTGCTTAAGTCACAAGGCTCACACTGTCAGACTCACTGTTTGGCTTGCTGTGTTTTTTAATTAAACTGTTTACTTTGGCTGAGATTTATGACGCTGTTTTTAAATGAGAATATGTGCTTTCTGTCCCCCGCTTTGTTCCCTGGGCCCCACAACCTGTGCAGTGCCCTGCAAGCTATTTTTCAAAAAACAATTTCTGCATTTCTTATCAGATGGACGGTAATTTTGCAGGGATTATTAACGCCCTGCGCTCCGTAGTGTTTGTTCTCCTAAGGCTGGGAGAGGAAATTGTCTGATGCAAGTCCCGCAGCTGGTTTGCTGGACAGGAATAGAATATTACAAAATCACCTTGAATCTAAAGCCTGTGAACCAGCTGTGTGAGATGAAAGATGGGAAGGTGGTTTTTGTATTTAAACTCCTTGGCCAGTGGTATTGAAAATGCAGCTAAAATAGGATGGCTGTTCTTCCCAGTGGTTCACTGTAGATTGATTTGGACTACGTTAGAAGACTATTCTGCCCTATGCCTTCTCTGTGCTGAGTGCATTGCATGAGCAAATTGATTAAAAAAAAATTTTTTTAACATTTATTTATTTTTGAAAGACAGAGAGAGACAGATCCTGAGAAGGGGAGGGAAAGAGAGAGAGGGTGACACAGAATCAGAAACAGGCTCCAGGCTCTGAGCTGTCAGCACAGAGCCTGACGCGGGGCTCGAACCCACGAACTGTGAGATCATGACCTGAGCCGAAGTTGGACACTCAACCAACTGAGCCACCCAGGCGCTCCGCAAATTGATTTTTCATGTCAACAAGAATCTATCCCCTACTATGCACTAGGCACTAGAATTACAAAAATAAATAAGTAACTCTCCCTTTGTATCCGTCTCATCTGAGTGTAATGCAGTGAGATGAATGTTTTCCTAGTGGCACTAAAATAGTGTAGAAGAACGGAGGGAAAAGGTGTTCTGGCTTTCGGAGGCTGGGGAAGTGTTCACAGAGGAGGTGCCTTTTAAGCTGAAGAGGAAATAACATTTTTTGAATTATTGAAGCAGAAGGAGGGTCTCTGTCTTGAGCAGAGGCGTGGAAGGTGATGGCCTGTGCAGGGAAGGGAGAAGAGTCCAGTGTATCCAGAGTTCAAGGCAGGTGCATTTGTGGTTGGAGGGGAGAAAGAAGTGAGGAAGCTTGGAAGGGACCTCTGGCCAGGATGGAAGACCTCCTTAGAGGCTGGCCAGGTGTGCTTCTTTTTGATTCAGGGAATCGAGGCGTCTTCAGCCACTTGAAGGGATTGGCACTGTTCTGGTTATTATTAGGATGGGCGTAGCTGGGAAGAAGAACTGGAAAACTCTAAGGAACCACGGCACTTCAGGGACCGGCATCTCTTGTTGTCCCTCATTTGTGACCTCGGGGGCTCTTTCTCCTGCCCTCTTAGCTTTGCCGTGCTGGCCTCCCTGCTTGCCTCTCATTCATCGTTGGGCAGTTTCTTCAGTGTCTTCTAGTCCTGGGAATTTTTCACCTTTGTTCTAGGAATTCCATGCAGATAGTCTTGGGGGTGTGGAGGGTGTATGTGGGAGAACCGAATGGCAAAACAAGGAAGTACTCTGGATCTGGAAGCCTTTTAGCTAGAACCCCCCACGTTGCTCTGTTTTACACATTTACACCTGGGTAATTTGCATTTGAAGAAAGTGTTCTGTGGCACAGAGAGGTTGAAAACTTCAGCTCTGGTTCAAATCTTGGAGGGAGCCATTCTGCCTGGCTATAGCTGATTACTGTCACTTGAATTGGATAGGATCTTGTGCCTCTGGTCTCCTCACTGAATTGCCTCTGGGCATGTATGTGCAGGGGCCACCTTAGGTCAAGGGCTCTTTCAGTGAGGAACTGCCCCAGTTATAGAAAACAGGCCTAGAGTTATTATGAACCCCATCTGAAGTGTGTAAGGCAGGGTTCATAATAGGAAGGCAGTTTTAAATGGAAGGGGATGTTGGACATGGCAGACAGTGCGACCAATGTGTCCAGGACACATGGTATTTTTAAAAGTGTGGCTTTTAGGGGGTGCCTGGCTGGCTCAGTTGGTGTGTGGCCCTTGATTTCAGGGTTGTGAATCTGAGCCCCATGTTGGGTATGGAGATTACTTAAAAAATATGGCTTTTAGACCCTTAGCTCAGCATTTTATGAAGTTTTCTATTCCATGAGAGGCTTAGCTACTCAAAGTTTTCATTTTCCTATAAGACTTTGAAATACTACTTACTCTATTCCCTTTTTGGAGATCTCCATGCATGTTAGCGTATTAAAAATTGTGACAGCCAGGGACACCTGGGTGGCTCAGTGGGTTAAGCACTTGACTTTGGCTCAGGTCATGATCTCATGGCTCCTAAGTTCGAGCCCCGTATCGGGTTCTGTGCTGACAGCTCTGTGCTGACAGTCTCCCTCTCTCTCTGCCCCACCTCCCCTCACACTCTGTCTGTCTCTGTCACTCTCTCTCAAATGTAAATAAACATTAAAAAAATTTTTTTAAGTTGTGAAAAGTTTTAAGGCATAAAGTTTAGTTCAAGTAAAAGGAAAATGTTTTTTTGAAAAACACTCATACACATACAACAGGGATTAAAACTTTGGAAATTGGTTACCCTGGAATTGAAAGCATAGTTTGTAAAAATAGATGGTTACTAAGTTGTGGAGTGGGACTCCTGTTAAGTTACTGAGAAGCATCCTTTACCTTTTCGAAAATGGCGTCATTTTTGTTAGTGTCCTTGGACATTTGTTTGTTCAGCAAACATTACGTGCCCACAATGCTATGCAGAAACACTTGGTTATATGTTTGCAGTGTGGAAATTCTTCTCTGTTTATTGCGATAGTTTTTCTGGAATGTAGAATTTTTTTTTTTTTTTTGCAATTTTATTTTAGAGAGAGAGAGCACAAGCAGGGAAGGGGCAAAGGGAGAGAGAGAAAATCTTAAACAGATTCCACACCCTGCTTGACGTGGGGCTCCATCTCACGACCCTGAGATCATGACGTGAGCCGAAATCAAGCGTCGATGTTCAGCAGACTGAGCCACCTTGGTGCCCCTGGAATGTACAATTTTAAATGCTCATTTTTAGAATTCTGTATTTCTGACTATGAAATAAAAAAAGATGTAGCACCATTATTGACCCTGGTAACCTGTCTAAAAATATCAGTATCTCCTGGATCCAGAGTTCTTTCCCCTCTATCATCTGTCGGCTCAGGTTTCTAAACATGGAAACGTACCAGGCCCTGGTGGAGGCTGAAGAAGTGGGTTAGTCTAGGGCTTCTCCCCTTCGTGCAGGGTGGGAATCGGTGGGATTCAAGAAGTCTTGAGAATTAGCACCACGCTCAGCGTTCAAGAAAGGATAGTAACTGAAAGGTTCTATTTTGTAGTATTTAAAGATAAACATTACCTAATAATTTTTTTTAATTGGAAAGTTTATAGGAGCTAAATCTCATCTCTTTGCTCATAACATATTCCTCCTCCACCAAATTAGATGGTAGCTTGTTCCACGTTTCAATTTCTAAATAAATTGCTCTTCGTTATTCTTGGATTCCTGACAGACATCATGTCTAAGAATTAATGTTTCGCATTCTGCTACTTTGAGCATGTTAAACAAATTACTCAGTGTCATTGTCACTGAATTAATTAGAAGGATTCATGTAAGACTTTAGCACGCCTATGTGAACATGTTTTTTTATTAGCCTTTGTTTATTTTTTATCAATAATTACAGCTCTACGTTGGTATTGTGGTTTTAGCATTACCTGCATCAGAGCATTGTCGTGAGGATTGATTGCCTATAAAGCAGCTGAGCACTTCAGCTCCACACCGCTCAGGTGCCCCAATCTTAAGCACTTCGTGGTTGTCTTAGCCCAGGCGGCCAGTACAGAGGATCACAGACTGAGCGGCTTAAACAACAGAAATGTACTGGGGCTAGAAATCTGAGATCGAGGTGCTGGTAGGGCTGGCTTTTCTGAAGCCTCACTCCTTGGCCACCTTCTCCGTGTGTCTTCACGTGGTCTTCTCTCTGTACATGAGCGTGTCCTAATCTCCTCTCCTTATAAGGACACTAGTCATATGAGATTAGGGCCACCCTCATGACCTCAGTTTGATTACCTTTTGTTTTATTTTTAATGTTTATTTATTTATTTTTGAGAGAGAGAGCGAGCGACTGAGCATGAGTGGGGGAGAGGCAGAGAGAGGGAGACAGAATCTGAAGCAGACTCCAGGCTCTGAGCTGTCAGCGCAGAGCCCGACATGGGGCTTGAACTCTCGAACTGTGAGACCATGACCTGAGCCGAAGTCGGATGCTTAATGGACTGAGCCACCTAGGTGCCCTTAATTTAATTACCTTTTAAAAGAGCCCCATATGTGGTCATATTCTGAAGTACCAGGGCTTAGGGCCTCAACATATGAATTTTAGGGGATCACACTTCAGACTAGAACAGTGGTGTAGCAAGAAAGAGATCTAAGCCTCAGAGCCCCAGCGCAGAATGCTCCCAACTTATACTATACCCCCTGGGGCGTCAATTTCATGAGGTGAACTCTGTTCAAAAAGCAGGCAAGAGTATCATCTACTTTCTTCCTTAGGGAGTAGAAGAAAGGAGGTCGGGGCCTGTTCTGTACCAGGCACTGTGCTGGGTGCTGCTGCTTAATAGACATTATGTCACTCAATCTCAACATGACCAAGGATAGGCTGGGCATAACTGCCTCCATTTTACAGAGGAAGAAAGAGACATTAAGCCACGTGCCAAGCACGTAGAGCTTTTGTGCCATTTGCTCATGTGGCAGTTGAGAAAATGAGGTTAGGAGCATAGCACCACATGGGCGAAGCAGGAAGAAAGCTGATCTTGTGTTTCGCCCCATTCAAACCCTCGAGAATTAAAAAGTAAATGCAAGGCTGATAGGAGAAGGAAAAACAAATGGAAGAAACTTTTTCTTTCTTAAAGGCAGGTTTAAGATTCCTTTGGAGGGGCGCCTGGGTGGCTCAGTCGGTTGAGTGTCCAAGTGTGGCTAAGGTCATAATCTCACCACTAAGGGTTTGAGCCCCGCATCACTCTCTGTGCTCACAGCTCAGAGCCTGAAGCCTGCTTCAGATTCTGTATCTCCCTCTCTTCCCCTCCCCCCTCAAAATTAAATAAACATGAAAAAAAAGACTCTTTTGGAAAAAAGTCACTGAGTTCTGAAGGGAGTAAGGCAAGGTTCTGTGTCAACCACTTTTCTCCACACTACTCCATCAGCCTGTAAATAAATTGTGTTTGTCCAACAGCTTTAATCTATCTCTCCTGGATTTTTGGTTTAGCGCTCCCTGGCTAAAGGCAGCAGGAGGTGACAGTTTGGAGGTCAGATTCTGAAGTGAGACCATCAGGTTCAAATCTAATTTTCATCACTTATTAGCTGTGTGGCATGTCACTTAATCTCTCTGGGGCCTCAGTTCTCTCTGCTGGAAAAAAAAAAGAGATGGTAATAATAACTTCTGATGAAGTTGTTGCAGACACTACTGCGTCTATGGAAAGTGCTCAAATAAGCATCTGGAACCTGGTAAGCATCACGTAAGGATAAGCTATTGCCCCTATAGAAAGTGGGACAGGCGAAGGCCAGGATCTTTGTGTACTTTCCCACATAGGTCTCTAATGTCTAGAAGTGCCTAGTGGGCAGGGGACAGACACTCATTTGTATCTGTTACATACGTGATCGAATGCAGACATGGTGGACCTTGCGCACTCTGTGATGAAGAGGAAGAAGCTGGTTTCAGCAAGTTTCTAGAGTTTTTGTTTACCATTTGGTTGAAGCCATAAGCCCACTGGTGGAGGAATTAAGACAAAGCAGTGAGGCAGAGCAGAGGTGAGAAAGCTTTTCTCAGTCTCCCGGGTGGCAGGAGAGCTCTAGCTTGTCCATAGTTGTTTTCCCCTCCCATCTCCTTGCATCATCTCTAGATCTGGGGGTGCAATCATTTTTCTGGGGCCTCTGGGCCCTGACAGTGTAGGAACCCCCGCCCCCTCCTGACATCCAGGGATGTGAATGGCATTCTAACGCATTTATAGCTTCTACTTGTTACTGAGCTCTGAAATCGGCTTACTGATTTGTGTTGTCATTAAAATTCCTAAAGTGATTGCCAAACTTTCTTTCCAGGCTCAGGCTGCATGAAGAAAAGGTTATTAAAGATAGGCGACATCATCTCAAAACCTACCCAAACTGCTTTGTTGCAAAAGAACTGATTGACTGGCTGATTGAGCACAAAGAGGCTTCTGACAGAGAGACAGCAATCAAACTCATGCAGAAGTTAGCAGACCGGGGCATCATTCATCACGGTGAGTGAGGTGGCCACCGACAGGCAAGGTAACTTGGGAGGAGGAAGCCAAGGGCCACATCCTCTATTCCAGATATGAGCCTACCCATTTAAGATATAAAAACCCTTTGTCTCCAGTGCACTTCTCCCCAGTGACATTCCCTTCTTTCCTCGAAGTGGCATTTGGGTTTATTTCCATTAACTTCTTCATACTTTTTCCTTTCTGTAGATACATCTCTTAGCAAAGTATCATATTGTTGTAAGTGCTTTAAGTCATTATAGAAATGCATGACTATTCGTTTACAACTTGATCAACATGCTGTTTGTGAGACTCATGCATGTTTACTCATTTTTGCTGCTACGTGTGCCATATATACGTATGCCATTGTACCTTTACCCATTGTCCTCCTGAGGGACAGTTAAGGGGTTTCCACATTTTTGCTCTTACTCTCAACGGCTCCGCAAACATTCATGGACATGTCTCCTTGAAATCTCTAAAACTGACCAAGACCTTTCACATGCTGTTGCTCTCTTGGGCTGGAATGCCCTTTCTCTTCACTTTTGCCCATTTTGTATCCATTCTTCAGGTCTCCAGCTACATGCAAACTCTTCAGAGAAGTGTCCTTTCCTTGCAGTGAGGTGACATGGGTTCTTTGGTCTCTCACTTCAGTATCTCCTCCTCACCCCTTTCATTGCCCTGTCGCACCACATTTTAATTACATGTTGACGTAGCTCTTGATCTTACTAGACTTCACATTCTTTGCGGCTGACACCTCCCCCAGTGTGCTCAAGAAGAGTTTGTGGAATGAATGATGAATTGAATTTTGTGACGCTTTTACTAGACAATGAGGTGATGGCGATGGTGATGATGATAGTATTCACTCTATTCTAGGTACTGTGTGAAATACATGTATTAAATCATAGAGGAGTGTGCTTGAAAAATTAGGTAGTAAAACAAGCCTTAATTAGCATCTCACTACATATGAGGAATTAAATGAGATTTTTTTTCTTCTTATTGGCATCTCTGTATATTGTGTTTCAGTGTGTGATGAACATAAGGAGTTCAAGGACGTCAAACTCTTCTACCGCTTTCGGAAGGATGACGGCACCTTCCCACTGGACAATGAAGTGAAGGCCTTCATGAGAGGACAGAGGCTGTATGAGAAGTATGTTGCACGTGGAATCCCCCACTGTGATCTTAACTGGTGGAAAGAAGCAGGGCTATTTCAGGCTTTTATCATTCTGACTTCAGCCTGGCTCTTCACGCGGGATGGTTATATAACTGTTCCCTTTAATATGGGACAACTCCATCACTCATTTGCTTTTCTCTTTGCCAGGAATGAAGTCGATTTCATAAGATTCTGAAGAATTTATTTAAATCGAAAATATTTAAATGTTTATTTTCTACATGTAAGTCGATTTGACAAAACTCCAGACATTAAAAAAAAAAGGTTGGAGCTTGCTGTTTGCCCTCAAGTAATGCAGTTGCTTATTTTCTCTTTTGAATACGTTGTGTAACTTGGAGGTTTGGTCTTGTCAATGGCTGGAGAAGCAGTGTCAAGTACAGGGGAAGTTCAAGTTCAGGTCAAGAGATGAGTGGTGAGAGGACTTCAGAAGGCAGGATGGTCTAAGGGGAATAATCTCTCAGCTCTTTGAAGAGGGGAATGCATTGTAGTCCGGGAGTATCAGAGGCTGGATCTCAGGTCTCCCCAGAAGTCCGTGTCTGAGCTGATCTCCTGTTCCTGTGGTCCTTTTCCATCCTAGCTTGCTTGTTGTTTTTTTTTTTTTTCCAGGGCAGCCATTCGAGAAGACACCCCCTCCTTAACTCTGGCTGCCTTTCAAAGCTCGAGGGAGTTGGAAATACGTATTTATCACACAAAAGAGCCTACTCTGTGATGGGTGGGTTGATACCTGGGGAGGTAGGTCAGGGGGGTCAGGTCAAGCAGCACGATGAGTAGGAGCCAGATGAGTTTGATTCTAGCCTTGTCACCTTACTTCTGTAAACCTCAGTGTCCTCTTTTATGACATAGGAGTGGTGATGGCACCTACCTCCTAGGTGTTTAGTGCTGTTGTTAGAATTAAAAGAATAAATTGTGTCAAGTACTTAAATATTTAGCTCAGTACTCTGGTGTGTTGTCAGACCCCAGAGATGGTAGCCATTTCGGATATTAGCCTGACAGCGACAGCCACCCTGGATTCTGTCTCTCCTGTGTTCTGCCTCCATCCCAGTTCTGTTCACGTTTCTGGAGCTGGTTTTGTCCAACCACATAATGCCCCATAGGTGTTACTTCTCTCATCACTTGCTTTCTGTACTGAAGTACACAAAGCCCCTCATCTCCTGGACTCATGCGAATTTGAATGGAAGGGACCCATTAGCACCTTCGTTTGTATATCTGAGTATATGTATATGTTTTATTGCTATTTTCTTTTACTTTCATAGCTCCTTTTGCAAAATTCTAGAAGGTGTTAAGTACTTTGATCACTATGATGGTCCTTTCAAACCATAAGATTCTATGTTGTCAAAAACACACGTCATTTCCATGGATGGATATTGCAATCTTTTTTTTCTGGGTGCAGTTGGCTTCCCAGCCATTAGTGTTCAGTATCTCATTTTCCAGGTAAATGTATTCTTTAAAATGCTCGTGAAAATAGTACTAAGAAAAGTAATTTATTTTCCTTTAATTTTTAAAAAATGTTTGTTTATTTTTGAGAGAGACAGAGAGAGAGTGCAAGCAGGGGAGGGGCAGAGAGAGGGACACACACAGAATCCGAAGCAGGCTCCTGAGCTGTCAGCACAGACCCTGAAGCAGGGCTCAAACTCACAAACCACAAGATCATGACCTGAGCCAAAGTCTGCTTAATGAACCGAGTCACCCAGGCGCTGGTACTAGGAAGAGTAATTTAATCAGTACTTAACCTTGCCTGAACTAGCTGCTGCCTTTCATCTTGGCCCCTACTCTTGGTTGCCGGCACATGCATGGAACAAACTTTAGGGCCTTTGGAATTCGTGGCTCAGTTTACCTACATGATCAGTTTTGTTAAGCGTATGTGTACCTTTAATCATTTTTATTGTATTTCCCATGTTCCCCTGGTTATCTTTTCTATGCATCTCAGCATGTATTATTACTTTGTAAGTTTTGTATACTTTAAAAAATAATATGAAGAAGTAAATAGTTTTGTTCACAGCTCACGTTTTCAAGATTTTATTTATTTTACTATTGAAGTTTTTTTTCCTATGTTTTTATTTTTATTTATTTTTAAATTTTTTTAATGTTTGTTTATTTTGAGGGAGAGAGAGAGTGCAAGCAGGGGAGGGACAGAGAGCGAGGGAGACACAGACTCTGAAGCAGGCTCCAGGCTCTGAGGTGTCAGCACAGAGCCTGATGTCGGCTCGAACTCATGATCCGTGAGATCGTGACCTGAGCTGAAGCTGGATGCTTAACCAACTAAGCCACCCAGATGCCCCTTTTTTCCTATATTTTTAAAAGCCAGAATACTCGTTTAGGATATCTCTAACATTTATGAAAAAAGGCCTTGCCTTTCATATGTTCCTTTTTTTTTTTTTGCCTTTTAAGATAATAACAATTGATAATATTTGTTTGTTGATAACTGTGTGTCAGGCATCCTGACTAGTCCATGTATTTGGTCATCATAATGAACCCTGATTTAGATCAATTGTACCCATTTTATGGACAAGGAATATGTGGTAGGGAGAGATTCAAGCTCTTACTCAAGGTAACTTCACTAGTAAAACATCTGGGATTTGAACATAGGGGCCCACAGCCCAAACTTATTGCTACTAGACTGTTAATAAATTTTAGAAAACATTTTTATTATTAGGAAAGATGTATTATTATTTATTATTTATGGAAATTAAATTAATGAAATCAATGTTTTCTTCAAAATATAGTTTATATTAAAATGTAACATGGAGTTTGTAAATATCTGAGTATGGAATTTTCTGTAGAAAGTAACTAAAAATATTCTAAGTAGACACTGAAAAAGAAGAGTAAAGTGAATTTCCTTCAACACAAATCTACCTATAGATTTAGGGACTAAAGAACACAGGGAATGTATTAAACAGTATTGTAAGAAAAAGAGAATAATTTTTTTTAAAGAATTTATTGAAAAAAATTTTTTTAACATTGATTCATTTTTTGAGAGACACAGAGAGAGAGAGTGTGAGCAGGGGAGAGGCAGAGAGAAGGAGACACAGAATCCAAAGCAGATTCCAGGCTCTGAGTGTCAGCACAGAGCCCAATGTGGGGCTCAAACTCATAAACTGTGAGATCATGACCTGAGCCAAAGTCAGATGCCTAACTGACTGAGCCACCCAGGCACCCATTAAAGAATTTATTTTTAAGTAATCTCTACACCCAACGTGGGGCTCAAACCTACAACCCTGAGATCAAGAGTCCCTCACTCCATCGACGGAGCCAGCCAGGCACCCCCCCAAAAAGAGAGAAATCTACATGGTATTCTGAAAATGTGATAAAAAACATCTTTTGTTTGTAAATTAAGCTCTTCAAAGCACTTCTACTAGATTATTTTATTTGAATTATCTTAATGGAGTAATAATAGAATAGTAAATAATAATAGAAATAATAGCATAGTAAATAATAATATAAAATACAATATAAAATAAATGGGACATTACACTATCACCCCAGTTTTCGGGAGGAGCATCAGGTACCTGAGGCAATAAAACCATTTCTGTGTGATGCCGATATGGCTCGAGAGGGGCACCTGAACCCAGGGCAGCAGGTGTGCTGGCCGCTGCTCTCCACACACCCCAATCAGCTCTGGGGGTGGGGGGCTGGCTGTGTTTTCAGTATTTCCTTTTTGCCCTCCTCTTGCTTGCTTGTTCTGGGTTATTAATAGAACTTTGTGAAACTGGGTGGTTTCTGCCTGGGGTTTTGGTGAACTGCTGATTTCTGGGCACCTTAGCCTTCTATCCATAGAGAGGTTTCTCAGTATGCTATTTTGTAGGACAAAGCTGTATTTCAAAACTCAGTGACTCTGCTACCTCTTAGTATCCATGTTGTTCCAGTTATTTTAACTCAGAGGTACTCAAATGAATACCAGATAAGGGGCAAACACTGGCCTTTTCAGGGTGTTCCACCATGAGTAAGGTTATGGGTGACCAGAGTCCTCTGAACAGGGAATGACAGTGGTCATGTTTTCGGAGTCACCCAGCCCTGCTCTCCAGTCCCGGCCTCACAACTAGCTCGCTGTGCAAACTTGAGCAAACTGAACCTTTCTGAGCTGTCGTCATAAACGGAGGCAAGGCTGAGACCCACTTGGAAAGGCTGTTGGGAGGATTTTACAATCTGTACATTGCTGAACACAGTGCTAGGCACAGAGTAAGAACCCAAGAAAGGCTAGCTGCTGCTATTAGAGTAGTAAATCATTATATAAATAAATGATACCTATTATTCTTATTATCATATTCTTTTAAGATTTAGCCTAGCCTAGAAGTTAAGAGCCCAGGAACCGGGCTGCCTGGGTGTGAATCCTGGCTCTGTGCCTTGTTGGCAAGTGGCTTCACCTCTCTGTGCCTGCATTTGCCCTCCTGGTATATGGAAATACCAATTGTATTGACCTTGTAGACTTCTTGTGGGGATTAAATGAACTAACATGATGTATAAGCACACGGACAGGGTCTACGTCAGGGTATGAGCGTGTCTTCTGGCTCACCTACTGCTACCAGCGGGAAGGGACTGTGAGCAGGAGGATGTGTGCCCCCCTGGATCAATGCCCAGACTGTCATTTTGAGCAGTTCATCTGAGCACATTCAGGTCACAGTGCACTTCCATCCACGGGCATTCATCAAACCTTCACTACAGACTGAAGGTGCATAGAACAAGGCACACCGTCTCTCCCGGAGGGGCTTGCTGTTTCCCACTTAATCTTGCATGGGCCCAAACACCTCAGACACGCAATGCATGAACATACCTTGCGTTGTCCCAAGTAGTGCAATTTTTAGTTTTTATATGAAACCTGCATCATCAGGATAGAAATATCCCTAACTTAAAAAGAACAACATTGGATCTGTGTACTCAGCCTTCATGTGGTAGAAGATATTTCAGGTGCATATTCCAAAGGACAAAGATTGATTATCATTTAGCAGTTAGCAAAATAGATCTCTTTAAGGAAAAAGGTGGACTCAGGATTGTCAAGTGCTCTATCTATTGATAAATAGAGTTAGCTATAAAAGAGGATGTGAGTTTGAGGTACAATTTGGACTTTCCTTACTAAAACTCATAGTTGAAATGCACATTTAAAAACATTTAATTTTTATTTATTTTAGAGAGAGAAAGAACATGAGCAGGGGAGAGGGGTAAAGAGGGAAAAGAGAGAGAGAGAGAGAGAGAGAGAGAGAATCTTAAGCAGGCTCCACACCCAGCACAGAGCCCAATGCAGGGCTTGATCCCACGACCCTGTGATCATGACCTGAGCTGAAATCAAGAGTGAGACGCTCAACCAACTGAGGCACCTAGGTGCTCCGAAATGCACATTTTAAACTAGCTCTGATTTCATCTTAAGACCTAGAGGAGACTTCTCAATTCTAATTTAACCTCAGTCTTAACATGGAGGTAGGTCCCTTCTAGGTCTGGTTCATAAAGACATTAGTTTAGTTTTTCACCTAAAGGGCCTTTGGTTTGTTCAGCAGCCAGAATTTTTCTCTCTCTCCAGTGCCTGTATGCCATTAGGTCTCTGTTGAAGTCCCACGGCTTCCTTTATATTCTCTCCTCCATAGGACTGAAGGGAAATATAAGGGAGAAACTATATCCAAAGGGGAAAAGCCCTTTTGTGTATTTTATCTTATCAGAGGTTTCTCTCCCATGTGCCCCTGGGATCTTTTTCCTGTTCCCTCCCAGTGCCTGGCACAATAAATATTTATTGAATGAACAAAGGACTCCACGTGCTATGATCGCTGTGAGCTGCTGAACTTGTTCCATGAAAGAGCTACAGAGAAATTGCTTTTAATGGCAAACAACAGTAGCCAGAGGTTTACCTTGCCTTGCCTCGTTAGGGTTTAAAAAGCATATTATGCATTACCATATTTGATCCCCTGTCCAACGCTGGGAGTTATTACACAATTAATCCTACTGTAGAGATGAGGGACTTGAGCTAGGGAGAGGTTTAATGACTAATGTAACCCTAAGCATGGAGCTGGAGGGAAAAAAAAATCTTTAAAAGTCTTTAAGCTTTTGACTCCATCTTGTTCCATTTCTGGAATAGAAGTGCTTTTCAAACTGAGATAACTGAGTTCTATGACTTGATTCCAATTTTGTGTTCAAAATACATTTGAATTATTTTGCAAACCTTAATAAAAATACTTTCTAATAGTCTATGTACAACATTTTCACAGTTTACATGTGCTGCCCAGTTTAATAGTGATTCATACAATCTTGAAATAAACATTTCCTGACTTCTTGGTATATTTGAAGAGTGTCCTAAGATTGCAATGTAAGTAGGTTAAAAGTTGTTTCCTTTCACAACTGCTTGTCTGAGTGACAAGGGATGATTTCCATGCTGTATAACTAATGTCAAGAACTGGTAAGAATCTTGAGATTTTATCTGCAAGCTAACAAGTTTGCCTGCCATCATTTCCTGGATGCTGGCAGAAGACAGGAGACCCCTGGGTCAGAGACAAAGGGCAGTTTGTTACTCTCAGCAATAGTAATAACCAGACTATCATCATTTTCTGGAACCAGTTCCGCAAGCCTTAGTTCCCAGAACAGAACACAATGGGTGCCAGATGACACCTGCCAGGGTTGGGTGACAGAAGAGGATTGCAAGCTTGAGGAACTTGAGTTTTTTTGTAATAGTCTTCAAGAAAACTGCTCTCTAGCACAGAGGGAGACATTCTATTTATTATACAGGACAGTAAGCCAGCTGCCCTTTTGCTTCAGAGAGAGACTCTATCTTCCAAGTGTGCTCATTGTGCAAACATTCTTGAAAACATAGTTTAGAACCTGAGCTGTCAGTACTTCTGCTTGCAAGATATGAAGAGATGTGCAAGATCCATGGAGAATTATCCTCCGGCAACTGAAACAAAATGCACAAATTAATTGGATTTTGTAGCTGATTCTTGAGGGAGCAATACATATCACCACTTCTCTTATTTTTGTATTTTTTGTGGTAATCAAAACTACCTTATAGGTTTCATTGCTTAACTTTTATAAGTAAATGTTGTGTTATAAACATGAAACTTTTTTAAAAATGGGATTTTCTGTAAGATTTTATTTGAGAAAAGAGATTAGTTGTTTAAGAGGTTTTAAAACGATGCTATTTTTAAAGGGCTATCATGCCTTCTCACAGGGTGTTTAACAACAATTTTAGAACAAAAAATTAAGTGGTTGTATTCTATGTGCAGCTCTATGTAGAGTCATGGGAAACTTCTGATCTAGAACTGAATCCTTGTTGGGTGCTCTTAACCATCTATTCTTTCTTTTTATTTATTTATTTTTTAATGTTTATTTATTTATTTTGAGAGAGAGAGCACAAGCCAGGCAGAGGCAGAGAGAGAAGGAAAGAGAGAATCCCAAGCAGTCTCTGTGCTGTCAGTGCAGAACCCCATGCGGGGCTCTATCTCACAAACCATGAGATCATGACCTGAGCCAAAACCAAGAACCAGATGCTTAAATGACTGAGCTACCCAGGTGCCCCTCTTTCTTTTCTTTTTTTAAAAAAAGGTTCTATATTACAAGACATGCAAAATTGTGTGTTTCACCTGACGGGTTATTAAAATGTTTTATAATTTGCCTGTCAGGGACCTTGGACTAGAGAGACCATGTAAAACAAACTCATTGTTTTATCATTTTCAATATCAGCAAAAATTTTATACTGCAGTTATTTTCAAAAATTTCTCTGCCTAAACACTCCCTTATAATTTCTAAGTGTAAAGTATGGAAGAGAGTGTGTATGCATGTTGAAAACAACCAGCCCTGGTTCACCTAATTTTGTTGGTTTTCTTCTTCTTATTTTTTTTTTTTTACAGCTTCAGCTTCAGCCTGCGGAAGAAGTACTATCTAGGAGCCAGCCTCATGGCCAGTTTGGTCACATAGCTGAGCTCCTGCTCGTTCTCTGGGAACAGAACTAGCCAGGGTGTATACATTTGGTTATGCCCCAAGTCTGGGAAGTAGGGGTAGTGAAATGCATCTGGGAACACAGACCCATTGGAAACACAAAAAGTGGTGATGTGGCCACTTCATACTCATCAGGGTGGTGATCACAAAACAAACAACAAATAATAAATAGCAGTGTTGGTGAAGATGTTGGGAGACTGGAACCCTTGTGCATTGCTGGTGGGAATGGTGTAGCCACTATGAAAAATGGTATGGGGGGGGTCCTCAAAAATTAAACATAATATTACCATATGATCTAGCAATTCCACTTTTGGGTATGTACCCAAAGGAATTGAAATCAGGGACTTGACTAGATATTTGGACACCCCTATTCATAGCCACATTATTTACATTAACCAAAAGGTCAAGGTAACCAATGTCCATTGATGGATGAATAGATAAGCAAAATGTGGTATATACATACAATGGAATATTATTTAGCTTTAAAAAGGAAGGAGATTCTGAGGCACCTGGCTGGCTCAGGTGGAAGAGCACTGATTCTTGATCTCAGGGTCATGAGTTTGAGCCCCATGTTGGGTGTAGAGATAAATAAATAAAATAAGTAAACTTTAACAAAGGAGGATATTCTGACACATGCCACAACATGGATGACAACGTGCTAATAAGCCAGTCAAAAATGGACAAATGTTGTATGATCCAACTTAGGTGAGGCCCCTAGAGTAGGCAAATTCATAAAGACAAAAAGTAGGTTGCCAGGGACTGGGGAGAAGGAGAAATGGGGAGTTACTATTTAATAGATATAGAGTTTCACTTGGGAAAGATGAAAGTGTTCTCGAGATGGGTGGTGGTGATGATTGCATAATCAGGTGAATGTACTTAATGCTACTGAACTATATCCTAAAAACGGTTAAAATGGTAAAATATTATGTCTATTGACCACAATTAAAAAGTAGGTAAAAGAAATTAAATGTTTTTAAATCACTAAAAAAGCTGGTGGGAGGTGGGAGGTGGGTGGGAAGTGGGTGGGAAGCATCAGGCTTCACTTGGAATACCAGCAAGCATGAGAAAGATAGAGCAAGGTGACATCCGTACTGTTAGGGTCAGATGTTGATCAGAGGGATTGAAGAGACAGTGGAGTAAGCCCTGCGGATGCTGATAATGATGAAAGCAGGAAACACAGGCCGTTATTGATGCTTATTGTATACCAAGCACTTCACGCATGTTGTCTTATTAAAGCCTCATTCTAAACTAATGAGATAAATACTGTTATTCTCCCTTTGGCAAATAAGAAGATCCAGGTTAGAGAGGTGAACTAAGCATGGTGCTTACCTTCACAGCCAGAAAACATGGTGACCATTTCCAACCCCGGTTTCCAGCTTCAGAGCCCATGATCGTAACTACTTTTCAGTCTGCAGTTTCCACATCGCAAAGTTTCTGTAATTTCAAGCCAGGGTGGTAGCAGTAATGAACGCCATGAGATAATAGTAAACAGTATGCAGCTTAACAGATTTTTAAATGGGGCTGAGAAAAATCTCTGGGTCTGGTTTGGGAAAGCATATTCTCCTTACTGTTTCTTGGCAATGCCATCCCCATATAATGCATGGCAGTAATATTCA
The DNA here is from genome assembly GCA_028646485.1 of Cryptoprocta ferox. Lineage (NCBI taxonomy): Eukaryota > Metazoa > Chordata > Mammalia > Carnivora > Eupleridae > Cryptoprocta > Cryptoprocta ferox. Next base: position 18,848,145 of record CM053569.1, on the reverse strand, counting down.
AGCTTTGTTAACATGCAGAACAGGCAGCCAGCCAGCTGTGCCTGTCAGAAGCCATCAGCCCTAGCTTGTCATCTACAGATTTCTAGCTCTAGGTTTCATTTAGAACTGATTTAAAGGTAAACCCATTGCTGCTTCAACAGTAGACTGGGTTCACTGACAGTGGAGGTTGACTGCTGGTTATTTCTGCCATGTTTTCCTGATCCCGCATAACTGCTGGACGGTGAACCTAGTCTCTGTAACATTCATTTTGCCAATCCATCTCCATTGTTACTGTTCAATTCGGTAAAATGAAAGAGCCATTTGTGATTTCTAGAGTTGGGGAAGCATGTGTCAGAGCTCTTCTCCTGTCTCTCATCAAAACATTCAACGTTTCTGAGCCTGTTTTTCATCTCTAAAATTGGAAGAAAAATGCATAATTCACAGATTTGTTGTGCAGACTGAGATAAAGCCCAGCAGAGCCTTGTCTAATGCAGGGTGTCAAAATGCATTTGGTCCAAAGTATCCTTGCACTACCCGGATTACCTCTCTATACTAGAATTGCATTCAGCATGCTGAGATGCCCAGCCTATACGTGAAACATTTCTGTTCGTCCTCCAGGTGCATTCTCTCTCCATTCCCAGTCCTCCGTGTGCCCCAGAGACTGACTTACAGGGACTGGCTGCAAGTGACTAGGCTCTATTGCCATTGCCTCAGTCAGTGGGAGGCATGGGCAGGAAGTAAGTGGGAGGGAGGAGAGTGAGGTCAGGGTATTATTTCTCTGTTCCCTCCCCACCATTGAAGGCTCCCGCTGCTGTCAGGCAGCCCTGTCCTTTCCCGCATCTCTTTTAGGCTTTGGAAACTTCCCTCCCTCTAGAATCCTAGGGCCTAGAGTTGTTAATGATCACTGCTGTTGCCAGTCTGGGAGCTTTACACTGTCATTTCCTTTAACCCTGCCCATAGATCAGTAGTTCTTTTATTATAAACTACCCTTTATTAATCCGATATGTACACAGCCTTGTAGTTTCCTGCTGGGACCCGGATCAATAAGCCCGGGAGACCCACCTGAGAACTGAAATGAGTGATCTTGTGTCTCCTTGAGAGGACAGGCAGGCAGAATTGCCCACACTCGTTCAGTGGAAAGTTGACTTCCTCTTTCTCTTGTCTCTGAGAGTGTACCATGTATGATGTGATGGCTGGGATTGGCACAGGGTTCTTTCAGGAGCCACTGCTGTGTGAGTATGGAGTGTGGTTGGATCGTAATGGGTTCTTCTGGCTCCTTTTCTGCACCTGTTTCATCCTGGCTTCTAGCCCAGTAACCGCAACAGCCATCTCTCTAAGGTGATTGTGTTTCATTCTCTCCAACTTGACCAGAAGCTCTTTGAGGTCATGGACCTTGGTCATTCTTATTTAGGAGAGAAGTCAATGGTTAGCCCCTTTCCCTTTTTCCTAACCCATGGAATGTTCAAATTTGAGTAAAACCGGTAATAGATATTTAATAATCTAAGATCCCTCTATTTGTATTTTCTCATTGTAGGTTCTTATCATAAATATTCAAAGAATGAGAATACTAATCATAGCCATCATTTACCAAGCACTTTTTGCTCTAGGCACCATCCTAAGTATTTTTCACACATTATTTCTTTTAATTCTTCCTGTACCTAAGAGGGAGAGATTTTCACCATTATTTTACAAATAAGGCTAGTGAATTTGAGATGGGCTAAGTAATAGGCATTAAACCTCCAGTTCCTGAAGAGTTCTCCTGTAGAAGTTTCTCATAGTGTATGCTCTTCACTTACAAGCCACAATGACCATTAAAAATAAAAAATTTAAGTTCCCTGAATGAACCTGTAGAAATTGAATACCATCTCCAACATACTTTGAATCCAATGACACTCGCTTACATCAAGTGTCAAGTTTATTCCATCTGGAAGAGATTAAGAACTCAGAGTCTTTTCTAGAGGAAATAGCTTGTTTGTTTTTAAGTGCTGAGATTCTAGAGTGAATGGATCAAGAGGGAGGGGGCATGATGAGGCTATGCCAGACATTCTGCAGCAAAGGGGAAAAAGAACACACACAGAGTAGAAGAGGGGGCAGGACCTTTTGAGAGAAGAGGCACATATTGGAGCAAAGTAAAAGTGGGTTTTTTAAGAGTGATACCAGGGGAAGGCGTGGCTGGGAGTTTTTAAGGAAAGAGGGTGTTCTTCCATCATTAGAAGCTTCGTGTAGAACCCCCTCCCCACTGTAGGTGGCTTTAAATGTAGAGATGAGTCTAAGAGCTGTAGTTGCTATGTTGTTTTTCTTGCTTTATTTGCTAAATGGAAACATCCCTACTTCATTATAGTCTCTTCACACAGAGCTAAGGAGTGTCAGCAGAGGCATTGTTCCGTCAAATGAAAAAAGCACCAAACTGACATAAAACATTTATTAATTTCAGAGCCCCTGACAAAGAGTCTTTCAGACCAGAAAGAAAATCCAGATGATATTTTTAACTTTATTAAAGTTAAATTTGCAGTTAAACTTTTGAAGTGTAATACACATAAAATACACATATCCCAAGTGTGCAGCTCAATAAATTTTCATGAATTTAATACACTTAGGAAACCACCACCACCAAATAGTACTTCTAAAAGATTGTCCATAATTTAGCATCCTAAACAAAATTGACTTTTATCAGTGTTAGCATTCATTAGAATAAAACATTTCTTTTGAAGAAATTAAACTTCTTTGGCTTTTATGTGTTCCACCTGTCACCTGAATGCCACCCTCTCTCTCCAGATACTCGGAATTGGTTCTTCTGGTTAGTTTGAACTGTTGTCCAACCCGATGAGGATTGACAAGAGTCGACAAGGGTCTAACCCTTGTGTGTGTATGTACCCATGCGTATTGCTTGTTCACTACCATGGTGCCAGGCTATATGCTAGATGCTTTTATAGATTAGCTCTAATTTTTACAACCCCATTGATGTAAGCATTGTTATCTTTATGACATGCAAGAAGAAATTCAGCATCGTAGAGCTCAACCACAGCTTGGAAATCACAGTTCAGAGATTCAAAACCAGGATTTCTTATTGCCACTGTCTCTGAACCATTTGTATTCATAAGCAGGAGCAGAGGAGGAGGCGATCAACCAGATCACTGCTAGATTCCTTGCTTCCCTTTCATTATCTATATACTTCTAACTCTCTTCTGGCATTTATCTACCTTGCATATAGGTTTTAATTTAATTTTAATTTAATTTTAATAAGCTTCCCACTGACTAGGAAGCAATTTAAGGTCAAGGGCTATGTCTTTTCATTTATGCATCTCCTGGGACATAGAAGATGCTCAATAAATATTGAACTAATGAATGAATAAGTGAAATGACCAAAGAAGTGATTTTTTAACAGCTCTATTAAGATATAACTCACCTACTATACAAATGACCCATTTAAAGTATACAATTTATAGTTTTTAGTATAGTCACAGATACGTGCAACCATTACCACAATTTTAGAACATTTTCATCACCTCATTAACTCAGCTATCACTTCCCTAGTCTTTCATCTATCCCTATGCAACCACTAGTTTACTTTCTGTCCCTGTAGCTTTTTCTGTTCTGAACATCTCATGTGAGTGGAATGATACAGTACATGGTCTTCTGTGACCGGCCTCATTTTTCGTGGTTCCAAGGTTCATCCCTATTATAGCAAGTATCAGTACTTCATTGCTTTCTGTAGCCAAATGGTATTCCGATGTGTACGCATATGACATTTTCAGTTTTATCAGTTGACAGATATTTGGTTTGTTTCTGCTTTTTGATAATAACGAATAATTCCACTGTGAACATTTGTGTAACAAGTTTTTTTGTGGGCATATGTTTTCATTTCTCCTGGACATAGAGAGAGAAGTAGAATGGCTGGATCATGTAGTAACTTTGTGTCTAGTGGTTCGAGGAACTGAAATGTTTTCTAAAGTTGTTGCACCATCTTACATACCCACCACCAGCTCGTGAGGTCTCCAATTTCCCCCACATCCTTGGAAACAACTTATAATTATCTGACTTTTTGATTCTTGCCAACTAGGAAGTATGAAGTGATAGCTCATTGTGTAGTTTTTTAATTTTTTAAATGTTTTTATTTATTTTTGAGAGAGAATGAGCAGGGGAGGAGCAGAGAGAGAGAGTGGGAGACATAGAATCTGAAGCAGGCTCCAGGCTCCAAGCTCTCAGCACAGAGCCCAACGTGGGGCTTGAACTCACGAGGCGAGCTGTGAGATCATGACCTGAGCTGAAGTCAGACACCCAAAGAACTGAGCGACTCAGGCACCCCTCACTGTGGTTTTGATTTGCAGTTCCTGATGACCAATGATGCCTAGTGTCTTTCTATATGCTTACTGACCATTTGTGTATCTTCTCTTGTCTATTGAGATCATTAGTCTACTTTGAAATTGGGTTATTTGTCTTTTTATTATTGAGCTTTAAGTGTTCTTTTTTTCCCTTCAAGTTTTTATTTGAATTCAAGTTAGTTAACATACAGTGTACTGTTGGTTTCAGGCGTAGAATTTAGTGATTCATCACTTACTTATAATACCCAATGGTCATCACAACAAGTGCCTTCCTTAATGCCCATTACCCATTTAGGCCATCCCCCTACCCACCTCCCCTAAGTGTTCTTTATGTACTCTGGATGCAAATGCATTGTCAGACATATACTTTGCAAATATTTTCTCCCATTCTGTGAATTGTCTTTTCACATTCTGGCTGGTGTCTTTGAAGCATAAGAGTTGTAAATGTTAATGTAGTCCAGTTCATCTATTTTTTCTTTTGTCATTGGTGCTTTTGGTGACAAAATGAAATGAAAATGAAAAATGATCTAATCATCTCAGTTGAAAAAATGATTCTTTCTGATTGGGTGGCCTTGGAACCCTTGTTAAAAATCCGTTGACCACAAATTTAAGGAGCAAAACAGTTGAACATAGGGGAAGGGGGGAAAAAAGAGGGGGAGGCAAACTGTAAGATACTCTTAACTATAGAGAACAGACAGGGTTGATGGAGGGAGGTGGATGGGGGATGGACATTAAGGAGGGCACTTGTGATGAGCACTGGCTGTTGTATGTAGGTGATGAACCACTTCACTATATTCTACTCCTGAAACAGATACTATACTATATGTTGACTACAATTTAAATAAAAACTTGAAACAACAACAACAATGAAATCAGTTGATCACAGATGTATCAAAGCAGTGATTTTTAAATCTGTTTTAAGAGTGGAGTTTTATGATCATCCAATGTATGATCTTGCTTGAAAAAAGAGAGCAGAGACTGTTTTCCTTCCTCTCTCACACCACTTCCACAAAAGTACAGAACAACGTCGTCCTACTGTCAACTGGCTTATTAACCTGCACAAGAGTAGTACCCACTTGTCATTGTGTTCAGTTTTTTATTGCTTTCTTACCTTTCTGAAGTATATTTATTTTCCCTAGTTGGTATTGTCCTCAATTTTTCTTCACTACTTCATCTACTTCCCCGAAGCTTCTTTCTTTGCTGCTTTTCTTTCTTTGTTTTTGGCCTCAAAGGCCTCTATTTTCCAATAATTATGGAAGCATCCAAACTAAATAATAGCCATTCCCTTAAAAGGAGCCTTTTAGAACTAAGCTTCTCAAAATGATTGTTTAAAAGGGCTCCCAGAAGTTGGATTGTTTTGAATCCATTGTAAAAGTGCTCGATTTCTCTCCTTCTTGTGTAATTTTGCAGTTGTCAAACCATAGCTGAATGTGGCCTTTTCGGACTGTGGCCTTGCATTTGCACTTGTATTCTGTCTAAAGCTGACTTACATTCTGAACATTTTAATGCAACAACACTAAAAACCATGGGCAATGTGAAAATTACAACTTAAGTTTCAGAATATCAGTCTCTTCAGAGCATAAAATAATTACGGACGAGTTCTAGTTTTTCTTCCATCAGATTTTAAAATAGCAAGCAAAAAGGAAGGGATTTCACCTTTCAAAGACAAATAACCCTCTCTATTACTGTTGCTTATGATATTTTTAGTTTTTAGTCAGTTGAATAACAAATATTTATTTGTTGAGCACTTAATGTATATGCCTTCCCTAGGCCCAGTTTTGTTTTGTTTTAAGAAATGAAAACATTTAAGACACGTGTCTTTAAGCTTTCAGAAGCTTCTAGCTTAGCTGGAGTCCATTAAAAATTCAATGGATATATAAACCATGGTACTGACTTTAAGTTCAAATCAGAGAGAGATCTGTCTGGCTTGTGCTTTAGTTGGGGTACTTTCAAAGAAGGGTTAGTATCTAATCCAGCCCTTTAAAACAGAGCCCCACTATGTCATTTAGCACCTAGTGCAAATGAGAACCAGGGACCTTTTTGCCCTTCCTTCAGGCTGGTGTAGTCCCTCATCTGTACACAGGACTGCCCATGAGCAATCAGGGCTGGACTTGAGCCCTCCTTTTTACCTGAAGCCAGGTTTCCTCGGTCAGTGAAGAACCAGTATCACTGTGCAGTGCCCCCCCCCCACCTCCTTTTGAGGAATAGAGAATGGAGAAATAGATTTTTCCAGAGAAAGAAAGTAGCGGAGATGTCAGGGAATAGCATGAGCAAGGAAAAAGATGAAATTCAATATGTTCAATTCAGTGCATAAAAGGAGACGAATTAAGGATGGTGAAAGATAATGTGTTGGCAAAGAAAGTAAAATGCTGTTTTTCCTTTCTTTCCCTCATCCTTTCCAATATGTAATGTTTTCACTCAAAAATATTGAGTGAACAGCTTTCTGTTGACGAGTTCCAAACCTAAGTATTATGAAAATGATGTCAATTTATCTGTATGACATCTGTTCTATAGATAATAGCATAGTACATAAAAATACCAATGCTTATATAAGCATTTCTTCCTAATTAATATGTTCTTGCTAATCACAGAAGTCAATGTTATACATTCAAACTGTATGTTGGGAGAATATATCTAAATATATTATTTATACATTGGGAGCTACTTTATTATATTGGATATTAATATAAGCATTTTGTCAGAAACAAGTCATCCAGTTAAACATAAACTTAACCTTAATTTAATTTCTTTATTGATAACATTTTTCCCCAGTTACAAAAATAGTATATTCTCTCTGGGGAATAATTTGAGTAATAGAGAATTCCATTAAGAAGAAAACAAAAATCATTCACAAACTACCCCCAGAAGTAAGAAACTCTTTTAGTATTTGGGTGAATTAGTTTTTAATTTTTAATGGTTATCATGTGTATAGAGTTATATATTTTGCCTTTCAAAATAACTTATTATATTAACACGTGACTTTTTAAAAAGCTCTCTCTCTCTCTCTCTAAATCCTAAAGCACTGTTTTGGCCCCGTAACACATAGGTCATTGTGACTCTCCCTAGCTTGTGCCCTTGAGTACCATTTACGTATGTTCTCATGTTATAGAGGGACTCCTCAACTATTTTGATTTTTTTTTCAGTGCACAAGGAGATCACTATCAGCTTATTTCTATTTCTGTATTGGCCCCTAAATGTAGCAGTTCCTTCTATTGTAATGCTGCCTTCCCCCTGGCTTAAAGTGAGTCTGGGAAATCTGACTCAGATATATATCCAGGAAAGGTGGAAGTCAAACTCACATGCACGGTCAAAATCTGTTGAGTACATGCTTACGGGAGGCAAGTATTGTTGGTGCCTAGCACCGTATTTGGCTTTATGTTGTGATTATAGGCTACAACGGGACAATTTTGACTAAAAATGAATATGTTCTATAAAATGTAAGTTTCTGAGCATCATATACACTTCTGATTACTTATTAAAATAGAGTTACTATTCTTGTCTAGAGATATGCACACAGAATCTTAATTCATTTTGCCACAAAGGGGTTTGGTTTTATCAAATAATGGCTCCATCCAGAAACCTTTTATCATCATCATCATCATCACCACCACCATTATCACTGTCATCATCATCAACATCATTCCCACCACCACCACCACCACCATCACCATCATCATCATCACCACCACCACCACCACCACCATCATCATCACCATCATCATCATCATCACCATCACCACTGCCACCATCATCATCATCATCATCACCACCACCACCACCACCATCATCATCACCACCACCACCATCACCATCATCATCATCATCATCATCA
>CM053569.1:18113354-18238497 GCA_028646485.1 Cryptoprocta ferox | reverse complement strand
TTAGCTCTTGGGAGTGGAAATAAAAGCCAAGCTGATGGAGAGATAGACTTTACTATTCATTTATCACTCTTTTATACCATTTTTATGTTTAGCCAATATGCATATATTACTTTTATAAAATTAAAAAAATAGTTCAAGAGCTGAGTGGAGCAGACTGATATCCTTCTCTTTGATGTGTTTCCTTGGTCTTAATAAGTTATTTGCCAAGGCGACTGGGTGGCTCAGTCGGTTAAGGTCTGACTCTTGATTTCGGCTCAGGTCATGATCTCATGGTTCATGAGTTTGAGCCCTGCATCGGGGTCTGCACTGAAGGCACAGAGTCTGGTTGGGATTCTCTCTCTTCCTCTCTGCCTCTCCCCTGCTCATGCTCATGCTCTCTTGCTCTCTCTCTCTCTCTCTCTCCCTCTCTCTCAAAATAAAAAAATATTAAAAAAAAAAAGAAGTTGTTTGCCTATTCTGAATTTAAACATTTGGTCCATAGAAGCTTTTAAATTGACAGGGCAACTAGATTCTTGGAACATGCAACATACACTTCCATATCCTTCCCTCTATCACTTGCACAGTCTGCTTCTGTGCCCCTCTAGCGGGGGGGGGGGGGGAATTGGTGAAGTTCCTCACCAGTATCTGTTATTACAAATGCCAGTGGACTGGAATGGGTACAAACTAGAGGACAGTTAACTCCAGATCTTTGATAAGTCAAGTCCACAAACTAATGCCTTTACTGTGCAAGACATGAGGCCAGGTTTACAGAGATGGCAAAAATAAACAATAGATAATTTCCATAGTCAAGAGTTCAAAATCCTGGGTGACTATAGTGGATGCTGTTGGGTGCCATCAGATTTTTCCACCAGCCCGAGCACTAGTATTTCCTAGCTGCTGTGTGTTGGCTGAGAACAACTCTTAGCTGCCCACCTGCTCCGGACAACAGCTGTTAAACCAACAGAAGCCACTAAGTCTGGGAAGCTACAGAGTAGCTTCCTGATCCCCCAGACAGAGGCTCTGCTTCTCAGGAAGCCCACCCAAGACAGTGACATAATGCAAGCACATAAACAGCGCACAAAGCAGAATGAGCTGAGTGTCATAACAGGAATCAAGTATGTTGGAATAACTCACTAGGGAACTGCATCTAGGCATATGAGGGACAAGTTAGGTTCCCAGCAATTTAATAAGCAGGCCAAACACACTGAGATGCATGCAATATGGGTAGGTATTGGGGAACTCAGCCACAGGTATCAAAAATAGCCACAATAATTCAAGACAGAGGAGATGTCATTTAATACCAACACATATTTGAAAAGGAGATTTCAGGGTTTTAACTGAATATAAGTGCAGTTAGGAGAAAACAGCCCATGGTCACCACAAATCTGTTAGCATAGGCTGCAGTTACAGAAGAAGAAAGGGCATTCGTGGACAGTGTATTTTAAGGAGTATTGTTTATTTGTGGGCAATATATTTAAAAAGGAACACAAACATACCTCAGAACAAATGCAGAAAATTTAAGGGGACAGATTTAAGATGTCCAAAGCTAGAATAAATAGACCGGTTTTGAAGACACTGAATTTTTTTTTTTATCTCTAAAAATGTTTTGGTAGAAGCTAGAACACAGCTTAGCTTTGTATAGAATCATACTTGTTGATATACAGGAAATTCAAATATAGCTGAGATGCCTTGAAGGTTCTCCTTCGGTTGCATTATTATCCTTCTGGCTGGAGTAGGAAATGAGTGTTGTAGAAGTGAGAATCCAGAGATGCTTAATGGAATAGATGTCATTTGAACTTGGCTTTAAAGGGAAGACAGGACTTTAGAGAGTGGAGATAGGAATAACAATCCTTCTTTCGTATAATGTACTCTGATTTACGATTTGTATTGCAATCCCATAGGAAAGGAAAGTTGGACCTCAGTTTGAAGGGGAATAAAGAAGGAATATGTATTATATACCTAAAGATGTGCCAAATATGCAACCAGATGCTTTACATACCTTCCAACCTTTAAGCTTCAATATGACCATTCAAGGCACCACCCTATTTTTTTTTTAATGTTTTAAATGTTTACTTCTTTTTGAGGGAGAGACAGACTATAAGTGGGGGAGAGGGCAGAGAGAGAGAAGGAGACACAGAAGCTGAAGCAGTCTCCAGGTTCTGAGCTGTCAGCACAGAGCCCGACGCGGGACTGGAACTCGTGAACCATGAAATTATGACCTGAGCGGAAGTTGGACGCTTAACTGACTGAACCACCCAGGTGTCCCAAGCCACCACTTTATTTCTAAGGCAACCAAGGTCAGAGAAAACATGGGCCAGGGGTCTTTCACTTTTTGAGTATCCATGAATCCATAAGCAATATGTTTTGTAGAACTATTCTTATTCTGATGGACACTAGGAACTTAACATATGTTATCCCTTGCAAGACTAATATTATTTTACACATTGGCACAACAATGCACGGAAGTTTCACTTATGTGGCTGGAAAGTAATGGAGCTGGAGTTTGACTTCTCAGGGATCACATTCTTTCATGAAATCTGGCTACTCCACCTAGACAGAAAAGGCAAAATGACAAGCTAATAGGACTTCGTTCCATAGCCAGTGGTGATAGCCATGGTGGTCTTGGTCTATGAATGAGGGAATGACAGAATCAGAGGTTGGCTATAGAGAGCAAAGGAAGATCAGTTGTCCTGAAGAGAAAAGATATCAGAGGTAGACCCACTAATTACAGAGCCATAGGGAGTTGCTGCCAGATATAATCTGAGCTGTACTCGAAATATCCATGGCAAGTGTAAGGAGTCCCAGAAATGTGTGGTTTGATCCACTCATGGGCAGAAGCATGGGGAGGATGGCAAGTCTTAGCCCAGAAGCAAATATTTATCAAGTAACCACTTCCTGTGCAGCAGCACAGAGTTGAGGAATTTATGACGGAGAGAAGACATAGCAATCAACATCTTGAGGCAAGGACATCCCATTGGAAATGATATTCAAAACAGTAATCTTTTTGACTGACCAGCTGAAACTAAAGACAGAGAAATTGAGAAAGCAGGTATGATAACTTAAAGATTTATTCATTCAGCCAAAATCCACCAGTCATTTATAATGTGCTGAGGACTATGCTGTCCATGAGTGATGATTAAAAAAAAAAAAGTCCCTGTTTAAAAGAAATGTAGGCTTAGAAAAGGGGGAAGGGAAGAAGTGAAGAGATGACATGAGTTCTTGTATTAAATCTTAAACCTGGTTTAAGGAGGTCCCAAGCTAGACAAGTCTCTAGGGAACTGGCAAAATCTGTGGCAAATTCTTTCTGGAGGAAGGCAATTTCATCCAAGGCTTCAGAGAGTCCCTGTGAATCACTTTTAAGGGCAATGAACAGCAAAAAATCTAGGAAAATGTTGCACACATGGAAACAAGGTAGCATGAGCAAGAACTAGTAAAAATAACTGACACAGTGACAGTCCCAACACAGATAACAAAGCAACAAATATGTTTGCCATGTATAAAGAAACAAAGGAAGGGGCACCTGGGTGGCTCAGTCGGTTAAGCGTCTGACTTTGGCTCAGGTCATGATCTCACAGTATGTGAGTTCTAGCCCCATGTCGGGCTCTGTGCTGACAGCTCAGAGCCTGGAACCTGCTTCAGATTCTGTGTCTCCCTCTCTCTCTGCCCCTCCCCCACTCATGCTCTGTCTCTGTCTCTCTCTCTCTCTCAAAAATAAACATTAAAAAAAAAAAACAAAGGAAAAGCTTGAGAGAATCTTCCAGAGAATATTTTTAAAAAGTGACCTAACAGATTGGTAAAATAACCAAAAGAAATATCTAGTAGTAGTAGTACCAGTACTAATAATCATTGCTATATAATACATAATTATAACAATAAACCAGAATTAAAACTTCAATAGGTAGACATATCAAAAGAAGGAATTAGTGAGTGACTTGTAGATTAGAAGAAATTATACAGAATGTAGCACAAAGATATTTAAAAGAAATGGAAAACATGGAATAGAGATGTGGAGGATGAAGTGAGAGGGTCTAATGTATGTCTAAATGGAGCCCCAGAGGGAAAGATAGACAGAAAGTGGTAGAGCCTAAGGATTTTCCTGAAGGAAAGACAACAATCCATGACTTCCAGAAACCTGACTTATTTTGATGAACAACACCTGGGCTCTTCCCCAATTAAGACAAATAGAAATAAGGGATCATCCTGCTTTCTACCTCAGGCACACTATGTTTCTTCTGAGAGCCTTGGATATCCGCTCTCCTTTTCACTAGTTTTGTGAGGAAAGCTCAGCAAAATCCCTAAATAAGTCCAGATATCTCTAGAACCACCAGAAAACAAGGGGGGTGGGGGTGGGGAGGGAACAAGAAGAAAACGAAGAGATTATCATCACTGTTCCTGAACAAGATATACTGAAATCACTGAACTGTTTCCACATCTGTCCTGAGAAAGAACAGATAATATCAACACCTCCCTGCATAAAGCCCCTTTGTTCATGAATCTTGCTTCTTGTAGATATGTGTAGAAAAGAGAAAACAGAGAAACTCATTTTTGTGTACAACAAAGAAAGCAATAGAAAATTGCCACTGTATTTCTCCAAGGGCCCACAGGTTTTGGTCCAGAAGGAGTAATAAAATTGTCAGAATATCCCTTCTTGCTACAAGACTTGGTCATCAGTTATGTGCATAATTCTACTGTCAAGCAGTTCCTCTCCATTCACCAATTGAGGCCTGAGGCTAAGTCCCTTCTCCCCTCAAGCAGAGAGTAAGAACAATGCGGCCATGCCTGGGTGGGGTAAAAGTGTGCCTCTAGCAGAAAACAAAGTGTATGTGAAGCCTTTTCATGGTTCTTTATGCCTTAGCATCCTGAGATTTCTACACATTGCAATCAAAATAATGAGAGAGTGGTCTAATTCGGGAGGGTAAAGTGTTTCCCAAAGACTAGATCTGACTGCAACAGGTGCTCAAATTACAGTGTATTGAGTGATACAAAGGTTTGTTTTTCTTTTACTAAAAGTTGACAGCAAAAGAAAAGGGCTGCCAGGGCAGCTTCACTCCCTGGAATTGTGATGGGCTCGGTCCTATGCCCCCTTCCTCCTCTGCATCTCTAGCCTGCCATCTGTTAATCCTATGTGGCTGCTTGAGTTCCAGTCATATGAACCAAATGCCCATCAGCAGGAAGGAAGAAGAGAAGGACACACCATGCTTCCTCCTTTAAGAATGCTTTTCAGAGGTTGACACATTATATATGCTTACAAACCATCGACCAGAATTTAGCCACATGGCCATTTCTAGAGGGAAAAGAAATTTTACTCTTAACTCTGGATAACATGGTGCCAATCCAGCTAATAAGTGAGGAGGAGGTGAGGGGAAAAGGCCATTATTGTGGAAGAAGAAGAGAATAGATATTAAGGGACACTTTCAGCTTGTACCACATAAAGATATCCCTAATTCTGTCAGCTCATCACAACTGGGTTTAATAACACATAAGTACAAATAAATGTGTTGGAGAGATCAGTAAAAAGCACACTGACTAGATCCCATGAATTCCGCTGTTTTGTGTACTCACTCCTTAGAACCTCACAACCATCTATGACACAAGCTGTGTGACATCCTCATTTTACCGAAGATGCAGAGATGGAAAAGGGATAAGTCAGATCCCCAAGTTACAGTGCTGGAAAAGGCAGAAGCATGAGTCAAATCCGAGCAGCCTGGCTCCACAATTCTTGCTTTTAACTACGAAGTAATACTGTTTCTCACACTTTTTTTTTTTTATTATTAATTGAATGTGTGTGTATTTAAGCCAACATTTTTATGCGCTGGGAGAAAACATCCAATTAAGTGGCTATTGCCTGTAACATAAGAAATCTTGATTTTGTAAGCCTAAACTATTAAACTATGGCATTTCAATAAATGCCTTTTAAGACATTGTAATATGTATGCATAATAGAGGGTTTAACCTGGCAGAACTGAACAGCTAGTGTCTGCATAATTACACCTCCATGTGCTTACAGACAGTAATTTCAGGCAAAGGGCTATTGAAACCGATCAAGAAGCAGCCAGGCCCCAGTTCAAGGTGCCTCATAATCAGAACTAATTAATAAACCATGCCCTTTCTGGGCATCATGAATTAAAAACTGTGGTTAGCAATTAAAATTCCAATCTTCACTTGCAAAAAAAAAAAAGGGAGGAGAGCTGTAAGGAGTGGTCTTCAAACCAATAATCCACCAAGTCACTTTCAATATGTTTCTGGTTTGTCATCTCAAGGACAAGTAGTTGTGAAGATTTCCAAAGAACCTTCCGTGAAGCCCAAGTTTGCGAAGGCTCCAAGTTGCCACAATTAAATCTTTGTTGAGGCGGCCAGATGACATTTGAAAGGAAAAGCACACATGGGCTACTAATGAGGAAATGCTTTAGGCAAATCCAATCAGCTCTCCTACCAGGCTGGTTTTTGAGAAGCCAGCAAGTCCCTCTGATACGTGCAACTCGTCTTCTTAAAAATAACAACAAAAACCAAAAGAAAAAATAAAGGATTTCCAGATTACAGAAGGAAAAGAAATATTTCATTACTCTGGGGGATATGCATACGAAACGTGCATTTTCTAATGTGATTAAGTGGAAAGGGGACCAGCTGGAGGCAAGAAATCTGGGTGTTAGGACCACGAGTGAAACTTTCAGGTGGAGGCCAGGTTAGTGACAGTGGGATCTGCTGATGGAATGCAATATAAGACTTTTCCTTACTGGCATTTTCCTAGGTCATCTTAGAGAGGAAAGAAGCAGAGGGAGATCATCAATATTTCTAAAAAGGCTAAGAAATGGTGAAAGAAGTGATACAAGCTTCTTGGAGGGTACATACAGCTAAGCTCTCAGGAGGCAGAGTAGTGAGGTGGCCGTGGGAGTTGGGGACCAGCTCTGCCCCTAACTAGCTGGCTAGCCCTGGGCAAGTGGGCAAGTCACTTCCCCTGCTGAACCTCATTTTCTTTACCCTTTAAACATTCTATAATTCCTTAGGAAGTTAACTCTTCTGACAACATAAAAAAGTTATTTTTCTTACCTCATCTTGCTGTGTGTCTTCACCAGCAAATAGCCCTGTTAAAATGTGTGCCACATTCTTAGTCCTTAGGTAGATGTATCTTCTGACTTTCTACCAAACTCTACCGGCTTCTGACAAACGTGACAATAAGTCTATGTTGAGATTAAGCACTCAAGTTACTTTTCCTTTGGTTTGGCAGAGTTGTCTAGAAGAATCATTGTTTTCATTCATTTACCAATATTTATTTCTCTTCCATCATGCTGGGGTAGGGAGGGTGGTCCTTGAAGGTAGGATTTTAAGAGACATTTGAAGGATGGCCCAAAGGCTCTCATGAAGTCATAAGGACATTCTGGGTGAAGGTGCTGACTTTTGTTTTGTTTTTGTTTTTGTTTGTAAGATTAATTAATTAATTTGTTTGTTTGTTTTGAAAGGGAGAGAGACAGAGCATGAGCAGGGTAGGGGCACAGAGAGAGGGAGAAAGAGAGAATCCTACCTAAGCAGACTCCACAAGGTCAGCATGGAGCCCAATACATGGTTCAAACTCATGAACTGTGAGATCGTGATCTGAGCCGAAATCAAGAGTCAGCTGCTTAACCAACTGAGCCACCCAGGCGCCCTGCTGCTGAGTTTTCATATGTGGCATCAGGAATAAAATAAACTGGTTATGCATTTGCTGAGTAATTATTGACCTCCAATTAAAAATCTATCTCAAAATTATCCTATTTTAGATAGTACAGTTATTCGATGTAGTCTGCCTTGATTCTTCAACCAGTCAAGGTCACTGCCCCCAGAGACGCCTCCACAGACCCACGGAGACTATCCAATTCCATGAGTCCTAGAACCACCTAGAAGCACACTGACTGGTTTGTTTAATTAATTCAACAAATGTTTACTGAGCTCCTGCTATGGGCTCAGGGCCCAGAGTGTTGGAGTTATTCCAGTCAACAAGACAGGTTGGGTCCCCCGCCCTTGAGGTGATGGCATTGAAGTGTAAGTGTGAATGCTGGGGGGTGGGGGGTGGAGACATTAGACCAATAGATAAACGCTACAGAGCATTGCTCTGAGAGACACACGTACCAGTGTGTCTGTCCCAGTTCACACAGAGCCACTCACAGGCCGGACCCTACCCACCTCTTGTTGTCATCTCAGCTGACTACCTCTTGGTCTCCACAGTTCACACATAAGCCATAGAGAAATTCTCTTTAATTCTCTGAACATGCCATGCTCTCTCCTGCCTCTGTTCTTTGCAAATGTGGTTTCTCCTGCATGGGAACCTTTTCTGGAAAACTTTTCTCTCCATATCCTATAAGCCCAGTTCAAGTAAAAACCTTCTTTTTCTTTTTTCTTTTTAATGTACATTCAAGTTAGTCAGCATATAGTGCAATAATGATTTCAGGATTGATTCCAGTGATTCATCCCCTATGTATAACACCCAGTGCTCATCCCAACAAGTGCCTTCCTTCATGCCCCTTCCCCACTTACCCCACCCCCCCAGCCACAACCCCTCCAGCAACCCTCAGTTTGTCCTCTTTATTTAAGTCTCTTATGTTTTGTCCCTCTCCCTGCTTTTATATTGTTTTTGTTTCCCTTCCTTTATGTTCGTTGTTTTGTATCTTAAATTCCACATATGAGTGAAGTCATATATTTGTCTTTCTCTGACTTATTTTGCTTAGTGTAATACCCTCCAGTTCCATCCACATTGTAGCAAATGGCAAGATTTCATTCTTTTTGATGGCCGTACTCCAATGTGTGTGTGTGTGTGTGTGTGTGTGTCTATAAATATATATATATATATATATATATATATATATATATACACCACATCTTCTTTATCCATTCATCTGTTGATGGACATTTGGGCTCTTTCCATACTTTGGCTATTGTCAATAGTGCGGCTATAAACATTGGGGTGCATGTGCCCCTTTGAAACAGCACACCTGTATCCCTTGGATAAATAGAAGTGCAATTGCTGGGTCATAAGGTAGTTCTATTTTTAACTTTTTGAGGAATCTCCATACTGTTTTCCAGAGTGGCTGCACCAGTTTGCATTCCCAAAAAATCTCCTTCTCAGATCGTGCAGATATGCCTTTCTTAGGCTACAATCATGCTTTGTGACCTCCACTGATATCAGCAGCATCAGGACATAAACATTATGAGGATGGCTTATGCCATGCAAGGTACTGTGCTCTTCATCTTACAGACATTTAAGCACTTGCACCTCACATGCAACTATTTGTTTGTACATAGGACTCTCTGGTGGAGTCATAAGGTCATCAAAGTTGAGTAACCAGTTTACAGTAGAAGTTAAAACTCCAGACTCTGGAACCACACTGCATAATTTCAAATCTTGCCTCTGCCACTTATGGCAGTCAGTTAACTGGGAGGTTTAGTTTCCTTAATCTTTCAATGCCTCCATTTTTCCATCTGTAAAATGGGGATAAATAGTAGTGCCTACCTCGGAGAGCTGCTGGAGGGTCAAATGAGCTAAGATACACCAAGGGCTTGGAACTGGGTCTGGCACATGATAAGTGTTCATTAGCATTAGAACAATGAAAAGCTTGATATTCATATCTATATCCAAGCAATTAACACAATGTCCAGCTGTAAAATTGTTGAGCCAATGAATGATAATGTTACCTTGGATCTTCAAGATAGGAATTTTCACAGATTTGTTCTTGGGGAGGAGGAGTCTTATAAATGAGCAGCAGAGGCTAAAGAGTATCTGTCACTCGTTGAAAGTTTCAAGACAAGTAACAGAGGAAGGTCAGAAATCCATTTCTTCTATCCTATAGAATGGGGGTTGGCAAGCTTTTTCTGTAATAGGCCAGCTAGAAAATTTGGGGAGGCTTTGTGGACCTTCAAGTCTCTGTCACAACTGTTCCATTCTAGCATGAAAGAGCCACAGACAAAGTGTAAACAAATAAGTCTGGCTGCATTTCAATTATCTATATCTATATCTATATCTATATCTATATCTATATCTATATCTATATATTTTTTTACAAAAACAGGCAGTGGGCTTCATTTGACCACAGAGCTTTAGACAAGTAACAATAACTAGCAATTACTATTTACTATGCATTGGGCCCCACTCAAAAGGTCTGAGGTATACTAGCTTATTTAAAAGTGACTCTACGAAGTAGGGATATCGTTACACCCAGCTCACAAGCAAGGCAAGTGTGGTGCAGAGAGTGAAGGGACATGCCCAAGGTCACAGAACAGAGACGGGCAGAGCCGGAGTCTGGACTGAAGCAGTCCCGCTCCAAAGCGCCCAGTCCTGATCACTAGAACGGGAGTGAGCTCTTTCCCTGCACCCTGAATGCTGCTTCCACACGTGGCCAAATGTTCATGCCAGAGTCCCGTTTGCTTAACCATGAAAATTTTAGAAATCATACTTTTAAAATCCCATTTTGTCTGAATGTTTTCTGTACATTCCTTGTCTTGTCTTGAACCCGAATCTTACTCCTGTAATTTGTATTCACTGATCATGGCTCTACTCTGCAGAGATACACAAAGCATCTTGAGCATCATGCAAACCAATAATACGTAAGTGTCTGGCTTCCTATGAAAACAAAGATAAGACAGACTAAGAGGAAACTGCATAACTGGTACCTTGCACACTTGGCATCCCGATGCGATAGGGCTCCGGGTCCACATTCTCTCAGAGCCTAAAGGTGGTAATGGATGAACTTAGTGTGTGATGGGCATCACAGATACTGCTTCTACTACTTCAGGCCCCTAGATAAAGCTGGAAGAGACACCCAGTCCCTTAGACGACAAAGCTAGGATTTTAATAGTTTCACAAAGTCTCAAACAAACAAAAAGAAATATTAATAGGGATAAGATGGAACATTTTGTCATTGTGTGTTCAAAATAAGAATCATTGTAACATGTAAGATAGGAAGAAGTGTATTATAGTTAATGTGGAGGAAAGTTCTAGGGATTTCCATAGCATGGCTGCTATAATATGACATTAGGCTGCACCGACAGAAGTATGGTGATCACAGCAGGAGAGGACAGTTCCCCTCTTTAGCACCCTGATCGGCCCATACCTGAAACAGGTTGGTCAATGTTTAAATGAGAGTAAGAAGGATGACCAGGTTGTTGAAAGGTTCAAGAAATAAAGAAAACATAAATTAAATGGGATACCTTAGAGCACAGAAGGGAAGAGTTTGGAGTCTGATTGCTGGGGTCCAATTCCTAGTTCTCCTTAAAGCTGAGCTCTGTGGACTTAAACATATGTTAATTCTTTCACGGATCTCATAGAATTGTTGTTGGATTAAGTGTGTTAACATAAGTAAAAAAAAAAAAATGTATAGGGAACTTGGCATAGTAAACACCATAAGGGCCAGTTGCCATTGTTAGGAGTTAGCCTGGGAAAGAGAAGACGTAGGGGACCTAAAAAGTGGTGGATTGGGCTAAACTCATTCTGTATAAAGCCGGGGAATAGAGCCACAGTTAGTGAATACAAATTATGGGGGTAAAATTTGGGCTCAATGTAAGAAAACACTGTGAGGTAGGGGGTTGCTTATTGCCAGTGACATTCAAGCAGAAACCGGAAGAGGTAAGTCCCATGTTGCAGAAAGGATTTGTCTATTCTGTGGAAGGACAGGTTGTTTCTAAAATCCCTTCAAGCTGTCAAGTTCTATGTTCTTTCTGGAACGTGGGTGATTAAGATGCCGGCATACTAGTTATGTGACACAGGGACAGGACAGTGTGTCAAGCTCAGTCTTAGACTCCTCATCTGTAAAATGAGGAACACAATGCATTCCTAAGAGAAGCCGTACAATGTAGTAGTTTCATAAATGAGCCCCCGGGGTGTCTGGGTGGCTCAGTCAGTTGAGTGTCCGACTTTGGCTCAGGTCACGATCTTGCAGTTCGTGAGTTCGAGCCCCACATCAGGCTCTCTGCTCTCAGCGTGGAGCCCACCTCAGATCCTCTGTACCCACCTCTCTCTGTGCCTCCCCCACTCGTGCTCTCTCTCTCTCAAAAGTAAACATTAAAAAAACATAAGCTCCATAGTCAAAGGATCTGAGTTTAAATCCAAATCTGTTTACAAGCTGGGCTTCTTAGAGCAAGATATGCAACCTCTCTCTCAGTTTCCTCACCTGATAATAACAGAACCTATCTCAAAGAATTTTTATGAGGAGCAAATAATTTTTAAAAATGTATACAAAGCTCTTAGAACAGTGCCTGGCACATACTTGATACTCCCATTTAACCATTACTATCATGTTGTTGCTGTTGTTCTGAGATTTAAATGAGAAAATGCATTGCAGGGCCACCAATTTCTTTTCTAACTCTAGGAGCTGTCAAAATCTTCAGTGCTTGAAAGTATTATTTCACTACTTATTCATTGCATATAAAGTAAGCCCCTATTCTGTGCTCAGTGGGACTAGACACTGCAAGATGGATAATCACTTAGACTTACAAGTCCCTGCTTCTGAGGATTTTATGATCATGCCAACAAGAAACAGCACACAAACCTAAAACCCGGGAACTGCTATAGAAAATAATTCAGTACACACACAAATAGCCTAAAGTGTAGCGTCAGATATTAGCAAGCGCTGAGAGGACATGGATTCTGATGTCTACAGACTTGACCCCTCAATTTGCTGCTGGCTCCTCACGATTGCAAGTAATCATAAATTCTCTTCCTTGGGAAAATACAGTAACTATTTTAACAGCTATCCCCTAACATCTGAAGACAGGAAGTGAGTAACGGGCTGAAAGAATGTCTGAATACTCAAGCCCTAATACTGTTTTTACTGTTTCCTAGACAGAAGATCCTATGTGAATAGGACTTTACGTCAAAAGGCAGGAAGCCCTCCTCTCACTCCCTCCTTACAGGCATCTCTGGAAAATAAACCTCTATTATTCCAGGTGTAGCTTGGTGAAAACATCCTGCAAATCAAACTCGGACTCAGTAAATTTGCAGCTACTTTTCAGTGGCAGAAGCCCAGAGTCATAAAGGAAACCACATTAAGTAAACAAGTATCATTACCAAGGGCAGACTCAGGCCAGGTCTGAGATTTTTTTCCCCCTAGCCCAGATATGCTGCAGACCCAAAGCAATCATATAGGCATATGGAGGAAAGGCGGGTGGGAGTGAGGGAGGGCGGGACTCTGAAACATCAGGCCTCTCAAACTAGACAATGTTATGAACACCTGCTATTTCAAAAGTGCGTTACATTTTAAAACACTCCCATGTGCACACTTTCATTTCATGCTTACTGTCATCTTCACAGAACTACACAGGAACTAAAAGTCCTATAAGAATTTGACTGTGCATTTATTTGCTTGAAACTTCCATGGCCCAAGAGGTAAGAGCCTAGCAACTTTCCCCACCAAATTCTACCCCCTGCTCAGCACACATACTATCAACAGAACGAATGCCTACAGAATCAACAGTAGCACACATCCTACTCAACAGAACGAATGCCTACAGAACGCATCTCATGTCCTGGATTTTCTCCTAAAGGCCAAATGTAGCTTGGCCTTGTTTGCAACTCTCCAAGAACTATAAGAAGTTATGACACAGGAGAGGCATGCTTCTTGGATATGCCTGTGAGAGCCAGCAGAATAAAACCTTACATGTTTTTCCTCTAAACCTCTTGACTGGACTCTGAATAGTCAAGACAGAAGGGCTTGTTTTTGTTGTTTGTTTTGCCTTTTATTTTTTTAATGTTTATTTCTTTTTGAGAGACAGAATGACAGAGCATGAGCAGGGGAGGGGCAGAGAGAGAGAGACAAAGAATCCGATGGAGAGTCCAGGCTATGAGCCGTCAGCACAGAGTCCATCTTGGGGCTTGAACTCACAGACCTCGAGATCATGACCTGAGCCGAAGTAGGATGCTTAACCAACTAAGTCACCCAAGTGCCCCTGTTTTGCTTTTTAAGGAGATCAGGAGGAGGGGCGCCTGGGTGGCTCAGTCAGTTAAGAATCTGACTCTCAGTTTCGGCTCAGGTTATGACCTCATGGTTTCATGAGTTTGAGTCCCACATCGGGCTCTGTGCTGACAGTGTGGAGCATGCTTGAGATTCTCTGTCTCCTCTCTCTCTCGACTCCTCCCCTGCCTATGCTGTCTCTATCTCTCTCTCTCTCTCTCTCAAAAAAAAAAAAAAAAGCTTAAAAAAATAAAGAAGTCAGGAGGGGATGATGGTGAGCATCAGAGAACAGATAAAACTTTTTATAATAAACAGACCCATAGGAAAATTTAACAATAAAAGGTGAGAAAACGGAGACTCAGAGAGTTTAAATATCTTACCTCCAGTAAGCAGAAGCCCTGGAATTTGAGCCCTCATATTTTAAATCTAATACCCAATCTAATAAATCTAATAACCACAGCTGTAAAAATACAACTGGTTCAGTGTCATGGAGACATAGGCTAGAATACTGTGGCTAATGAGTGATAAACTGCTATGAAACCTGGGAATATCTGTGGATATGAGGGGGTTACATTAATAAACATTCTCTAATGGTCATATCAGAATTCAAATTATCAAAATATTCCACATCTGTCATAATAGAAAAATCTAAAGTTAGTATAGGCAAGATAAAAAAAAAAAGACACCCCCCTTAGAGTATTTCATGAAATAAAAAAGGTAACAAAAAATCAGTATTCTAAATAGAAAGGGGAAATAACAGATACAAAAGAGATTAAAGAGATAATAAAATAACACTTTCAACAGATGTAGGATAATAAATTTGAAGAATTACAGAAATGAATTCCTAGGAAAAAAATAAACTTACTAAAACTGACCTCAGTGGAAACAGGAAGCATGGCTAGTCCTATAACACTCAGAATGGAAACACTCTGGTTAGTATTCTTCCCACAAAAAACAAAAAACAAAACCACTAGAACTAGACATTATCAATAAATTCTACCAAATTTTCAAAGATAGATCACTCAACCTATTTCAGAAAACAAAGACAGAGTCTCCCCCAATTTAATTTATGAAGCTAATATAATGTTAATAATGAAACCAGACAAAGAAAATTTCAGAAAGGAAAATTGCAAACCCATTTCATTCATACATATAAGTGTAAAAATTCTAAACAAAATATTAGCCAACCAAGTCCAATAATGTATACAGAAGACAGCACAGGTTTGGTCTGGGGGGTCTTTGGGAATTTGCTTCAGAAGCATTTTTGGTAGACTTTGCCTTAGGGCAACAAATTTTAAAGTATGTGAAAATTTTTACATGCTTTTTTCAAATTATGCAATATTAGGGGTGCCTGGGTGGCTCAGTTGGTTAAGCGTCCGACTTCGGCTCAGGTCATGATCTCATGGTTAGTGGGTTCGAGCCCCGCATCAAGTTCTGTGCTGACCACTCAGAGCTTGGAGCCGTTTCTGATTCTGTGTCTCCTCTCTCTGCCCCTCCCTTGCTCGCATTCTGTCTCTCTCTGTCTCAAAAATAAATAAACATTAAAAAACACAAATTATGCAATATTAAAGATGTTATTTACATTTATATATTTCAAGTACTCTTTCAGCCTATAGAAAACTATTGAATTTAATACCTAGAGTCAGCAAACCATATCACTATTTTAGCACTTGTCTATAAACAATATCATGAATTACAAAATTGATTGAAGATACTTTTTAGGCTGCTTGCCCCAGGCTTATTAAAAGTCTGGTTTTAGTCTCTGCTAATGAATATCTGGGTTCCAGTGTTCTACCACAAACAGTGGTTTCCCCATTGCACAAGCCAGAAAGATTTCTGGTTTAGATTCTACTCTAAGGACAGGCAGATATGCCTTAAAATATTTTATGATGATTATTTTGAGGCTCATGTTGGTACCTAGGTAAAGTGGCCTTTTAGAACACTTTTGAATATGTGCTAAATATTATCCAGTTGAATATTTATAGCAAATATATGAGTTATGTGTCATTAGCCCCATTTAACAGTTACAGATACTAAGGCTTAGGATGTCAGGAAATGTTCCATGTAGCCATTTGTGGAGGAGTCAGAAGCATAAGCCAGATTGGTCTGACTGGAAGCCTGTGATCCTTCAGTGAAACCATACTGGTTCTTGAATAACCCAATAAGCTTCCTGTTTAGTTTGAGCTTTCCGTTTACAACACCCACAACCTCCTCCCTCATCTTTCCTGCTCCTCGATTAGATCTCAGAACAGAGATAATGTTTTAGAACAGAAGGAAGGGTTTAAGTCATCTGTTCAATTCAATGGCTACTTCCTTTCTGAGCTTTCATCTTTATTTACCTTTTGCCCTTTGCTTGGCCCTGGGCTGTCTGCAAAGAACATAGGGTGAGGAAAGGATGGTGGAGGTTGCAACTCCTAAAATGATTCTAGGGTCTTACATATCTGCCAGCTCCCTCTGTCCTTGTTCTCTTTGTTTCTGGAAGGTTTGCCTTGGTCAGAAACGACAAAGGGAACTACCATTTATGGTACAATTTTTTTATAAGACACTATAAATATATTATCTGGTTTAGTTCACATAACCCCTATAGATTAGTATTGTGAAATGGGAAATCCTGGTTGTGAATTAACAGAGTGAACACTCTCTCTGTCCATTGACACAACCATCCAGGTTTCCCTCATATAAACATGCCATGGAAACAACTGTAGATGTAGCCAGATATCTTGAACCAAAGAGTTCAAAGTATTTTGCATGCAAAATATAAGTGCTTTACTTTCTATTAGGCTCCAAACGTTTCACTCCTTTTCCTTTTTTGTTCAACAGATAATGTTTGTCTAAAATATAATACCTTTTAGGATAAGCCTACAAGTGATGTAGGGTTTGTGACCTGAGCAGGCTCAAGGGGGCTGTGATATAAAGTAATCAAATACTTATAGTCTAATGTTCTCTGTAATAACAGAAGAAGAACCCAAAAAACAAACTTTTACCATTACAACTGTATATTCTGTTTGTCATGTATTAAAAAAAAAAGACTTTCTTTCTCTTCTATACTTGGGTAAGGCCCAAATACTTTTTAAATGGACATTCCGCTTTAAGAAAATCCACCCACATTAATCTATATACTATACTAATTACTTCCCAGAAATAGTTCTTTCTAGTTCAACAATCATTTACAAACATTAAGATATATTTCAGTGAATCATACCCAGAGTTCATGGAATCACAGACTTCTAAGTGAATTATACTTGGAATGAATTTTCTAACAGAACTTAGAAATACATGGCATTATTCATACAGTGAACAAAGTACATCCAATTCTAAATTGTTCAACGATGTCTGTTGCCAAAACAAAGAGGTAGGGAAAGAAGCACTGGAACTACTAAATCTTAGCAATAGATGCATTTCTCTGATGTGATGAAAAATTAATTATGGGCCACTTGGAAAGGTATAGCACAAAGACTTCACATTGTAAGACAAATAATAATGGTAAATCCATTAATACCACAGGACCATTTATTCCTCCTTTAACCAAAACTATGAATAGACACTTATGAACTATCTATAAATGACCACATTTATGTCTCACAACAGCCCATTTTACTGGTTTTACATATGAGGAAGCTGAAGCTCAGACATGCATCACATGCAGCAGGGTGGGAATCTGAACCCACTTTATGACTCCAGCTCTAGCCATTAACCATCATATATGCTGTGCACCTGAGACTCTGGTCCCCTTCTCTTTGCTCTTTCCAGCACCGAGCATGTGCTTTCAGAAACTCATCCCTATTCCCAGGACGAAAAGCATCTGAAAATGCAGTGACCCCAGAGTGGAATAATATAAATATCGCTATTCTTGGAAATGGTTCTAGAGTGGAAAGCATTGGACTTGAGAGTTAGGATCCCTGGGTTGAAGCCCAGCTCTCTCCTTCAGCTACATAATGACAGGAAACTCATTTAATCGCCCTAAAGCTCAGCCTCCTCATCTATGCAAACCAACAGAAATCACAATTTTTAAAATTTAGGCATAATTTATATAGAGTGAAGTGCGCAGATCTTAAGTGTATCATTCAGTTAGTTTGCATAAATGCATATTAAGACAGAGTACACTTCTATCAGCCTAGAAATTTCCCTCATGTTCCTCTTGAGTCAACCATCCCTCACCCCATCCTACAGAAAAGCAACTTGATTTGCTTACCGTAGAATTTTCTATAATGGAATTACACAGTATGTAGTTGTCTGTGTGTCTTTGGCTTCTTCAACTTGGCAAAATATTTTTGAGATTCACCCATGTTGTAGTGTGCAATAATTGTCCATTCCCAATAATAACAGTTTGATACAAGTATTCAAAGAGATAATGTACACTATTACCAATTAAAGGCTCTCCCCCAAAATTGTTATTATTCAAAAGGGAAAACCCAGGAAAAGAAGGGGAGGATATCTAAATCTATCACAGGCTGGAATAGATTTGGAGAAAGGGGCTCATTATTAGTGGCTCTTATATAACACTCTTTATATGTTTAAGAACATCGATGCCAGAAACACTTATATGTGGTGTTTTGGGTGCAGCTGGATTGAATTTAGCCTACCAGATGAGAAATTAATTTTCTGCCATGCAGAGACAATTTTGATGCGTACCTTCCGAGCACATTTCTGAAACATCCCCTTTGCCCACCACAGAGGTGAAGGTCCAACTACATCAGAAGATTACATTCGAGAGACCAGCGTGTGAAAAGCCATGCATTAATGCTAGCCTTCAGCAGGAGCCAAAGTTTATGCTGTCAATTCTGGCCAGCTGTGTAATTCAATTTTTCCAAGGACACAGGAGCCTGGCCTTCATGAGCACGAAACCAATACTGCATTTCACAGAAGGTGATTTGGCCACAGTAAATAAATCCACACTCTAGAAGGAAACAGAACCATTGAGATGCATATCTTAAGTCTTTTCTTCATGGCAGAGGCATTCCTCACTAAAAGCATGGTCTAAATAAGAAGCAGGTATCTTTCCCAAAGGGTTTTCCCAACAATCAGTCCTAGAGGGTGAGGTATAAATATTCATATTCCAATTCCGAGCAAAAAGTTCAGAAGTCAGATGAGTTTTGGCAATGACCCCTTGTTCAGGTGGCAACTTGGGCAAGAAGAATGCCCTATAGGGAAACATGAAGGCATACAAAGTTTATTAAAATACCAAGTCACATTTAGAGCAAGGTATAGAAGAAATCTCCTCAAAGTTCCTGCAAGCCTGTGGGTGTAAGTTTCTATCCTGCTTCCTGCAGAAACAACATCTGTTCTTACATTCAACACAAGACACCTCTGATATTTATTGCATTTGCTGAATGCTGAAGGCATCTGAAATGTTCAACCTCTTGATCTGTCAGCAGTTGGATTTCTGTGAAAAGATGAGCTACATAACAGCACAAAATGGAGAAATTTCATGTACCCAAAAGACATAAATCCCCAACACAATCAAATTCTCTTTCCATATACAACTGTGTAAGTTGTAGAAAATACATCCAACCTTTACCTTAGAAATTTCTCTTTATGTTCCTATACATGTATAGCTCTGTTTCCTTTAATAAGGTACATTCAATGTCATTCAGTTGTGACTTAACCTATTCACTTCTCCAAAACACATTTAGATTAAATGCAGGAAAGTCAAAGCATATGTTTGGTCTCATTAAGCTCACTATATCCTTATGGGAGAAACGGGGAATTTGGTTCATTATCCTAACTGTTAATGAAGGATAAATTGCTTATATTTAAGTGGGGTTTACATTTTATTTTTATCCAATGCTCAAGTGTCTTGATTTTCATCAGAATGTGAGGCTGGCAGTTACTCAACAGAGCCCAGAAAATAGCAAATTAGTCTGCATCATATGAGTTGTGCGTCTGGGGGAGAAAAGTAGTTAAAAAAGAAAAAAAACCAGACTTGGGTTTTATGATTTAAAGATATCCCCTTTAAAAGACCGTTAAACAAAAGATGACCAGAAGGAATGAGAAACAAGGAAAGTGGACAGGACTTGATGAAATCTCAAAGCAAGATTTCATGTGATGTCAAGCACTGAGCACTGTTACTTGGCACAGACCAGAGAGTCCCATTACCGGAGGCTGAAATGACAAGTAAGAGAGGGGGCAGCGCTTCTCCTTTGTGCCTTCTCTTCCTCATTTCACACCCCTGAAGCACTCCCTGCGTTCCTGATCCCATCCTGCCTGCATAGCACTGGAGGAAATATTTTGAGAAACCAATCAAGAATCTGGACTAATCAAAAAAACTGTTCTTGAACTCATCAAGGAACTAGGGGTTTCTGGAGAAAGCAATGAAAAGAACCAGTTTATAACAATCTGTAATGGTCCTGTTTATCTTGGGAAATTCCTTCTGACTTAATCTAAGTGCAATCCCTCAGCCCTGCCAGAACCCTGGGAATCTTCTTCCTGGGGAGAATCATCTCTCCCGTTGGACTCTGGGCTCCTCCATAAGGGGAAAAAGAACTCAGATCTTTTATCCCTGTTGTTTTAGGGCTGAGCTCATAGTTGGTGCCCAATAAATGTTTGATGAATACATGAATAAATGAATGAGTGAATAAAAGAGTAAATTTTCCTACCTCAAGCACATCTGCCATAGACTGACTGCCTGAAGGTAGAGAACATACTCCGTGCACAATTCTATTATTATTATTGACTATTTTCATTCCAAATATACTTCAAAGTGTTTGCACATATTAGTAACCCTAGATTTGTATTCCTATTTAAGCTCTTCACATAATACAATTTTTTTCACATGTTCACACAGAAAAAAAAAAATGACTCGTTAGCCAACATTCTGGGCAAACCATCCTACCCTGTGAAAGTCAGTATTTGTAGTTAATCATCTATTCCAGCATCTGATTTTGCAAATATATGTCCTCCCTCCCTTGAGGAGGATGCTAAAGGTTAAGATATAGGTCTCTGTTTTGGACAGTTTGATGCTCAGGATTTTCATAGGTAATAAGAAGGACGTTTAGCAATGAGAAATGCCCACAGCTTTCCTCCCACTGGAGGTTTCTGGAGGAGGCCAGAAGCCCGCTGAAGCACCTTAGAGAGGAACCGAACGTCACATTTCAGTTTAGATGCCCTTGACCTTCTCTTTAACCTGAAATCCTAAAATTTCATGATTTAGCACTGCAAGTCGAAGTTTTTGCTAGTACCATGAAGTAGTTTTAGGGACTGCCATGAGGGCAGAGACCAAGAGGGCCCAAAGCCTGGGCGTCTCTGAACAGCAATTTCCTCACTGATCCCCTCACGGGAATTTTCATGAATTTTAATAATCTAGCCAACGAAGCCAGTCCTCTCTGCAGAAATCCTTAGGTTTCCCCAGAAGTGACCCCTTTTGTTCATAGTATAAGGCCCTCCATCTTGTCACTGAGTCTTCCCCTGGCTCAACGCTTTTTAGGCTTTCCTGTAGATCACTTTTTCCCCTGTGAAAGGTGGTTCAGCCCTTCCTTGCAAACTAATCTTAGGCCTGTAGCAAGCTGCACAGGAAAACATTAGGCAGACTGATTAGAATGTTCTGATTCTGATCCTCAGGCCACTAAGGACCTCACTGATAATGGAAATGCAGTTTAATGTTCCTTTTAGTTCTGCCTAGACCATATGAAATATCACAGCCCACTGAACCCCACGCAAACGGGCCGGCTCTATATGAAGACTGCTCTCCCGCTATGCGAGGTGGGAGCTAAGACACTGAGCCTTTGCAGAAAGGCAGCCCAAGCCAAAGAAATCCTCGGATGACTCCAATGGCCCAGGGAATGTGACTAAAACTCCTGCTCATCAGCTGCTTTTTTTTGGTTCCAACTTTGCCACAACACACTCTCTCTGATTTCAGTTTTACTAATAGAGATTCTCAGCTAGCAGATAATGCTAAGCCTCCAGGGTGCCTGAGGTTTGCCATCTCTGACAGGAGGAAGTCTCCAGCTTTGCAGCAGAGGCTGGGCAGGAGTCTACACAGTTGGCTTGCATTGTCAGATGGGTCCTTCCCGCGGCCCAGATGATAAATGGCCAAGTATGACTGCAGGGTCGAAGGGAGCTCAAGGCGGACTGTCTACTGCTTTGCTTAAAACAGAAATAGGTCCAGGGTCGGAAGCTGATTATTCAGTCCCCACACTCTTAGAGAGAGAGAGATCTTGAGGGCATTTTAGAGAAAACAAAAATGAAACAGGAAACAGAAACTTCTGTCCTCAAGCAGCTCAAAGAAGAGAGCAATTCCCTGGCACTTGAGGACAGGCTTAAGGCAGAAGAGGTGCTGGATGTATGTGCCTATCCGTCAGCCCAGAGCAGTCCTGCCCTATGAGCCAGGCAAGGGAGGCCACTTCCCTGAGCTCTGCTCTTAGAGGGGTCTGCTCTGGTCCTTCTCTGGCCACACTCCTCCATGCCAAGGGGATGCATCCACTTGGAGACTGTGGGCCCCTTCGGGACCCAAGAATTTCCTATCCAAATGGCCCCAAGCTGGGTCCAGAGCATGTGGGAATCTCTCCTCCTTAACTGTCCTCCTGAGGGTCACTGAGCCACAGTATGCCAACCTCTAGGCTCAAGAGGGGCAAAAGGGCCACATCTTTTTTGCAGGGGCAGGGTGTAGACAGAGCCTGTGTGGGCTGGGGTGTCCAAACATGTGAGCCAAGAGCTTTGGAGCCAGGGTGGAAGAGAAGAGGATACAGGCTTTAGGCCAGGCCCACTTCTCCCCTGGTTCCCCTCCCACCCCGCCGCGCCGCCCCAGCTTTCCTTCCATTACTTCCTGTAGTAGAACTGCAAGGTATCTGAGATTCTCAGTCCAGCCCAGCACTGGAGGTGGCCAGACAGCGTTCATCTAATGTTTACAAGTTTGATTGATAACGTTAAAATAGTACGTGAACCTCCATTTGTACTCACACCCAGAGCTCCAAAGATACTAGAGCCTGGTCCTAATGCCCACCCTGCCCACCACCTGCCCACTAACTGCTTCTGGGAGGGAAAGGAAAAGAAAGACTAAGCATTATTTGGGAGGTGGGAAGTGGGGGTGTTGGCAGGCAGGTGTGAGGTGCTATAGAGCTACCAGAACCAATGGAGAAGTTGAGGAAAAGTAAAATCGCCAGGAAGAAATCAAAACAGAGAACAGGGAACCCTGTGGTTCCCTATAAACTCCAGATGTTACAAGCACTCAGGCAAGAGTGTCAATTCTGTATAAGAAAGGGAGAAAGAATAACTCTCTTCTGCCTTGACTTTTCTGGTTCGAGAATTCCTTTGATATCAAGCCTAGGAAAGAGCAACAAAAGGCACTGACTAGGGTCTGCTTCAAACCCCAACTCTCGCCATCTCAGAAGCAAACAGCAAGGTGAGAGAAAGGCGTTTGTCACACTGGAGAGATTGAACAGAGAAGTAACACACTTACACAGTAATCCATTTTCCCCAGCTGGTTCCAAGCGACCATCCCCAACCTCCCTCACTGTACCCTGCACAAGTTCCCACTCCCCTTACACCCCTGCTTTGTGGACGCAGGCACAACGGGCTGGGCCGGGTCTCTCTCTGGTTCACTCAGGCTCGGTGGGGCCCATGGGCTGATGTTCCTGCCTTGTGGCATTGTTCCACACGACCCTCTCCCCAAGCTGTGGCACGACCAGTGGAAGAAGATGGTCTCACTGTTGGACTCACTGCCTTTGTTTGACTTCCTCCCCCGAAAAGCAGAGCCTGAAACAAGGACTTGGTGCAGGTGGCTTATTTAGGAGGTGATTCCAAGAAGCACAAATGAGGATGTGGGAGGAGAGAGACAGGGAAGGGGGATAAGGCAATATGGTGTGCTGGGGCCTAAACTCATCCACCCACCTTCCACCTTTGCTCACATCATTCCATCTATGGTGGGATGTGCCTGGCCTTTCTTTCCCCCTCTCTCCAATCACGTAATCCAATTACATGAGTAGTGGCCAATGCTCAGAAAGCCAAAAGTTCTTGCCTCCTGGTGTAAAACAATTTCAAACTATCCACATATGTTAAAAACTGTATACTCAGTACCAGGACTGGAACATAGCTGCAAATTCTCTTTGAATTCTGGGCTACCACTCTATCTTCTGGTGATAGGTGATGCAGTAAGTATATGGGCAAAGGAAAAATATTCTTTTTTTTTTTTAAAGGGTGCCTGGGTGGTTCAGTTGGTTAGGAGGCTGACTCTTGATTTTGGCTCAGGTCATGATTCTATGGTTTGTGAGTTTGAGCCCCACAATGGGCCTGTCCTCATAGCTCGGAGCCTGCTTCACATCCTCTGTCTCCCTCTCTCTGCCCCCACCCCTCCTCTCTCAAAAATAAATAAACGTTAAATATATTTTAAATATTAAAATATTAATATTAATATATTAATTATATTACCATAAGTCTATACCAGAAGACTGTGGGGGCAAATCTACATATCCCTTTTGGGGTAGCCCAATGCTAAGCATAATAGACCTTGCCTGGCACCCACGCTCTGAAGCTCTCCTCTCCCCCGGCTCCCCATTTGGCCCTCCGTCTGAGCCTCCAGCACACAAATCTGACACAAGCCGGAAAGCATAGATTTCGTACCCTCCGTACAACGTACAGCTGGCAGGTATCAAGTCCCCTTGACTCTCTGACCTTGGGACCCCATCTGATAACTGGCTCTTTTCCTTATTCCACAGATCTGCCTACCACCTCCTGTCCTTATCTGCTGCGAGTGAATCCAACTTCCCAAACAATGAGTTGGTTCAGGTGGCAGGATCAAATTACTGGCTTTCTCTTTCTGCCTGACCCACGGCAATCACCACCATCCCAGAGCGAGTTATGATAAGGTGAACCAGAGACACCCATGGGTGATGTAAGGGCCTCTGTCAGGACCTTTTACAAACCCACACTCGGAAAATGCAGTGAATCAAGTCTCTCCTATGCACAGGTGACTTATAGAAGTCCTCACTGCTTTGGCAGGATGTTGGGCTAATCAGAAAATAACGCTGCCTACTCACGGGTAATCAATGCCAAGGCAGGAGTGGGGGAGAGAACGCACCCTAATTATCTGGTCAGAAGGAGATGATTATCTTGTCCCTCTGTAGATGCCTCAGTCTACCAGTTGTCAAATATTTTCTAAAAGCCTTCTATACATTAAGCTGAGGCAGCAGCCTAAGGACCTTGAATCAGGCAGGAAGAAAGATTTTCTGACCATGTTAGAGGATTTAAATATTTGGGTATATTCCTGGGGTGGTCCTGTGTAGCCTCATGTTTTTCCAGCTTTTATAAATTTGTTAGTCTATGGGGGGATGCTAAATCAATGGTTTCTTAGCTGAATTCCAGAAACCTCTTGGGCGTCATTTTTATAAGACATGCTTTAAATGGTTACACAAATATTTGGTTAAGATTTCATTTTTTAATAAAAATGCACTTTTGGCTATTTAAAAAGTGGTACTAAAAAGGAGTGCTCGTGTATTCAAATGTGTCTTGCATGGACCTTTGACATGGTGGAGGACACAAGGTCTAGACTGTTGCTATGCGGCTAATTCACTTGGGCACAAACCCTGAAATCAGGCTTCTCCTGCAGCACGTACTCAGTTAACTGCAGCGGCATCTGTTACGGAAGGATGACCGCTCCCTCACACTGACCTGTGCCGCCATGATCCTCCCCTCGGCAGGCAGTCAGAGCAAGATGCCCAGGCGTACACAAGTCCCCAGCTTCCAATTACAAAGAGAGTCTAACTGAAGCAGCCTTATTACTCTGTCTGGCTCCTTAATCAGGAAATGTGAAAGGCTGCACTTACAAAATAAATTCATACAACTACAACCCTAACGCCATTTTCATTTATACCCTGTATTTGGGGAAATGTTTATTTATGCTACTTATTTGGAAAAAGAAAAAGTCATGGTTAAACATTAGTTTGAGACTGTGTGCCTGGGTGGCTCAGCCAGTTAAGCGTCCAACTCTTGGTTTGGGCTCAGGTCATGATCTCATGGTTTGTGGTTTCAAGCCCCACATTGGATCCTTGGATCCTCTCTCTCCCTCTCCCTCTGTCCCAACTACTCTCTCTCTCTCAAAAATAAATAAACTTAAAAAAATGGTTTGAGATCATTGATCATTGGTTTAGATAAAGGTGGACAGTAACTTCAAATAATCCCTCCCCAATCTGATTATTTTATTCCATCACTTGTTCCAAGTACATCAGAGGAATGGGATTGTAATATGGAGGAATATTCATGGGGGCATGTTGTTGTTAAATAAACAAAGGAGGTTCAAATGAACCCTATATGACATATTTTATATATATACATGTACACATATACACACATGTACACTACATATTAGGTATGCTTAGAAAAGACTTCAAGTGTATATGCCAATGTTATACACTATACAAAAAGCCAATGAGAATTATTCTTAGAAAGAAAAGCAAAGAAACATGACATTTCTCAATGCAGAAGGATAGGTGAGATGGGCACGTCTGTCCAAATGTAGCAAGCAAATTAAATGTGTGAGATGAACCTGGGGTTTGCTAAGTACACTCTGTGTATTCCTTCATTCATTCCCAGTTGGTTGGTTTCTTGGCAAAGAGACACACATACATAAGCAGTGAGGCCATACAGAGCAGTGGTGTGTGCACTGGCTTAGACACATAGACAAGTGGGTTCAAGTTCCAATTCTGTTCCTCAGGCACACTTGACCTCTCTCAACCTCAATTTTCTCATCTACAAAATGAAGATAGTGATACCTTCCTAACAGGACTATTGTAAAGAAAGTGAACTATGCTCATAGCCTTAGAATGTCCAATAAATGGCAGCAAAGATCAGTACTAGGGTGTGCTTCCTGCCACAAGGTGCTGCCAGTCTAGTGAGGAAGGCAGCAGACATGTGAACAGGGAAATCACACTACAACCCCATCGTTACTGCTACAGGAGCACGAACGATGTGTTTTAGGAACTCAGCAGGCATGCTTCATGAAGTTAGAGCCAGAGAGTCTGAACTTCTTGCTCATTCACCATGAAGGAAAAAGATTACTTCAGGCTCTGCCAAATCTTTTGGGCCCCCGAAGCTGGAAAGGAAACCCAGGGGAAACAGCAAAGAGCAGAGGGGCCTTGGACATCAGCCTTTCAGCCTGGGTACCCTGCAAAGGTGCCCTGCACCAGGGGACACTGAACATGTGCGTGGGTAATATGGCCATCAAAGCTCTTGGACACTATGGCAGGTTTGGGTTCAGAGTGACAGCCGTGGGCCCAGGTCTGCCTACTTTACTAGTTCTGGTTGGCGTGCATTTTCCGCTGCTGTGGTAGAACATGGAGTCCCATCATCCTGTGTCACCTGCTCAGCAGGGGTGTGTGTATCCTGCAACTGCAACTCTCAGAATAAAGTTCTCCCTGCAACAAGCTGAACTCGTCAACCCACACAGCATTCCAGCTTTCCAACTCTGAAAGCTATTTTCAGTAGCGATTCCCTTCTAAGGAGCATGGAGTAGAGAAGAGGTCTGAATAATTTGTTGGAGAGGAGGCATGAGATTTTAAAGATACCACTGCAAGTTAGTTCACAATATCTTGCATGATCTCGAAGCCAATGTAAGTTTTGAGCTTTGGAGACCACTTTTTTTTTTAGTCTTTTACTGTTTTGATGAAATATAAAGCTGGTAAGAGAAAAAGGCCCCCAAATGAAGAGGAGGAGGAGGATGACAACAGCTAGAGAGGGAAAAGAGCAGAGGTGGTGGAACCGCACAGCCAAGTTAGGAATCCAGCAGGAGGGTGGAGATGGGGGTGAGGAGGAAAGCAAGGAGGGGTAGGCAGGAAGCACTGGAGGTGGTGGGAGGGAACGTATGAGGCGGAGCGGGAGTGGTAGGGAAGCAAGCTGGAAGATGGAGAAGAAGGGTCAGGAATAGAGGTTAGAGCATCATGGCAGCTGCCAGTGGGGCTCCATGCCACATCCCTTCAGCCACCTCTGACTTGGACCACATCTGATTTCAGCTCCAGCTCTGGCCGGCCACTCCTTCAGACACTAAGAACATCCCATCTTTTTCTTTCTTTCTTTCTTTCTTTCTTTCTTTCTTTCTTTCTTTCTTTCTCTCTCTCTCTCTCTCTCTCTCTCTCCCTTCTTCTTCCTCTTCTTCTTCTTCTTCTTCTTCTTCTTCTTCTTCTTCTTCTCGAGTAGAGTTAAAACACGCAAGATACATTAGTTTCAAGTGTACAGCATAGCGATTCCACAAGTTTATACATTATCCTGTGCTCACCACCAGGGCAGCCACCAACTATCGCCATGCCATACAAGGCTATTAAAATATCATTGACTATATTCCTTATGCTATGCCTTTTATTCCCATGACTTATTCATTCTGTAACTGGAAGCCTGTGTCTCCCACTCCCCTTCACCCATTTTGCCCATCCCCTATCTCCCTCTCCTCTGGCAACCATCAGTTTACTGAGAGCCTTCCATCTTGAGGCTGCCCAGCTCCTCTGCTTCAGAACTTTCTCCAAAGTTGCAGAACCCACTCAGCCAAGTGTGGAGGGGTTAATGTGAGGCAGGGAAGCAGGAGGTAAAGAGAGGGGACAAGGGTGTGGTGAGGAGTGGGTGGATAATGCTCCAGCCTTCAAACCTATGGTGGGCGGGCGGTGAGTTATTCTAGATGCACTCAGAACACTTCCTCAAATGGTCACCAATGAGATTGAGCCCTGGTTGCCCAAAGTGGTAACCAGCTCAATATTTCAATATTGCTCTCTTCATAGACTTTCCATTCTTCCCTTAACCAATCTCTCTGCCCTTACTCCAGCGTCTAGAGGTGACCTCCCAAATAAACTACCCTCACCTTAGTGCTTGTCTCAAGACTCTGCTTTCAGGGGACCCCAAACTGAAAGAGGATCGAGGGAAGGAAGTTGGTGGCAGCAGCAACCACAAGAGAGAAAGAACACAAGTTACGCCCATGTAGGTCCTACAACACACAATATTAATCACAGTAACCCAGGTCTGAAAGGAAGCTCAAGACACTAACTCTGTCTTCTTACCT
The DNA here is from genome assembly GCA_028646485.1 of Cryptoprocta ferox. Lineage (NCBI taxonomy): Eukaryota > Metazoa > Chordata > Mammalia > Carnivora > Eupleridae > Cryptoprocta > Cryptoprocta ferox. The sequence continues at coordinate 18,209,634 of CM053569.1, read as the reverse complement.
TAAGGCAGCTACTTCACCATCCCAGACAGGAGAGCCTTTCTTAAAAGTTGCCATGTGAAAATTCCTCGATACCATTCACAAACTCTATGAAGTTAAGAGTATCATTAGCCCTGGTAATGAATTAGACCACTAGTACCAAAAGCCTAAAGAAAGATATTACTGTTGACTTGTTATAAACCAATCTGATCAGTCTGACTAATGATCATGTGGAAGGTCAGTGTGCGAGTTCAGGGCTCATTATACTGAAATGACTACCTCCTTTCCCACCTCAACAAGGGCTTCTGTTTTTACCATGCATTCAACAGGTGCTTAGGTCTCCCCTGCTCACTGGTGCAGCATAAGCAAAATGATTCTGCTCACTCTTATTTAAAAACTCTGTGCTCAGAGTTGAAGATCTATATTTTAATACTTACATTAAAAAATCATTAGGTATCACTTAAGAAGCTGAGTATTATTTTAGCTCTCAGACTATCTCTAGCTTCTTAGATGTTCTCAGGGACATTGATATAAATTTTGTATCACTGGTATAAATTTTATTGGAGAAGAATTCATTTTGTTACTCCGTAAAAGAAGAGAACCACATATTTTCATAGGAAAGCTATTTTCTTGATAAAATCACCCTCTGTGGATTAAATTTCTCTTTCAACATTGATATCAAATATGTAACTCCCAGAATTATTCAGACAGCTAAGTAAATTTAAGAGTAAATTTCAGACAACATGTAAGATGAGGGTGGACATTTTGAAATAGATTCCTATTTAAATAATCGTTACAGAGACAAAACACGCTTCAGCAGAAAGATTCCATCAGATTTCTCTTTTCTTCTCATGGTACAAACGGAAAAAAAATCTGAGTTCTAAGAGGGAAAATTAGAGCCGTTATATGGACTATTTGTGTTCATCCTCGGAATGAAAAAAAGCCATTTAAGATCCACAATGTGGAGAGTGCATGTAGCTGGTTGTAATTGACAGTGAACTTGCAGTAGTGTTTGGAAGAGGCACATCCTGGCACTGTGGGACGGTGGAGGTAATTAAACAGCCATGAACATCTGAAAAAGGAATGCTGACAAGAAAACATCCCGCCATTACTAGCACTAATAGCCTAGTAGACGATCTGCAGTGCTCCTCTTCAGCTTAAATAATGTTTGCCAGAATTGTCAGTCAACGCTTGTCTCCCTCTCTTTTTGCATCAAGCTGCAGGAATTGTATGGATCCTGCTGGGATCAATTGATGAAGAGGCACCAGGGTTCTCCTGGATAGGGAGCTGGAAGGTGGGAGTAGGAGAGATCAGAAAAACGCATCTCAATACAAGCCCTCACCTGCTGACCAACACAGGAAAGAACAGTATGGGATCTCTGACATGTGGGTGCCAAGCGTGCCTCATCTCGTCATCTGCATTTGCAATAACTTAAAAAGCCCCATAAACCTCCTAAAACTTCAGAGATGTGTGCTGAGAAGCAGGCTGACATAGAAAGTTCATTTCTTCTCTTTGATGTCCAACGGCTATTGTCTACAGAGTGGGAAACCATCTAACCCAGATAAGGGGCGGGTGAGTGGTGTTAAGAGCATGCATGTTGTTTCAGGCAGATCAGGGTTCAAGTGCTGTAGCTGCCATTTACCTGAGGGGTGACTGTGAGAAAAGTATTTTCTTTTCCTGCTCAGGTTCTGGTCTGAAAAATAATGGTAATAACCATAACTACCTCGTAGGGTTGCTGGGCGCCTCAGCATGACCATGTATGCTACGTGGCGTGGCACTCGGTACAGAGGATTACTCACTAAGTGATACTCATGGCCACTGCTTTGAGACATAAGGAAAACTAATGCCAGACTTTTTCTTACAGTATGTAGATATTACGACAAGACTCAGAGCCAAGATACTGTAGAGGAGAGGAGCCTGGGTGGCTCAGTCGGTTAAGTGTCCAACTTTGGCTCAGGTCATGATCTCACGGTTCGTGGGTTCGAGCCCCGTGTCGGGCTCTGTGTTGCCAGCTCAGAGCCTGGAGCCTGCTTCGGATTCTGTATCTCCCTCTTTCTCTGACCCTCCCCTGCTCGTACTCTCTCAGTCTCAAAATATAAATAAAAAACATAAAAAACCCCGAAAAAAACCCAAAATACTGTAGAGGAGATTTCTGACAGAACAGACGTTTCTATCTTTCCTGTGTAAAATCCACCATGTGCCTGGGTGGTTTCTTATGAGAATTCTCAGTTTGCTGACCACTGGGCAAATAAACGGCTAACAAGTTCTGCATGAGGGTGACTCCAAGCCCTGTGGTGTTTTAGCTACATCTCATAGCTTCTATCGTGTAGGTTAGTAGCCAGCTTTCTGGGCAAATTTTTGTGAGCTTTACTGTAGAATGGTATTACCATGCAAATATCCTTTCTCCACTCCCTCCCTCTTGCCCGTCACCTTTGCAAATCATTTGTTGAAAAAAATATTTATTAACTGACCCCTATGTGCTGGACACTTATTTTAATTGTGTATTCATTTTTAGGGAAAGAGTGCGTGAACCAGGTAGGGGTGGAGAGGGCAGGGGGACAGAGGATCCAAAGCCAGTTCTGCACCGTCAGCACAGAGCCCAATGTGGGGCTCAAACTCAAGAATCCTGAAATCATGACCGGAGCCAAAGTCGGACACTCAACTGACTGAGCCACCCAAGCACCCCTCCACCTAACATGTCTTTAAGCAGAGAGTGTGGGTTAATGTCCCAGGACTCTGAATATGATGGCTGCTTCCCTCACAGGCCACTATGCTAAGGACTGTTCAACAGGTCAAAGTGCAAACATGGAGACTGTAAAAACAACCATCTCAACTCGACACACAACAGCTACACTGCCGATTCCATCAGCAACCCGAGAGCGACGTTCCATGCATAAATCCCATTGTTATAAATCCAAGTATCTGTTCAAACGGAGGACCTACTATATACCAGGGCCTGTTCTAATGAATTCTAAATCTTCCAGTGGTGAGCCTAAAAGGTACCTCAAAACGAGTTTCATTTCACCACGAACTGTTTTGCAAATGGTAGTATGACCCTCACTTATGCCTCTTCAAAATGTTTTACACACACACACACACACACACACACACACACAATTGCTATGTACAGTACACTGTAGTGAGAGGCACTGGCTTGGGTTGGAATCCCAGTTCCATCACAAACTGAGTGACTCTGGGCAAGTTACTTAATATATTTGCACTTTAGTTTCATCTTCTACAAAGTAGGAATAATGACATCTATCTTTCATGGTGATCTAAAGATCTTAAATAGTATATATCTAAAGAGAGAGTCGCACAGTGCCCACCATGGGGTTGCTTAATATAGCTATGAAGAAAAAGTACAGGTATTTTCAGTTAAATGAATAAACTGCATATTTATAAATCCATGTCAAATTATATCTTGTCTGTTTTAGTTTGCTTAAGCGGGGGTATAGGGGGTGAGGGGAAAGAATACTTAGCTCTCTTGTTTTTTTTTTTTTCTTTTCACCAGTTAAAGACACCACACGGCCGCAATATTAAGAACTACACAGTTTCCATAAAATGAGGTAGCAGCTCTTTCCTTCCAGATCCAGAAAGAATAAAAGATGGCATTGGGAATGAATCAATAGGATCATTATCGTCTCTCCGGCCAGTTTAGGAAATCCCAGATGCACCGGGTTAAGAAGGGTTGACTTCTGAGACATCTTAGACTATTTAATGTTTCATTAGAAAAGCTTAGCTCCCTGCCCTTTCCAGAAGCCATAAGATGTCAGTGCAGAACAGGATCTGGGTGAGCAAATAGACAGCGGTCTCACATTCAAGGAAGGAAACTGAGGCTTGCCGAAAGGACACTTGCCCTGAATCGCTCAGAGAGCCAGTGCCAAAGCCAGTACCAGAAGCCAAACCTTGCAGATGCCCGAGGCAAAACCTTCCTCTCTATCATTCAGCGCCCAGCTGTTACAAGATACCATGGGTTTAATTCTGGGAAATGATTATGACTTGTTAAATTTTTAACTTCCCCCTGAAACGAACTTCAACTGAAAACACTCAGCATTCCCAAATGCCATATAATTTCTGCAAAGGCGACTCGTATGACAATTTTATTTCGTGAAAATGGGGGACTGTATAAGCAAGTGAGCAGTGATTCAAAACTGGAGTTCCCTCTGACAGCCCTATGAAGCAATCTGGCTCTTTTCAAGATGCTTATCTCTCCGTGCGGGGATGAAAATTAAAAGTTGGAAAGCTCAAAAACCTTTAACGAGTTTTACTACGGACACTTTCAATAGGATATGGCGGGCTACATTCTTTTCTTCCAAGGGCTCGTATGACTTGGTAAATCAGCTACTTTTTTCAATTCCCTTTTGGTTATCAAAGAGCTTCCTACGATTTGTATGTTTACTCATTTCTGCAACCTTGAGCCACTGAGGGAAAGACAGCATCACAGTTTATGATTAAAAAAAAAAAACAGCTACGACATCCAAAATGATGTTTGCTGTCCCTAGCAGAGCTCACATTTAAAGGAGACTTTTCCAGTTTTTCTTCGTGTTTCACCAGAAAAGCAGTAACCTCACTCTCAGGAGGTGGGTTCTGGGTTCTTGAATATGAAAAGTTCTTCTTTTGTTTTCAAATCATTATGCCATTTACTTGAACTCAGAGTTGATCATTTTTATTTTGAAACAAAGGAATATTCTATGGATAAGGAGCAAATACATTTCTTTGAGACACCTGCATGCTGCCAAATGGAAAGGGCATGGCTGCTTACATAACAGGCGTAAGTCAACTCTATCTGCTTTTGCTTTTGGGAGTTTACACGTGGGGGCAAAACACATTCGTTTCAAGGGGTAATTCGAACCATGGCTATTAGCAATATCAAGAATGCTGGTCCATGTGACAGACATCACAGAGAAGTGACAGAGAAAAGAAATTTTACCTGATAGGCCCTGCCTGGGAATAAAATTATATATATGCAACGTATGAGGTAGTCAAATATCATCTCTAAGAGGTATCCACAAAGTGGTTAAAAAGCACACACACAATAATTTATCTCAGAATCCTTCAGTGGCCTATTCCTTTCCTTTTCCTGGAATGAGGCATCATACCTGAGGATCACTTTGCATGGATAAGAATGTCGATCCATGGTAAAAATCTGGCTGTGGTTTTAAACTGAAGGATAGGAAGAGTGTCCATGACTGGTGACTGGTGGTGCAGGCGGAAGTATCTATTTCATTATTCTTCCTAAAAAATTGGTTCTATGGTCAGTATATTGCTCGTGGAGTTGCAGGGGCCAGGCTCAGTGACTCTAGATCTCCAAGCAATAGGTCTGTCTGCGACTCCCATTTAACTAACCAAGTAACCTTTCTCTGTCTTCAACTGCCTTCCCTAAGGATGCTGGCTGGGAATTCCAAGCTCTTCGGTCCCTTCTGAAAGAAGGAATGGGGCATGCATCTTATCTCTTGTTTACTAGGTAATGACAAATAATTAGCTCTAACCTCCGCATACAAATAACCACGTCCTTTCCATTCTCTTGTCATTTCTAAGCTTCTATGGCTTTCGTTGATAAGATCCTTAAGGGACACAAGAGGTTGGTGATAAATTTCACAAAACTGGGCACTTAGTAAGGCAAACTCTATTTAAACATCAGGATCCAGTAATCACTACGGAGAAGTAGGTAATGCCTCAAGAAGAAGTAGCTGCTGTGATTACTTTGTTGTAATTACTAGTTTAAACTAGTTAACACCAGATTTTCTCACTATACGGCAAGCTCTGGTAGGAGGATACAATATCTTATTCAAGGCTATCACTCTAATATTATAAAGTTCCGTTAGTAACCAGATCAACCTGAAGGCTTACGATGAAGAAATAAAGAAGACCAATGAAAGTAAAGACCTTAGCACAGTGCTTAGAACATACCAGATATTCAATAAATATTTTGTTGAATAAAAATAATGGAGACACACAAAGAGGAAGAAAGAAGATTATAACTCGAGAAGTTCAAGACTGGCGCTAAGTTTTGTTTGCACAATAGTCATGAAAGCTAATATTGACTGAGGACTTACCATGGGCCAGGCTCTATGCTACCTCATCTCGTGCCTGACAGCAATGTTAAGATCACTTTATAGATGAAGGTGCTGAGACCTTTGGGAAATAATACTCCTTAGGTTATCAAACGAACAGATGGCAATTCTAGGGTCCACAGTAGGATTTACCAGTCTCTGGCATATTGTTACGGCAGCCCCGAGCACACTCGGACACAGAGGGAAACATGAGTCAGTCTGGGATTCTCTCAGGAAGGAGGAAAAACCAGGAAGAGGAAGGACAAGCAGAATCAATGTTGCTTCTCGATTATCCCCCCAAGCATTTTCATTGTTAACTCTGCTCTTTTGAAGGTAACCCTTAGACTAGTGGATCATGAGGAATTAGAGATATAATAGTTAAGGCTCAGGATATTCTGAAAAGATCTTAGGGAAGTCCAAGGCTTTGCAGCAGGCAGATGTCGGCGAAAGTACGGTGGTGGCAGACGGGCACATAAAGAAAGGCCATGAGACAATGAACATGAATCTGCTCACCTCAAAGTTCTATCAAGGGCTACTTTCACTGGAGACCAACCCTTCCGTGACTGGAAATAACATTTCCATGATGTATGTGGGGAGGTCAAGAAGCAAAGTATATACAAAAAGGCTTCACAAACACCTTCAAATGAACCAGCTTGGATTTTATTAGAGGGCCTCTTCCTCCCCCGGGGGGGTCCCCCAGGGATTGCCACACCAACCATCTATTAATATGCAAAGACTGGTCTGGCAGGGCTAAAGCAGGAAGCCTTGAAAGCCAGAAGTTGGAGGAAAATTAAAGGCACTTCATTCCCATAAGCCCTCTGATTACATTACCATACAGGAGCGAGCCACAGGCGCACATAATTTTTTCTCCCAAATCGCACCTGGGTGAAATGCTCATTAGCTCTTACCTGTGTCTTAACACGTTAACATTTTCAGTACTGTCTGTCTTAGTCTGTTTGGAATGCTGTAACAAAATACACAGACTAGGCGGTTTCTGTTGTAAACAACAGAAAATTATTTCCCACAGCTCTGGAAGCAGGAAGTCTGAGATGAGGATGCCACCATGGGCAGGTGAGGGCCCTCTTTCGAGGTCCAGCAACTGTACATGGTGGGAGGGTTGAGGACACTCTGTGGGGTCTCTCTTATAAGCGTGCTAACCCCGTTCATCAGGAATCCATCCTCATGACCTAAGAGCCTCCCAAACGCCCCACTCTACTAACACCATCACATTGGGCATTAGGATTTCAATGTATGAATTTGGGGGGCACACAAGCATTCAGACCACAGCACCCTCTCTCTGCTCTCTTCTATTTATGGATATATCCACATCTCCCTTTCTTCTCTCTTTCTCCTCTCTCTTTCTCAGCAGTTTGTAACATGGAGTCCAAATTTAAACACCAAATGGTTTGCTTGCTCATGGACACGTTAGCGTGGTAGAATGGCAGCCTAAGTGATGGATCCACCTTCAACTTGTCCTGTGACCTTGAACATATCACATCATCTCTCTGAATTGGTTTCCTCACCCAGAAAATAGAAGCATTAGAAATAAGTGTTTTTCACACACCATGAGGAGGGTATGAAAAGTTTTTTTTACAGACGTTGTTTCATTTAATCCTCTCACTCTTGTGAAACAAGTATGTATTATTACCTCCATTTTCCCAAACATATTTGGGATGACTACTCCACGGAGTTAATGCTCTAAATAAATTATAGGACGTGAAAAATAATTTGTCAACTACAAAGCAACTACAAAGAAGTGTTAGTTAGCTACCAATTTGTTCTCAGTTTAAACGAATCTCATGATTTATACAGTGGATGCTTCTATTGGTGCTTTCTAAGAGGGGAAGGAAAGGCAATTTATATCTAAACCTGACATTATCTCCTATAAACTAGGAATTTTTGATAAAGAAATGAAAACAAAAACTCAGAAAAACCTCACTGCAAGCACTATCCAGAGACTGGGAGACACACGGGAGTTCCAAAGTAGCTTTGAGAACAGGCAGCTGTTGACACCTTTATGGCTGAGGCCAGATCCAGGGCCAGCCTTGTCAAGGGTGTCAAGGTCTAGCTTCATGAAATGTAGCTTCAGCACGCTCTCCACTTCCTCTTGTAATGTAGGCCTCATTTGCTCCCTGTGATCCTCCAATCCAGAACTTTTCTCAACCCACTGTCATCTGTCATAACGTATATAATCCCATTTTTCAGCCTTACTAGCTCCCCCTAGAAAACAACATAGAAGTGGCTAAACCAATCTGGTTGAAGTATTGAGCCGTGCTAAGGAGTTACTGTGTTACCCCCGAGAGGGGGAGCCTGATGGTGAGTTAGGCCACTGAATGAAAGAATTTAAGGTAGACCTACTTTTCATCATGAATCATCATAATATAAGCAATAACACCCGCCATAACTCGTGAAGCATGTTTTGGATGAAGTAGAACTTCCATGCAGAGTCTACTGCAGATGACCCAAGATCTTATGAGACAAATAGGATAAAGATTATTATTTTCAAATAAGGGAAGCAAGTCTTGGAGATGATGATTTCTTCCCTCCTGCCCTCCCTCTATACACCTCTTCCTTCCTTCCTAAATATAACAGAAATGTTCTTCCCCACAATTCCCCATTCTTCCTAGCTCTGTTCTTAAAAACTGTCACTGCATATCATCAACCAAAATCCTCAGAAACAACACTTGAAAGCTGAGAACATCAGGTACATAAAAGCCCTATGTAAATTGCAAAACTCAATACAGATATGAGTTATTTAGCTTCAGATAACTACATACATCACCATTGTGGGTTTTTTTAAACAAAAACAAAGTTTTTATTGTTGGTTGTTGTTTTTTTTTTCTTTTGTTTTTTTTTTTCACCAAACACATGGCAGCTCCAAGAATTCCCGAATCTGTGCTCCATTCTGTTCCAATAAAAAGTAACCAGAAGACTTCACTAATCAACCATTTCTGCAATTTGGGAATAAGCTAAAATTGCAAAGCAAATCATGGTTCATAAGAATTATTCTTCTGTCTGGCAGCTGAGGTGGGTGTGTCATGGGCATAACAGTGAACAATAGAAGCCAAAGCCATCCTCAGAGTGGAACAAATTTCGCTGTGAAACCATGTCCAGAGCAGTGTTTACTGAAAAGCTCTTGTAATTTCAAGAGAAAGAATAGAGTCAATTTGAAGAGAGCTCTGTGCATTATTGAAATTATTTTTAAAATAATCCCTCTCCCTGCCCAATTTACCTACACCCCCTGAATCTTCAATTAGTGAGCTTTGAGGACAGTAGCAGATGCAGGGTGTCCTTAGCTACCAGCACCCAGCAGGGTTGTGAAGTTGAAGGGAAATGACTCCAGCCTATCTGAGGAAATAAGCTAGCCTAAGGAGAAGAGAGAAATTCCAACCATGGCCGTTGTTCTGGGACAAAGGCATTCAGTCTGGGTTTAAACACAAAGGAACACTTCTGTCAAAAAAAGGGAATTTCCCAAGGAAGCCTAAGTCCTTCTTTACAAGTATTGAGGAACTCAAGATGGAAAGCAGCACATCAGGACTCCTAATGAACTAAAATTACATTCTGCAGAGGAATTAGAATGAACTGTTATTTGATGTTGGGTAGGAAATATTTGGGCATCATGGAAGAAGGAAAAGAAGAAAGGGTCAGAGAAGTACAGGGTCCCCAGTGTTTGGATTGGGGAATTAAACATGCATCAAGAGCTGTCGTAACAAAAAGATTAATGTTCAGTTCCACACTCTTCTGACATTTACCTCCAACTATTAGGTATTAAATATTTACAAAGCACTTGGGCTTGTAGAGCACTTCCTAATTCTTCTTCCAATGTTTGCCTTCCTCACAGATAGGAGAGTGTTGCTATTACTTCTTTTTATTGGTTAGGAAGTGGGTGAAGGGGTCATAAATGCCAACTGACTTATTCAAAATGGTAAAGTTAATTGAAGACTTGGGGCTGGCATGAGTAAAAGTGATGCAGTCAGGCATGAACCCATATTGGTAGAGTCACCAATAGAGACCTAGGGGAAATCAGCTAATGGTCCTAAAAGAAATTCCACAGGAAAGCAGTTGCCTACTTCCTTTCTATTAAAAAAAAAAAAAAAAGCCCATGAAGCATGCTTGTCATAGGGAAGCCATTAGATTGGATTCCTTTTTTTTTTTTTTTTAACTTTAGTGACATGAGAAGAGCTAGAAGGGAAGGAGAGTGATATACCACTTGTAAATATGGCTGAAGACAAGGTGAAGTCCATAGTGGCCGTTGCCCTGATCATGCTCTTTACATGCTGAGCCATGGTGCTGTCATGTCAAGAATGTGGCATATGCTGTTTTGTATTTCACACAGTAAAGCATCCAAGTTAATATTCTCCATCATCTCCACATCTTTCTTCTATAGAGTGATCTTTCAAGAGGCCATAATCCATTTCCTTTATTGGATTTTGTGGTCAAATGATTATAATGACTAACAGTTATAGAGCATTTACCACGTGCCAGATATATTATCGGCACTTTGAATCTATTTACTCAATCTTCACAGCAACCTTACGAGGTAGTTATAATTATTACTACCGTTTTATAGATGTGGAAACAGAGGCCCAGAGAGTTTAAGACTGATCACACCACAGCTAGTCAGCTGCAGAGCAAGGACTTGATTCCACAGCTCAAGCTCTTGATCGCTTTTATTATTATTATTATTATTGTAGAGAAAGAGAGTGTGCACCCTACTGGGGTAGAGGCAGAGGGGGAGAGACAGAGATGATCTTAAGCAGTTCCATGTTCAGCGCAGAGCCTGACACGGGGCTCGATCTCACAACCCTGAGATCGTGAATTGAGCTGAAATCAAGAGTCAGATGCTCAACTGTCTGAGCCACCCACGTGCCCCCATATGCTGGAATCTTAATCCCCAGGGTGATATTAGGAGGTGGGGCCTTTGGGAGGTGCTCCTTCTTCATAAATGAGATTAGTGCTCTAATAAAAAGAGGCCCGAGATATAGAATTGTTGAATCACTATATTGCACACCTGAAACTAATTTAACACTGTGTGTTAATTACACTGGAATTAAAAAAAAAATTTAAATAACAAAATAGAAAATTAAAAGACATCCGGGAAAGTTCCCTTGTCCTTTTTGCCAAGGACAAAGAGGCAAAAAGGACTTGTGAGGACACAGCGAAAACATGGCTGCGTATGAACCAGGATGTGGGTTCTCATCAAACATTAGAATGTGCCAGCATTTTTTTAAATTATTTTTTTTTATGTTTATTTTTGAGAGACATAGTGTGAGCAAGGGAGGGGCAGAGAGAAAGAGGGAGACATAGAATCTGAAGCAGGCACCAGGCTCTGAGCTGTCAGCACAAAGCCCAATGTGGGGCTTGAACTCACGACCTGTGAGATCATGACCTGAGCCAAAGTCGGACGCTCAACCGACTGAGCCACCCAGGTACCCTAGAATGTGCCAGCATTTTGATCTTGGACTTTTCAGCCACTGTTAAGAAATAACTATTTTTCTTTAATTTTATTTATTTATTTTGAGAGAGAGAGAGGTAGAGGAAGAGAGAGAGAGAGGATTAGTGCAGAGCCTTGCTCAGAGAGAGCTTGATTTCACAACAGCCAGATCATGACCTGAGCCAAAAACAAAAGTCAGATGCTTAACTTCCTGAGCCACCCAGGTGCTCCAAATATTTATTGGTTATAACCCACCCAGTTTATAGGTTTTTGTTATAGCAGCTTGAACAGAGGAAGAGACAATCAACAGTTCCTTATCAGGATACTGGTGACCCTTAAATGTATGCACAACCGTGTTACAGAATTACTGTGCTGAACAAGAACAAAAGCTCACTGCGTGCCAACAATGGTGGGGAGGCAGTGCTGGCATTGGGTTCTAAAATTTAAGGCAAAAATCCTGAAGGATGAGAAATTTCTCAAGGTTCAGGGCGCCTGGGTGGCTCAGTCAGTTAAGTGTCTGGCTCTTGGTTTCGGCTCAGATCATGATCCCACAGTTCATGAGAATGAGCCCCAAGTTGGGGTCTGCACTGACAGTGCAGGGCCTGCTTGGAGTTCTCTTTCCTCTCTCTCTACCCCTCTCCCACGCACGTGCTCGGTTTCTCTGTCACAAAATAAATACAAACAAACTTAAAAAAAAAAAAGAAAATTTTCAATGTCCCCCACATGGTATTATGTGTAAACTTCTAACATAAATCTTAAGCCAGTTCAAGTCCTTAGAACAACAGAACTAAAGTAAAGGTCAAAAAGTTCTACAAGCAGATATTTGGACAATAGAGCCATTCTTCCTTTAAGATAACTATCAAAACTCTAGCTGTTCGTGAAAGACAGGTAGAGTCTAAAGTGTTATTACTTACCTGCTGGGTTTCTGGTTATTTCATTAACATAACCCAAAACACAAATTGATAGGTTTGATTTTTCTTATGAGTATTAAAGAAGGTATGGAGTTGCCAACTTGGTCTGGCACCTTTGGGTTCCCAGTCAGTGACTGCACTATGGAAGCAGAAATTCTTCTTTCTGGATCTTTCTGTTCAGTTGTACTGAAAGGAAACCTCTGATTAGTAGGAGCAAAGTATGTGAGGGCAATCCCAATGAAGTTTAATCTTCAAAGGACACAGATCTTAAAAAGACACCGAGTATCTGACTGTGTTTCATTATCACTCAGAGTCTGGAAATTGCATGTAACACGGAGGTAATTACAAAAACACATTTGACACTCTTCCCTTGGCTTCTTGATCGATGTTCCTGATACCTGGCCAGCATCACTGGATAACTGATAGCTGTTATAAGCAGGCTATATTAACAGAAATCTGAGTGAAACGTCACTCAGGCCTGCATTCAAGGGGCTGTGCATCAGCAAAGTCGAACATCTATCTAACAGAGTCTGATTTGCAGCAAAGGTACAAGTAGTAATTCTCCATCTCCTGATAAAGTGAGACCCTCTTGTGATCTATGGATACAACATTAAATTAACAGCAGGTAGTCTAGCAACGGAGGTACATCCAGAGGGTCAAGCCTTTCATGGGTGTCATCATTACTGTGTTGGCAGGGGGTAATGAAATAGCGTAAATCTTTTTCTTAACTTGTATGTGTCAGACTAGAGCAGACAGCACAGTACTGTTACACCATAGGGCCCAAGGAAAGGAACATTTGATTTTTTGGGGGGTCAGGAAATCCCTCGTACAAAAAACTAAAGTGCTGGGAAAATTTGTACCTTCGCCTCTGTTTATTTCCAGTTTTATTAGGAAGAGAAGCTGACTAAATCAGCCTTGAAAGAAGGTATATCTACTTCTCTTACACTGAAAATGAGCTAGTACCTCTCCCTTCCCTCTAAAAGCAGATAGATCCATTTAAGCAAAGATCAATGTTAATGCAATTCCCTGAACTAGAAAGCTGCACGGGTTCCTGGAGCTACACGATGAGATGACGATGAGCTGTCACTTATCTTTGTCTAGCAGCCCTCCGGCTGACTCCTCTGGATCTCACTCATTCAGAAACAAAACTAAACTTTTCAGTTACTCTTAATATGTCTGACGTGGCATGAATTCCATTGTTTACCAGCAAATCGAATGTCTTGCTATAATCACAGAGGAGTCAATGGGCTTAACTTTCGCCTTTTATTTTAATATCTCTTATTATTTTTAATGTTGGTAGTTTTTCCTGGACAAAAAAAAACTGTGAATAGTTGTTACACATAGCTTAATTTGGGGCACATTTCCGTCTCCTAAAACCAAAACTCGGGAGTAAGAGCAGTTTAATCTTGAACATGTGCAAAGCTTTTAGCCCATTAACTCCACTTTTAGAAATTTATCCTAAGAAAATTAGTAAGTATTGAATAAAGATTTAGTATGTCAACATGGATACTTTGTAATGGGTAAGTAGAAAGTAACATATATAGCCAACAACTATTGTATATTCATGCAAGGAATACCTAAAGCAATGACAAACAATCATGCAATTTTTTTTTTCTTTTTTCTTTTTCCCTTCTCTCCATTTCCCTCTCCCCTACCCTCTTTCCCCTCCGCCCCCTCCCCCTCCTCCACTTTCTCCTCCTCCTTCTTTATCTGATAAAGATGTCCATGGTGTATTTTAAAGCAAAAAAGGCAGGTGAAAAAACAGAACATAGTATGTCCCTATTTTTTGTTTAAAAAAATATATATCTATGCTCCCATATGTGCTTATACATACAAAATAATCTAGAACAGCATACCACCTTTTTAAAGTTCGTATTTTTTGAGAGAGAGAGAGAGAGAGAGAGAGAGAGAGAGAAAGAGAGAGCACATGAGCAGAGAAGGGCAGAGAGGAGGAAGAGAGAGAATCCCAAGCAGGCTCCCCACTGTTGGTGCAGAGCCCATGTGGGGCTTGACCTCAGGAACCGTGAGATCATGACCTGAGTTGAAACCAAGAGTCAGATGCTTAACTGATCAAGCCACCCAATGCCCCCCCCTTTTTTTTTTAATTAAGTTTATTTATTTGTTTTGAGGGGGAGAGAGAGAGAGAGAGAGAGAGAGAGACAACATACCAGTTTTTAAACATAGTTTTCTCCGGGTGGAGAGATAAAAAGTGATTCTTTTTCCTTTCTCTTCCTTCTATTTTTCCCTCACAAGAAATACAGTTTACACATTACTAGTCATTTTCTGTTGAATGAGATATTGTAAAAAGACTTGTTTTCGAGAGTTTTAACTATCCGATGCCTGCAAAAGACTAACTGTTGGCTTCGCTAAGTAACGCAAACTGTGCACTCCCCTTCTTGGCAATCAGGCAATCAGGCCTTCTCAAAGATAAGTTACGCTCTGACTCTATTCAAACAAGCTATGTTGTAGCAACAGCTGACATCCTGTCCCATTCTCCGGAACGTGAAGACTCCTACATTCTCTGTATTAGATCAGGGAGTTGTTTGTTTGGGAGTGGGTTTTTCCTCCCCCCTCCTTTCTAACTTGCTCTAAAAATATATCCACAAAAATAAAGATGAGATGACGGAATACAAAAAATTTGGTCCTCATCCTTCCGGTGGTCTGGGAAATGTGGTCTGGAAATGAAGCACAAAGGATTTGTTTTCTGAAGCATCTGGCACATGCAGGAATCCTAAGGACTACAGAGGAAGGGGGATGGTGAAGTGATTTGCTGTCTGGGAAAGTCAAATTTCTGCAGCAGGAGGCTACACGACCACTTGTTAGTTGCTTGAATTTGCTGTGTAACGTCAAGGCAGAGAATTAAAAACAAAAATACGAAAATTTCTTCTAGGGGTAATGTTCTTATTCCTTCAGTGCCCAGCAAAAGATTAGAATGGCACTATTGACATATCTTTGTTTCACTGCATGTTCTGGTTTCAGAGCCTGGTGCCGTGAAAATAGCCCAGGTTCGGAGCCACAGAGCCTCAGGCATTTGAGTCCCCAAACTTCACAGCTGCAGGCCTTTGAGTGAGTCATTTGCATCTCTCTGGGCCTCAGTTTCTCTTTCTAAAAATAATAGAAATAATACTATCAACTTGTACTGATTTTGTGATTGTTAGTAATTATATATGTAGTGGGCACCCAAAAAGAAAATAGTAAAGGCTGGCTACTTTACCAATAAAATAAATATAAGTAAGAAAAACATTATTATTTCTAACCCTGGCTATAATATAACCTTCTAGTTTGCTTGAATCTTTAAAACTCTGAATCAAGGAATGCCTAAAAAAAATTTAGAGAACAACTTTCCAGGAATTAGTCAAGGAGGTGTGGGTCAGAGCCTATTCTAGCTAGATCTCCCAATGACCTGTACTCCCCAACTTTTTAAAGTAACTGCTAGGGCAAATCCTTTACAGCCTGTGGTTGCAGAAGGAAGTAAGAGAGAAAGGATAAGCATTCTCTTTCTTCCATGCATGTTTGCAGAATCCAGTTGCAATGGAGGCTAAGTCTTAAATTATTCCTTTCATTATATGCTATTACTTGACCAGACTGCTATCTGAGAAGCCAGATTTTTTTAAGACTACTTAAATTTATTGATTTTTCCATGTCAAGAGTTGGATCAATATTCTCTACATAAACCGCTACAGTCCCTCCATGTATCTACCAAGTACAGTTTATTCCATTTCTCTGGTAGAATCTTGTGGTTGTCTGTGAGCTGTGAAGAGGCCCTCTCTTGTGGTTGACTGCTGAGTGTTTTGGTTACTCTGAAAGTCTCGTGAAAATACATTGATAAAGGTTTGCAAAGAAGAAAACTAAAACAGACTTAGGGGAAGTTAGGAACCAAACATCTTTCTTGTCTTTGTATTTCCACTGAAAGCCTAGGTACAGCTCGGCAGCTACAACACTTGGGTTGGCTGGAAACGGTATGGAAAGATCTGTGCTGGCCTTGGGATTCCTGTTGGTTCCATGCCTGTTTATGAACTTACCCAACTCCTCATTTGTCTAGACTCTGTTTCCTCCTTGGGTGAACAGATGGGCCAAGCCTTGGTATCAAAGTCATTAAATGGTTCTTTCCAAGCTTTAAAGTTTTACTTTATAAATCTCTAGCAATCACAGAATGTGACCAGAAATGTCCACTTTCGGTTTTTTGAATAGAGCAATCATATACATGATTATTTACATTATTAAGAAGTATTAAGAAATCTCATGTGATGTTTCAAGGTCAGTCTTCTCTACCGGAGACAAATGAATCCATTACTTAGGGTAATAATTCTTCCTTCTTTCTTTCCATCATTTTTTCCTTCCTTCTTTCCTCCCTTCCTTCCTTCCTTTGTTCCTTCCCACCTTCCTTCCTTCTATCCATCCATCCATCCATCTATCCTTTCCTTCCTCCTTCACTTATGTATTCATCAAGATGCACCCCACAAAGTCAGAGACTGCTCTTTCCCTAGCTCCTAAAGCAAAATGGGGACTCATTATATATTGTTTGAATGAAAAAATAAATAAGGTCTCTTTGTTCACATAGCCACGCTGTGGCCACACCCAGTAATAACATGGCAGTAATTATTACTATGCCAAATTACTAAAGCAAACATGGTAGTAATTACTACTATACCAAAGTATTATTACCATGCAAAGCACTGTAACTCCACAGTGATGAAGCCACTGATACAATGTGGCAGTTGCTGCCCTACCTGCCTGCAGGTGAGGCAATGGGCAAGACAAATGCAACTTACCTTCATTCTTCTAGAGCTTACAGCTGAAAGACGGTGAGAACCATTGAGCAGATAATTACACAAGCAATAAAATTGTTATATGTTCCACAGTGGAGATACATAAGGATATTCTGAAAACATGTATAAGGAGACCTAATCTTGTAAAAAAAGAAACGGGGAATAGGTCCAGGTCAGGGCATGATACCCTGAATTAATGATAATTATGCTGTAACCTAAAGCATAGGCAGGACAGAGCTTATCAAAGGGAAATTAAGATCTGGACAGGGAGACAGCATGGAGGAAGGCAGGAGGTAAGAAGAAACACACCTGGAAACCACGGAGAGGCTTGGAAGGAATGTGGAGAATAAGACAGAATGAAGATGGCAAGAAGTGGAAATGGAGGACTATGTAGAAGGTGGAATGGGCAGGACACGATAAACACATTCGTGAAGGGGTAGACACAGAAGACTCAAGGACGGCCTCAGGATTCTGGCCTTGGTAACTAAGTGGCTTTATCTTTAACTCATTTTTAGAGATTTTAACTCGTTGTACTAGTGTCTTTGGGGAGAGGGTGTTGCAGAGAGAAAGGACCGGGAAACCAGTTCCTTAGCTTGCCAAGCAAAACCCCTCACTGGCCTGATCTTTCCTTCTCTCTCACATCCCTTCCCCAACACTACACTTCAGGCAAAGGCTCACAGTTCCCAGGCATTTGCTTGCCTTTCCTTTTCTAATCCCCTCTGCACAGAAAGTCCATCCGCTATTTTCCACCTAATTAACATTTCAGCTTCTAACAACACTCAAGAGTCACTTCCTCTCTGACACCTCTCAAAATAGGACTGACACCTCCCTTCTCCGTTCCCCACTGCACCCTTTCAACTTAAATGCCAGAGTGGCAAGGACGCATATCTGCAAAAGAGGGTCACTTGTGCATAGATGGACGTGTCTGTATTGCGCATGGGGTGGGGGTGGGGAAGCTGTGGCTCATCGGAGGCAGACTGCCCTACTAAAAGGCTACTCGGCTTCAACTGGTCCTTACAGTGGGAAGTCAGGCTAATGTTAGCAGATCTGAGCTCCTCAAAAGAAGCTCAACATCTGAGGGGTGTGTGGGGTTGTGTGGGGGTGAGCATGTGTAAATATGCATGTGGGGGGGGTGTCTGTGTGTGTGTAATCTCTCAATTTTTCAATATTGACTTAAACGAACATTCACTTTTTAAAACCTTGAGCAGGCCATTATAAATAACGCCAGTTTGTAACGTCTGCTGTTCAGATCTCATCTTCATTTTGCTTCTTTTTCTCATCTCTTCTAATTGTCTTTATCATGTTTATTCATCTCATGGGTCTTCATTGAAGCTTCTTGAAGGCAAGCAGTGCAGTATACTCATTCATAACTGCATCTACAGCAGCATCCCATGCCTCTGTGTGCCCAGGGCTGGACCCAGTGGCTGGTACACAGAGGAGGCTGAACAAATACTGTTAATTAATGCATTCATACACTTAATTGTTCCATAGAGATTTGCTTAGTGTCCACAGCCAGAAATGACTTGCTGGGCTCCCAACTGCCCCCGACACCAACCCATTTGCCTGCAAATCCTTCATTAGTGATTTATTTGCTGATCTAGTTTCTCTTGATGTCACCTTCTGCAGGTAACCCACAAAGTGCTTATCATTCCTTGACCAAAATCAAATCCAGCTTTTCATGTTTGCTCCCTCCTAAATCGCAGTCCTCAGATGTCAGGCCCTGTGCTCTGACTTGTGATAATGTTGCAATACATACAGTTTGTAAAGTGCTCTCTGATCCCTGGAAGAAAGATGCTGCAGAAAAGGGAATTGATTATAAAATAATTGAATACGGCGGGGTGTATCTGGCCTTCTGTTTAAACTGAATTGACTCACTAAGGGTCATGAATGCTCATTTGTTCAAAGAAGAAGGATGCTGAGCAATAAGAATGAGAAGCAGAAGGGACATTTCCAGCTGTCAGAGGTGTCAGGTAGAAAACAAAGGGCTGGCTTCTATTTTACAAGGAGAACCAGTGTGATGCACAGCAAAGGCAGCTGTCATTTAAGAACATGGAAAGGCTGCAGGTGAATTTAAAAGAACCTTGCCCCCTTTCTTCAACCATTGCTCCAACCTAATGTACTACAATTCGAATGCTGAAAACTCACAGAATCAGCCAGCTCCTTCAACATTACAGCAATGTTTTCTATGGAGAGAAATCATAATCTATGGTGAAGGGGTTCTATCTAATGACAGACCCATTATCACCTACTGCAGCTTTAGAGAACAAAAGAGTTAGGGACAGTCACAGAAAGGAGATGTTCTGCTGTCGGGGAGGGGACAATGAAGAGAGACAGTGTATAAGCAAAACGTCAAGTGAGGACCCTGAGTTATCTCAGGATAGGGAACAGTGGGGAATAAATGTGCAAAGGCAAACTGAATTTTGATGAGATCTGATAGGCTATGAATGTATTGCCAACATTAACATGACCCCTAGAAAAGCAAGGATATCAGTCACTAACGAAAGAATTCCAGAGATGACATGTGGGCAAAGGAGGTAATTTGGGACAGGGACCCCTCAAGTGACTCCTTATAAGTATTTATTTCCACTTCTTTTTTATACAAGTCTTTCAGATGCCCATACAAGTGACATCTTAAAAGCTACAGTTTGTGTGCAAGAGGTCTGTCCCCCTGATCGTGTCTCTACCTGCAGAGGTGACAATATTGTTATTGGCACTGGAAGAAAACGTCTGGTCTTAGAGCTGGCCCCAATTTTGCTTTTCCCTTCTGCATTTGGCTCATGATTAAAGCTTTATTCCCTTGTGTGCCCATGGACTTTATTAAAAATAAAAACACGGTCTCAACCCAGCAGCTCCATAAGTTCTTGCTTATATCATCTTGAGCTACCTAAATTCTGTAAGCTTCCATTCATTTTTCTGTAACACGAGGAGCATAAGAGTATGAGGATTAAAAGAAATATCAGGTGAAGGTCAAGTACAGTGTCTGTACACAATGGGTGCCCAATAAACGTCAGCCATTATGATCAGGTGGCTCTCCCCACCCATTCTCATTTATTCGTCCTGTTCTAGCTTAAAGCAGTTAGCCTATCAGCACACCGTTGAGCATGTCACTTAAAATGTTTTAGGGACTGTTGACATTATAACCTGCTACCTGTTGTTGGTGATGGTCTCATTTCTTCTCGCCTATAAACCTCCCCCAAACCCTGCCTCATGTATTTGTCTCATTAAAAACGACATGCAATGTAAGAAAAAAAGAACATCAAATTTAAAGAGATAATTAACAAAAGCCAAGCCAAGTAGAAGGGCAGGTTTATTTGGTTCATTAGACAAAAAGGTAATGAAAAATCCAATTTGATCTCAGGCCAGGCAACCTGGCTAAGTTAAAGTTCCCAGAAACACTGGGGTTAGCAATAAGCAAACAAACACAGATGTAAATATGTGTTATATATAATTTTAAATAAATATTAAATATATGATTAGTTAGTATTAAATATATATATATATATATATTTTTTTTTAATCACATCTCTAAAAGGAAAGAAAGTTTTAACAAGTAGTTGAGCTGGAATTCAGACCCAGGTTGATCTAATTCCAAGGCCTATACTCTTAAGAGCAATGGTGTATTGTCTCTATGGCTTATCATATTTCGGACATTTTGTCAAAGAGATCCCTATATTTGGAGTTATTCTGGACTAGATAACTTTCCACTTCCTAATCCTCCAAATCATTAAGATTCTAGAATCCATGATGAGCTTATCTAACATAGCCATTCCCCTCCTCTTCCCAGCCCCAACATCATTCTCTATTTTTATTACTTTGCTTTAGTTTTCAACATAATACTTAACACACCTGGCATTAAAGTATCTATGTGTTTGTTCCCTGTTTCTTTCATGAGAATGTAAAGTCCATGAGGCCAGGAATTTGATGTTATTCATATCTGTATATCTAGTGCTGGGATAGAACAATAATAATAGACTGGAACAAATATTCATTTATTCAATGGATGGACAGATAGATCTAGATGGATGGATGGATGGATGAGATACATGGATTTATTTGGGTACAGGACATCCACTTGGGTAATGAAATGGGAAAATTTCACAGGGATTTATATTCAAAAAGCAGGCTTTGGAAACCTTATCTGAATGGGTAGAAGGCAAGTATAAGAGGGTAAAGGGAGTTAAAGCTAGAGAAGTACACTAGGGCCAACATTTGGAGATCCTCAAATGCCAAGACACTTGGCAAGAGTAATAACATGAACACCATCTCACTTCAGCTGAGTCGAGCAAGCTGAGCTGGCACTTGCAGTAAAGCCCAGGGAAGAACCATCTCTACCTTTAGGGTCTCTAGTAGCTGACCTAGATGGAAATCACATTCTGTCCACTTCCCTAGCTTGGGGCAATGCGACTTTTATTTTCCTCAAGACAACTGGCTTAAGACCTGAGATAGAATACAAGAGAAAATCAACTGCTACATTCCCCATGGCACTGAGATTAAAATCTAAGGCCTGCAGGAGAAAGAAATTTTAAGTCCCAAGATCCAATTTTTTCCTGCCTACACAGTCAAGTCATATCTCCAGGCTGTCTTTTCCAGGATAGAAGGCATCTCATCTTTTTCTCCACAGGCACAGGATGGAACATAGAATCTCTAACCACATGTCTCCTTTTTAAGCGACGTCAGGAATTGAGATAGCAATCATGGTACCAATAGCTGCCACCAAAGTTTATTGGTGCTTATTCACATGCTAGGGACTGGGTGATAGGTATTAGTCCATAATCCTTTAACAACATTGCACAATGGTAATTTTCAGTTTCTCAAGGTCACATTTTTACTCAGTGGGAGAGATGGAATCAAAACAGATCTTTCAGGTTCCCAAACCTGTTTTCTACTGAAAGGACTGTATCTCTACATGATATCAGGTGATAGGTCCTCGCCTGCCAAGGCCAGCTGAGCAATGATTAAGGGCAATTCTGGGGACTGGAACAGGGTCAGGTGCAATGGAGGGTGATTAAGGAGGCTGAAAAAAAGAGTAGGCAGGGAGGAGTTCAAGAGGGTCTTGCTGAAGCTGAAAGAAAGAGTGAATGGTAACTCAGAGACAGGAGACCTGGGCCAGGGGATTGCCGTAACAGACCAAGTGGCCAGTTGTGGCAGCTGTATTCAAGTATTTGGAAGATCACAAAGAAGAAAGAACTAATTCATTTTATGTTTCAACAGAAGGCAAAAAGAAGTACAGAATTCAGTTTTAATTTATGAAAGCATTCCTAATCACCCACGATGCTTCTAGTGTCCATATCGAGTTTCCTTGGCCTAACACTCTTCCCTTCTGTGAAAAACTTTCCTGTATTCCAACCGTAACATGGGGGTGTCCTTCCTTCCTGGCCACTGTGACCACAAAGGTATAGATACCAGATGGAACTTAGGCTAACCAGATCTCTCCCCCCTGCATGGGGAAAAAAGGAAACATTAAGAACAAATACCAAACCCTTCCTAATTGTGAAGCAGGATGTGTATATGAGCTTGGGAAGTTACTTGGTTGCTGTGTTTTCCACTACATGGAGAAAGCCCATCAGAAAGAATGATGGAGAAGAGCCGAGAAAATCACACATGGAAAGAGGAAAGGAGGATTGTAATGAAGGCAGGGAGAGGGAGGGAGGAACTGAAATTGGCTGATTTCTAGTATTTAAACCTAAATGCTACTCACCCCTGAAACCCGCCCTTCCAAATTTTGTCAAGAGAGCTAAAAAATGTTGCTTTTTTAAAAAACTAATTTGAGTTGGATTCTACCACTTGTAACCATAAGAACACTAGCACAGTAGTTAGTGACCCCAGTGCCCTGGGGTTGAGGTAAGGACATGAGTTCCCAACCTCTGGACCTATTTGAGAAAGGCCTGCATGACGATAATAATAAGACACAATTCTCATTAAGGTGATCTTTGCATATTGATCTGGAGATCCTCTTAAATCTAAATTCTAGAAGAGCAGCAAGATGGTCAAGAATGTGCTCTTTATTTGTGCCTCCGTCACTTCTGCATGGGTCATTTGCTTCAATATCTCCAACCCCATTAAGGTTCAATGTAATCTGGCGATGGCCCACTTACAAGACCTCCTGGGGAGATTTCACAATCACTCTGATTAAAAAAAATATATATATAAGAGGAAAGCAAGAGAATTTACCTTTGTTTCCATGTCAAACCATAGCACAGTGTGCTATCAGAGTTCCAGTTTGAGGACATAGCCAGAGAGACTCAAAGCGACTATTCAAACATGAGCCTTAATGCTACAGTCTCCAAAGAGGGCTCAAGAGGCTGATGTGGGTCACCTCACTTTCCTCAGGGAAGTTGTCTTTAATGAATAAGGAAATCCTGATTGTCTGTCTACTTGTTGCCTACATCCATCTTCTTCTGGAAGCCTGGCACAGACCCTGCTCAGCATCGCCCCACTTAGGGGAAGGAAGCATTTCTGATGTCTTACAGCTGTTGTATGTAACGGTAAGGACTGAAGCAGTTTACCACAGGTCGTGGCCAAGAGTTCCAAAATTCCTGTTCTCTGTGGAGATCATAATAGATCCACCCTGTATTACAGGACAGACACATGCTCAGCGGTTTGTGGCTTAGCTTCTTTTCTACATGAAACCCAAAGCGGGCTTCAGAGGACAGAGTGGCAAACACTACCAACGGAGTTAACACCCACCTAAAAATATTCAAGCATTTCTACCTGTTTATAAATGCTTAGGAAATTCTCCCTGGTCATTGGTCATTATTTCTTAAGATAAGATTGGTGGTCTGCTATGAATCCTTCTTTTTTCTTTTCACAAATGAGCCCACTCCCTCCCCAAAGTGGTATACTTCTTGGTAACTTAAGAATTGAAAATCACATTGAACTTAATTGTACATACTCGGAAGTGGCATTACAATACTGAGGGGTCCACAGTCGTCACTGGGTGTCCATAACTATTAATAGTCATTGCTCTGTCAGAGACTGCAGCAGTGACCTTGGCACTCCTAAGAAGATTCAGCCCTTGGCCCGTCCTCAGATACTTCCCGTTCTCCCAAATAGGCTGGGCTCCAATGACTCTCTCTCATCCAAGACCAACTTCAATGTCTTTCATCCTGAACCAGTCCAGTAAATGCTTATTTGGTTGGCCCTCCAGCATACTGCATAAGACTATAAGCTCCGTGGGGGCAGGTCTATGTCTCCACTCACCTCCGAATGCAATGCTCTTCTCCAGCACTCCATAGGTTCTCAGTAACTGCTGATTTTCAAATCAAGCACAATGCCAAAGAATTTGAACTTACCCAGGACCTGTGTCCAGAATGTGCTAACCCAGGGCTCAGCAAACTTTTCCTGTAGAGCGTCAGACGGTTAAGTGTTTTAGGCTTTGCTGACCATGTAGTCTCAACTGTCACAACTGTCACAACTACTCAATTCTGCCATAGACAATACATAAATGAATGAGAGGTGCCTATGTCCCAGTAGAATATTATTTCTGGATACTGAAATGTGAATGTGATATAATTTTTACATGTCACGAAATACTAATTTTTTCAACCATTTAATAATATAGAAATCATTCTTAGCACAGCCTATACAAAACAAAGGAGGGTGAATTTAAGTTTCTGATTTGACATGGAAAGAGCTCAAAAGTTTTAACTCCTATCCTCACAACAAGAAAAAAGCTGAAAAACTGAAAATCAACAACTCTTCTTAGGTCCCTTAGAGAATTGAGATCACAGAGCAAATCAACACCCTCAAAACAGAAGAAATGAGCAGATACAGAGAATCCTATCTTACCTGGAACAGAAGGCTTATTGGAGCCAGCACCGGGTGGGAGTACTTAATATGTACCCGGCTAACTACCCTTTTTTTCCTTTAAGTTTTTCTTTTTATTTATTTTGAGAGAGAGAGAGAGGGAGAAGAGAGAAGAGAGAGAGAGAGAGAGAGAGAGAGAGAGAGAGAGAGAGAGAGAGATGGAGGGAGGGAGGGGAGAGAGAGAGAGAGAGAGAGACAGACTCCCAAGCAGGGTCCATGCTATCAGCACAGAGTCTGATGCAGGGCTCGAACTCTCAAGCCTTGAGATCATAACCTGAGCTGAAATCAAAAGTCAGCTGTTTGAGCCACACAGGTGCCCCTGGCTAACTATCCTTTAATTATTAATTACTGGGCACTGAGGTTGGCTCAGCTTAAGAAATTAAAAACTCCTGGAGCATGACCTTGAGTGGGCCCCCACAATTGCCTGCATTTTATTTTGAGGAACCCCATAAGTTTCTCTCTGTAAAGATTGGTGGAAATTCTCCTCATGCTTCCAGCAGAGAGGAAGGAAAAGTAACCATTTTGAAATACACCCAGAATGTTCTGTTCTCCTTAACAAGACATGCCCTTAATGGAAACTATTTTACCAGAGCCCAAACCACTGACTGGGGTTTCATCAGAGCCTAACTGACGAGGGAGAAGGGAAATACCCAATTTCAGCCCCTTCTGGCTTCCTGTCTTACCCAAGGGGTGAAAAAAACCTGTGAGAAGCACTTGTGAAGAATTTTATACAGTCAAAATTTTTAACCTCTTTTTCATTCTCTGCATGGAAAAAAAGAGACCATAAACAAAGCCAAAAGACAAATGGGAAACATATTTGCAACTTTTAGGCTAGTTTCCTAAAACTATAAAAAACGCCTACAAAAGTTAATCAATGCAGCAGGAAAAATGGGCAGAAATAGAAACAGGAAATGAAATTAAAAGGTTCTTAAATCTACAGTGATAAGAAACTTACTGAGGACTGAGACCTAATCATGAGATAACAGAGTGCTCCCCCTTGCCCCTGACCTCACCACCACATCAGTAAGGTTCTATATAATAGCAGGGAGTGATAACTGACAAGAAATGGGAGGCTCAGATCCTATTTATGAAGGAGTCTCTAGGGAAACCCAAGATAAGGGGGAAGGAAAAACAAGGACATCAGAGAAAATTTAGCCTCTGATACCTGTAGCCACAGCAAACAGTAAACACAGCGGAACTCCCAGGCAGATATACAAAAAAAAAAAAAAACAACACACACACACACACACACACACACACACACACACAGTAAACATAGGCTAACTCCCAGGCAGTACAGCAGGACTGGTCCAAAGGCCATAGTTACCATACCCCTCTGTGAACTGCTAAGGAACTCCCAGCATCCCACGCCACTCTCTGTAGTGGCAAACAGAAGTTCAGGCCCATATATGAAAACTGGCCTAGACCATGCTCACAAGGGAAGAATGAATGGTGGCCTACAGACTGACCCAGACACAATTCTTTCAGTTTAAGTCATTTTTTACAGCACATAAAATTTTAAGAGGAAAAGAGAAACCTTTGAACACATCCCATTACCTGGACACATCAAATATTTTTAACTGAAGAGATCTCTTCTAGCCCTTCTCCATATATATAGTGGTGATCATAAGGGGGATGCAGCTGCAGCTGGCTCTTTCAAATCATCACCTCACGGACATTCTACTTCTAATTTTGAATAGGTAGACGATATTCCATGCAGCAACCCAGGGGAAGGGTTTCTTTTTATAATACTAGAACTCAGACTGTGACACAGGGTTCACATAAAGGCTGGGTTCCAGCTATCCATGTTGCAGTGGTCTGACTATATCCCCAGAATTGGTATGTTGAGATCCAAATGCTCAAGGTGATGGCTTTCAGACAGGGGGCTTTGGGGAAGTGCTTAAGTCACAAGGGTCCCTTAAAAAGAGACCCCAGAAGGAACACTTGTCCCTCTTTCCACTATGTGAGGATAATAGTGACAAGTCTACAACCCTGCATCCCGGAAGAGGACCCTCATCTGACCCAGCTGGCTCCCTGATCTTGGACGTCCAGCCTCCAGAGCTGTGAGAAATAAATTTCTGTTGTTTATAAGGTACCCAGTGTGTGGCATTTTGTTATAGTAACTGGGACAGACTAAGACACATGACCGTCAACTCACGGATTTCTGGTCCTCAATGAAAATAAAACCCCTGGAAAAGCACCCAAACAATTCTTTACAAAAATATCTCAGATACCTTTTCGAGAACAACCTGTGTTTCTCGACTTCCCAGAAGTTTTCCAGTCTCAGTGGGACAATACGCACGTCTAGAAGCCACCACTACTATGGATCCCAGAGAACTGAATCTGATTACTCATTATGCCCTGGCTGTACCTTAAGGACTGAGTACTGGGAATTTTACGAGTCCCATAAAAGAGCACCAAAGGCACCAGCTGGCAGGGAGCATGAGACATGCCAGCGTTTTTATAAATGTCCACTCAGTCACTACAGCTCTTTTCACTGACAAAGACACTGCTGTTTCCAACCAACTGCAGGTCCAGCAAATTGCACTTAACTAGGATGGCGGTTCTGCAAAGCAGGCAAAACGTTTACCAGGATGAGACCAGCCAGGAAACCCATTTCCTTTATCCCCTAATCAGGATGAAAAGAGGGACCGGGTTCATGAAAGGCTGTGCATTAGGGTCTGATCCCTGTGCTGTCATCTCTTGTTACCTGCCTGAAAGAAGGGGACTGTTTGGGTTTGGAGGGCGGGGTGAAATCTTCCACTTGATTTTCCAATCTAGCTGCTATTCATCCATAGGCTTGCTGCCAACGTGTTACTCCGCCATATGTGCTGTCCATTCTCCAGTTCAGATTGTATGGCACAGTGCTTTTGGCCGTGTTGAATCTAACAGTGGATTTTATTAACATTTTGTTCCTATACCTCTGTAAAACCTAAGGCTGTGGTTTTTGGGAGCAGGTTCCTTATTAAATCTTCTCTGTCTATGCCCCAGAATCCAATATATTGTTTAGTACACAATGAGTACTCCATAAATGCTTGCTGTAAGAAAAAAATTCTAGGCAATGGAATTCTGCCTAAACAGGATAAAAATTTTAAAAATAGCTAATATTTATTGAGCATTTAACCTCTCACGAGTGCCTGGCAACAATACTTTGTGGTAGGTAGTATTAATATCCCTATTTTTTAGAGGAGGAAACTGAGGCTCAGAGGCACATAGCTGGGACTGAACCCCAGTCTCTGATCACTACACTGAACCATTTCAGAAACTTCTACTTCAAGCATGTACATGATTCCCATGAAATCTCTTTTGATATTTAAACATTATGAGTCCTCCTAACTATATGTACTTATTTCCCAAGAGCTCCTCGGTAATGATGCCCATTGTAAACTGCAAAGCTCTTCTTGAAAATCAGACAGAGGACTATAGACAAGAAATGCAGGCTTCCTGGAATACTCGGAAAAAATGGTTAGCTTACTATGTCATACAGAACACTTTAATAAAAGAAGCCGATTCTATTGTTACACTTTGTGATTGTTAAAATGTTCTTTCTTCCTGGAGGAGCTGAACGTGGCCACCTTATAAACTCACAGTTACATGGGTCTTTGTCCTAATAGAATTGACATACTCCTCCTTTCCCACAACCACCTGGCTGATGCCAGGAGCTAGTCGCCTGGTCGTCCCACATTTATTTTAGACATCAAACGGTATGGTATTAATAAGCAGTACAACTTGTTTTTTAGTAGATAAAGTTTATAGGACATTTTACCTTCAACAAAATAAAATAAATTACAGATGGATCAAGATACAAACTTAAATAAAGGAACCATAAATATTAGAAGAAAAATGACCTTTTAAAATTATCTTGGGGCACCTGGGTGGCTCAGTCAGTTAAACATCTGACTCTTGGTTTCGGCTCAAGTCATGATCTCAGGGTTCAAGAGATGGAACCCCGCATAGGGCTCCACGCTTACAGCATGGAGCCTTCCTGGGATCCTCTCTCTCTCTGCCCCTCCCCCACTAGCATGCACATGCTCCCTCTCACTCTCTCTCTCAAAAAAAAAAAAAAAGAAAAAAATCTTAAGGTGTGGTAGCCCTTTCTACATATGACACAAAACCTGAATGGCATTTAAAAAAAAGATTAGTAAATAAGACTATATAAAAAACTTATTTTTAATTTTTATCTTTATTTATTTTGAGAGAGAGAGACAGCGTGAGTGAGGGAAGGGGGGGGAGAGAGAGAGAGAGAGAGAGAGAGAGAGAGAGAGAGAATATCCCCAACAGGCTCCATGCTGCCAGCACGGAGCCTGATTTGGGGCTTGGACTCGGGAACTATGAGATCATGACCTGAGCAGAAACCAAGGGTCGGATGCTTAACCGACTGAGCCACCCAGATGCCCCTAAAAATTTCTTAAATTACTGAATGGAAAAAAAATACCATTAAACAAAGACAGAAAACAAATAGGAAACATATTTGCAGTTAAGGGGAGGCTAATTTCCTTAAACTACAAAGAACACCTACAGGAGTAAATCAACCTAATTTTTAAAAAAGGAGAAAGAATATAAGCAGGAAAAAGATATTTAAAAGCTCCTAAATCTACAACATGATACTCAACCTCACTCAAAGTAAGTGAAATGCAAATCAAACCTACAAGGCTGTTTTTTTCCACTGATTAGACGAGCAAAGATCAAAAAGGTTGATAGCACAATGTAATGGGCTAATACAAAAATGCGAAGATTTCCTTCCTCCCTCCCTTCCTTCCTTCCTTTCTTCCTTCCTTCCTCTTTCAAAAGTTAAAGGGCCTGGTGGGGAGGAAAGGCTGCCTATGGTGGGCAGTATATTACCTATATTCCCTTCCTCAATCCTCACAACAAAGAGGTTATTTCTATTTTTGTAGATGGTGAAAATGAGGCTCAGAAAAGATAAATAATTGGCCCAAGCTAATAAACAGCCAAGTGGTGATTCAGACCCAGGTATGACTGATTACAAAGCCCATCTTCTTACCTCCAATTTGTCTTTGTTTTCCTAACAGTTTTTGCTCCATATATTTTATAGTGATGCTCTTTGGCACATAAAGTTTTCAATCTATTATATCTTCACCACTGATTAAACCATTTATCAAGGTGAAACCATTGTGTACAACACCTTTTGATTAAATGCTATTTTTCTCACTGTTATCCACTTATTATCTTTTTTATTATTAAATCATTTCACACATATTTGAGCACCAACCGTATACCAACTATATACACTGGCAACTCCAAAATGAATAAAGTCTGCCTTCAAGGTAACTGAAGAAGATATTAACTAACAAAACACTGAACAATGTGATAATGGACTACACAATTCTTATTCAATTGGTGGTGAATGCAAATTATGCTTATTGCTTTTTAATTCACTTTGAAATATTTTATGTTTTAATAGAAAAGTGTAAACCTGTGTATTTACCATAATGCATGCACTTGGGGGTTTAATGTTGCTCTTTCGTCTCCTTGCTCTTACTTTTCCACTTTCTTTCTCCTGTGTAAGCTATGTTTTTTATACTATATCCACTTAGAAGACAAGCATCCTATTTTCAGTTGTAGGATGGTTATCACGGAGATTTTTTTTCACAACCACACACAAAACTTGTTTATCTAATCAAAACAAATACAAAAAAGTGTTAGACAGTGTTTTATAGATTACTGGAAATACAGAACTGTATTAGTGCTGTATTAACATTTCTCCCCCACTCTCCTCCAGTATCAAGCCTTAATTTTTTATTTGGGTTCCCAAATCTAGTCATTACCTTGCATGTGCACTCGTGTGTGTGTGTGTGTGTGTGTGTGTGCTTAATTCTCTTCCAAAAACCTTTTTTGTCCTTTCTATCTAGTTTGTTTCCATAGTTACAGTAATTATTAGCATCCGTTTTTAGGCTGGCCATTAGTGTTTTTATTCGCCTGACCTTAAAGTTCAAGCAGAAGCTGAATGAGGATTCTCTGGGGATCCCTGGAGTGGGTAGGAAGCTAGAATAAACAGCTTCTAAAATCCCTTCCCACTCCACCGTACTTTATAACTGTATACGGTATATACAAAGTGTTTACACACACACACCAGGCTTACGTATCTCAGTAGCACAAAGAGCTGCCTGTTTAGATGGATTAGTTGACTTGCTTATATACTCACTAGACCTTGAAAATGTCAACGGCCACAAACGTAAAAGGCACCAAAAGGGTCTAATAGTACAGTTGTTTAGAACAGGCTCTAGAGCTGGTTCTCTGACACTTATTACTGTGTGACCTTGGGCAAATCACTTAGCATCTCTGTGCGTGGGCCTGGGTGAAGTGGGGATAATAGTTCCTCAGAAGGCTGTTCTGAGCCTTCAGGGTGATAAAACACATAAAGCCCTTACAAGACACCTCACCAGAAGTCTTGTCCATTCCTAGGCTTTTTGCAAGCTGTGTTGTTTCTTGAGCACGGTGGCCTGATTACTTACGGCCACTTACACACTCGTAAGTGCAGTTTATCTTTCTGTATGTTCCAACATAACCTCCCTCATTCCTGGTAAATGGTACATGAAGAATCTGAAGAATGAAAGGAGAAATGCCACTTCTCCATCCTCCCTGCCAAGAGTCCTGCTGGAATCCCTCACGAGAAGGTGGTTACAGCCCAGGGAGACAGCAGAACCTTCCTGGGGCCTGGATTATTGCACTGCAACTGCCTCCGGTCGGCTTGCTGATCTTCCCCAGAGCCAGACGATCATGCTGATGATCTCAGTGCTCTGCTGGAAGGAAAGGCGGTCAGTCCTGTGTGTGCAACTCGCCACGGAAAAAGCAGTAAAGCCAGGCAGCGGGGTCACTGACCTGGGACTGCACCTGTACGTGTTCATACCACAGTCCCCCGTGGGACCCGGAGTCCTCATGCTGCTCCAGGGCCGGTGGAACAGCACCCATCACTAGCCCCTTGGCCACGGGTTGGCACCCAAGGGCGCGGAGCAGCCCGCAGCATTCTTGGACACTCCTGCTGTCAGGTGGGGCTGCCTTCTCCCCCTCCTTTCACCTGGGCGGGCTCTGCCGTGCCGGTTTCTGGGTCCAGACCTGAGAGACTGGCAGCTTCCACCTCCTGTCTCTTGGGGTGCTCGCTCTGGGGGATCCCAGCAGCCACGGAAGGAGTCTGTGTGTGCCTGAGCCCACCTCGCTGTGATGCAGCTCTGTGAGGATGGTTTGCTGTACAACAACAAATAACTAGCACACATAAGTCACCTACCAGAAGGCTCGGTATATTCCTACTAGGGGACGTTACCATGATTATGTGATTTGCCCAACTCACACAGCTCATCTGCTGTTGGGCAGGGCCCAGGACATAGGCAGGGCTGCGTTCCGTCCGTGCCCAGTGCCCTCTCTCCTACAACCAACTGTTCTTGCCAATCAGTGAGCAGTTAGTGATAATCAGCCACTGTATTTTTTTGTGGGAAATATTTCTACAAGCCCAGGGTGTCTTTTCTATCATGAAATGCAGCTCTTCCTCCCAGTTTATGCCTCTGTTTATTTTTATTTTTTATTTTGGGAGAGCACAAGCAGGGGAGGGGCGGAAAGAGGGGGACAGAGGACTTGAAGCGGGCTCTGTGCTGACAGGCTGACAGCAGTGAGCCCGATATGGGGCTCAAACTCACAAAATGTGAGATCATGACCTAGCCGAAGTCGAGCACTCAACGGACTGAGCCACCCAGGTGCCCCTCTAACTGTTTCAATGTCTGACTCTATAAAAGTCATTCTCGGGATACTTTCTCCTTTTAATCCCACATTGCCAGGTGGCTTTTATTCCCAGCGAACACTGATGATCCTCGTGGAGGGATTAACAGAAAGAGACAAGAAAAACAAGCACCATTCAAACACAAAGCCAAAAGTGAGGTCAATGTGGATCTTTTCCTTAACTTTCCTCACCTCATTCCCTACATCCATCTCTGCCTTCATGATATGAGCCATTCCTAATAACAAGGCATTCTTTGCCTGATTTCAAGTGCTTACTGAAAACAATTTCACCTTCAATATTAAACAGGAGTATATAAATCTTGTGCACAAGATGCTCCTCTCAAAATACAGACTCTTAACTGTGGAATCATCTAATCTAAGTGGACCACGCTTATTTTTTTAAGCAGTTTATTTCTGATACCGACATTCACCTGTGTTTTAATTTGGCTGGGGACTGGGAAAGACAGCGGATGTCTGGAGGAGTCGTGGAATTCTGGCAGGAAGAGTCACAGGGGATTGTCTATTTCCAGACTGTCCACTCCGTGGAAGGCGGAGAGAAGTTATTCTGGAGGGAGGTTGGGCAGATCTGACAGCAGCAATCTGGATTTGTGGTTGGAATAGAATGGAGCCAGCAGCCCCAGATCCCCAAGAAAGGAAACTACTCTATCCCAGAGGGAGGTGAACAAGGTTTTGGGAAAAGAGAAAGGTTCAGAGACCCAGTCAAAAATTAGAATCTTGGTATCCAGAGAATGAGATAAAAGAAGATCAGAATTTATGGAATTGAAATATATGGAAACCCTGGGTGGTATTCTCTTTTAGTACCTATTATTTCTGTTACCTGAAGAGTAGAGAAACAATTGTTCTTCAGGAAAAAGCACCTGAAAAAAAAAAAGTGTTTCCATACAAATATAAAGAAAAGGATTTAGGGGGAAATGTAGAAGTGATTTCTGTTTCATTAGATCACAAGTGTTTACATTTCTAGGCTAAGAACGGAATACGATTAAGATTATATAAATGCTTGCACTTTGGGGCGCCTGGGTGGCTCAGTCAGTTAAGCGGCCAGCTTCGGCTCAGGTCATGATCTTGTAGTTGGTGAGTTCGAGCCCCACGTCGGGCTCTGTGCTGACAGCTAGCTCAGAGCCTGGAGGCTGCTTCGGATTCTGTGTCTCCCTCTCTCTCTGACCCTCCCCTGCTCGCGCTCTCTCTGTCTCTCAAAAATAAATAAAAAACATAAAAAAAGACTCATTTTCAGTTCAAGGGTCTGACTTGCAAACAATGGAAAAACATGCTTAAAACAAAATGAAACCACGCCTTCTTTTCGCTGACACTTAACCTCAAACATAGAGCTTTAATCAAGTTCTCTAAAGCATCTTTATAACAGAATTTTGCCCTACTAACAGAGACCTTCTAAATATGCTCCTCTCAGGAATTCTGTTGGGTAACACTGTTACAAAACATTTTTTTATCTCTGGTCTGTATCTGTTCTGTCAAGAACCCTCTGGACCGCCTCAGGTATGAGGTTAGGACACACAGTTTTTTAAAATATATATGATGACAAAGGAGGCAGACAACTGTCTCCCTGTATCCAATACCATTGGAGTCAACCAAACTGAAGCGAGGAGGGTGGGGAACACCTGAATTCATGTCTACCTGCCACCGGAAGACAGAGGGGAGGACAGAACTTAAATTGATGGACTCTGGGGTCCAGAGCAGGAATGCCAGTTCTCTAGCATACTGCAGGGACCAACATTCATTCAAGGCTGGACAGGTCCCCGGAGGGAATGGGAAGAGAAGAAAAGAAGGGAATGGAAAAAAAGATGCTGCCATAGAGGCAGCCTGAAAAGTAACACTCTTCATTAAAAGCACCCACAAGTGTGCCACGGTTGGTGACACCACATCACTCACACCCCAGGGAAGGAGACAGTCCCTGCCACTTACAAGGCCACAGTCCCACAGAAGACACACATGCAAAATAATAATATTTTCTTTAAAAACCAATGAAGCAGGGGCGCCTGGGTGGCTCAGTCAGTTAAGAGTTCAACTCTTAATTTCGGCTCATGGTTTGTGGGATCAAGCCCTGCGTCAGGCTCTGTGCTGACAGTGCAGAGCCTGCTTGGGATTCTCCCTCTCTCACTGCTCTTCCCCCACTCATTCTTTCTCTTTTTCTCTCTCTCAAAATAAATAACTTAGAAAAAAACTAACAAAGCAAAAGGAACTGAGGTCTAAGGGAAAGCTTCTTAGAAGAACCTATTTTGAATGAGTCTCCACGGGCAATTGGCATGGAAATGAGAATGCACCTGTGGCCCGGAAGAAGCCCAGATTGTGTTGTCACAGCACAGAACTAAAACTGAAGATGAAATGCTCCAGGCTCTACCCATTTGAAGAAACAACTTCTGAATGCTTATTCCATGTTTCTTGGTAGTAGCTGAGGATACAAAAGTAGAAGTAAGACAGTCATACAGTCTGGTCCCTTCAGGAATCCTCAAGTTAATGGGAAAAGAACCATGTAAAAAATAATTATGATCCAGTATGGCAAGTGCAGGAAAAAATTATTGCAACATCCCCTATATGATTACCATGTACGAAACATGGTAACTTTACATTTATCTCATGTAATATTCCCGAGAACCCTACAAAGTTGAAACTACCACCGTGCACTTGGAGGCACTGAAAGGAGAGTCATTTGCCTAAGCAATCTGTTCAAGGTCACAGATATTGGTAAGTGGTGCGGCTGGGCTTTAAAGCCACGTGTTCTGGATTCTAGGCCATTATTTTTTTTAATTACTATGCTATACCTCTGTACAGTTTGCTGCGGGGAGGAAACAAATAATTATTGGACACAGTGCTATTTTGCTTACTCCTATCAATGGCTCTATGACACTGGCACTGTGTCTATGGTTATGGATGAGACAACTGAAACTCAAGGTGGCACAGGTTTTCTCAGCATCCGTTTGGTCTAACTCCAAGGCTCATGTTCTTTCTAGCAAACCACACTCAGGGTAAAAAGATAAAGTCACCAACTGATTGGGAGGTCTTGGAAGACTTGATAAAAGTGAAGAGAGTTGAGTTGAATCTGGAAGAGCAGGATGTGACCAGCCGTAAAAGAACATTACAGGCGATGTGACTGACAGGAGCAAAGACCCAGAGGCATTTACGAGCACGCCCCATGAGAGCAGAGGCAGACATTCAATGTGGCTGAATGTGGGTTATGAGATGACAGCTTGGTCAGCTGCGCCGGGCTGTGCGGGACTATTTGGTTATCCCGTGTGTGAAGGTAGGGATGGGATTCTGAGTTTGGGGAATCCTCCCAACTTTTTTAAGAAGGAGAGAGGCACAATCCGATTTGCATTTTAGACAGATCTCCCTGGCAGCCGTGTGGTGTGTGGAGAGGATGCGGTAATTGGATTTGCAGACACTTAGGGAGTTAAACTGACAGAACACGGTGAGTGAGAGAAAAGAGTGTAGGATGAATCCAAAGCTTCTAGCTCAGGAACCTGGTGGCAGATTACAAAAACTGAGGAGGAAGAGCAGATTTCTAGGGGAAAGTGGTACGTGCAGTCTTGGCATGCTGAGTTTGAAAAGCCTTTGGCACATTGAGGGGTGCTACCCATGAGGCAGCTCAAAGATAATTATGAAACTCCAGAGAAGACTTGATAAAAGTCATGGAGTTGAACTTTTGTCATATTGCGTTTGTCTAAAACCCAAAGAAAAGGAGATAGTAAGATCAGGACGAGGCAGGTAAATAGTCACCCTGGCCTAGTTTGTGTCCTGTGTGTTTTGCAGGGAGGATGGGGTTGTTTGTGTGGGGTTTTATCCTCCGCCTCTTCGTCATATAGTTGGAATGTACTGAGAAAAACCAGTTGCAGGCTTTCGGTCCAAATGATATTCATTCAGCAACAGGCTAACCGCATCCTGGTGATCCCAGCTCCGGAGAGAACAGGCAGCCTCAAGTTCACTGTTGTGGTGAAGTCCTGCTCTGGCCTGAGGCAGGAGAGTCAAGATCAAAGCACACGACATAAATATTGTTCTGATTAAAACCAAACATTCTGCTTTTGATGTCGCCTAACTTCTATTGTTGGTAGGAACAATGCGGTAATGTAGCAAGAGGACACAATAGCGAGAAGCATGAACCAGAATGTACTCAATTAACGAAGACAGAGACAGAGAGGAGACTGACAGAAGGAAGGAAGGATGGGAGAAAAGAGAATAAAGAAACTGAAGCCAGTCTATGTCCCAAGGAGTGACGCAGAGGTGTACACAGCTACATAAGAAACAGTATCTTCATTGAGATCCCCATCTAGGAAGGAAAGAGCAGAGCACATCGGATCAGGAAACCTTCATTCTAGTTTCGTTTCATCATAAACTGCCTGTGGAGTGTCAGGCCGCCCTGCACCTTTTCAGGCTATTAACCAGAGGCTGCCTCTAGCCCCCTCCAGCTGCCTCACATTTATATTTCATGGCTGTTCCCTGGAGATGCTCTTTTATCCTGGCATACTACCTTCTTTCTTTCTTGGGGGGTGGGGAAAGGATACCTGATCTCCTGTAGGAGTAATGAGACACAGGGAGGGTGTCTGAACCATTTCTAAAAACTCTCAGAGGTGGTAAGGGGCCCAGGCCTTTGCACTTTTGAAACTCCCACTATGCCATGAAATTAAAATATGCCAAAACAGGGTTAGGAAAACTCTCGTATATTCTCATATGCTTCTATTTCACAAATTACTCTTATTTACAAACAAAACAAAACTTCGTTTGGGAACAATGTCAAGAGTCTCAATTTGAGACCTTTTATGAATCTGAGGCCTACAGCTAAATGGCCCACCTGCTCTTCTCTCATAAATCTGGTCATTTCGGGACCACCAGGAGCTGAGCACATCGCTGTCACACAGTGGATAATAAAGAAGTACTTGCTAAATGAAAAATGCACACATGAGTGAATAAACTGTGAGCATGTCCTTGGGCTCTCCATACTTCATTAGGGAAATAGTACGATGACAAAATGGTTTCTGAGAAGCATTTTGATTATAGTCAAGCCCTAGGACTGGGTAGATCCTCAGAAATCACCTTTAATCTATCGATCTAAGGGACAGAAATCAGACTCTTACCTACAAGTAAGAACAATACGCGAGTTTCAGCTGTAATTTTCCAATACCAATCTTCAACTTGGATACATTTCTAACATTCAGATTGACAATGAGGAAGGACAGAACTCTCCAGAAGCCAGAGACTAGGTCCCTTGAAAGAGCACCTGTCAAGGTTTTATTCATAAATGTTTTTGAAGAGATTAGGAGAAAACAGTTGGTTAACCAAACCCTTACGCCGTGGATAAAGTTTGACAAAAGTGTTGGATTTGGATAAATCTGAAAATCATGCAGTATGGTCTTGATGTTACAAGGATCTGTTCCCCACCCAAATGAACAATTGCTATTGCTCTCAAAGTTTTACTTTTCAGCCAATGTCTCTTGCTAGATTTACCCAATGAGGATTTCTGATTGGTGGCAATAGAGCAGAAAGCCATCTGGGAGATAGAGGGAAAAGAAAAAAAAAAGAATCAGCTGTCAAATGTTGGTTTCAGAGCCTCAAAATGGTAGGGTCAGTTCTCAGGATTTCCTAAGCATGTGCCCAAACAGCCCGTGCAAATCTGTACTTCCAATTCATGGTCTTTGGAAGGAAGAAAATATGAGTTGACATCTACCTTTCTCACCGAGTTCATGGAGAGGATTAATGAGTTAATAAGCATTAAGTACTCTGCAAGCCACAGGTGACTGACAAACATTATTAGGACCACATTTTTCGTACCAAAGTGGTTCAGGCTTTGAACAGAAGGTAAAATCCCAGGAGAAATGTCTCCTTCTAATACAGGAAACTGGATGCCTAATCTCAGGTAATAGGCTGCCTGTAAAAATGCCCTAGGTTGTCCAGCCACTGGTGGCAGGGACAGATTTACACAGTATGAAGGCAACAGTATTCCCCAAAGCACTATTGAAAGTAACTGAAGTAATAAGCAATTCTAATTAACAGTGGCATTTGCAACAGCAGCAGAAACACTTTGGTTAGACTGATGCTTCCCTGAACTCTGTCCTTTCTCAAGTCTAAAACTTATTTAGCTGTTTTGCAAACTATAGCTCTGTTAACGCACGGCCATTTGCTTTGGCCACATCCAGACTTTACGTTAACACACACACAATCCAGTCAGACTGCAATAACTGTGTTTATTGGATACAACTCAGGTGGTTTCCAAGACTCCCGTTAGCAAGGAAAACACAGAGTTAGTAAGTTCATTTTAGGCTTAACTATGTCTCCTTCCTGGAACATTGCCTCCTAACGAACTCTATGTACTCTCAAAGCACAAATACTGTGAAATGGTTAAGCAGCTACAATTTATTGAAAGATCTTCTGCACTCCGCAAAATGATGTTCTGTTTGTGTTGCTACATAGTATCCCTAAAACTCTGGAATGATCCGAGTCACCCGAAAAGGGAAAATGACAGTGGTTTTTAAAAAGGCAACAACTTCCGAGTCAGGAGTCCTGACCCCTCATTTCATCAGTGTTCTAGCATTTCTGCAAACTTTTCAATTCTCAGAATAAAAGAATTAATCTCGTAGGGCTATGAGAGGAGATTTCAGGATGAGAGAATGGAGGTGAGGAAAACACTGCGGAACGTCAGAAGGAATATAATGAGACTCCAAAAGAAACTGGTGGTGGTGGGAATTCAGACGTGGACTGATTTCCTATGTGTGTCAGGCTTTGTGTTAGGGGTTGAGTTTTCATTGCCATAAAAGGGTCCCAGTCTCTGTGAACACCCAGCACACACACAGCCATGACATATATTAACTGCTATGACTGTGGCATGAATAAAATGCCCCCAAATCACAAATTGGGAGGAAACTGAGACTAGATAGCCATGAAAAACCTCACAAAATGATATACTGAATAGAATTTCACTCATTTTAGAAGAAGGGAAATAGTTTTCCTGGAAGCATGAGACAGGTATGTTTGGCAGTCTCAATCCCTGTTGAGGCATTCATTCGTTTATTCACTCAGCCTTTCCTTTATTCATTATTAAAGTATTCATCAGGCCTCTACTGTGT
The DNA here is from genome assembly GCA_028646485.1 of Cryptoprocta ferox. Taxonomy (NCBI): domain Eukaryota; kingdom Metazoa; phylum Chordata; class Mammalia; order Carnivora; family Eupleridae; genus Cryptoprocta; species Cryptoprocta ferox. The sequence continues at coordinate 18,169,869 of CM053569.1, read as the reverse complement.
ACCAGGCTCCACATGGGGCCCTGGATACGTTATATTGAATGAAGCCCAATGGGAACAGATGAAAAAGTGGCAGACGTCAGGCTATGAAGTGTCACTTATATCCTGATGTCACTAGGGGTGCAGCCAAGGATTTCTGAGCAGGCAAATAACATGATCACAACTTCTAATAAGTAAAAGAGTTCTATCCAAAAATAAAATTTGAAAATGGAGGATTAGAGAGGCTGATGAGTGACAGGGTAACTATGAAGACACTGCTACAATCGAGAAACAGGATGGAATGTCCCGACTAGGACAAGAGCAGTGGGCACAGACAGAAGCATAAGATTTGCAAACTGCATGGGGGACAATGAACAGAACTCTGAGAAACGGGCAGGGACAGAGCACCTGAGCCTCAGTTTCCTGGTTTGGGTCAGTGGGGAAAGTGTGAGTCTGTTACCCAGTTAAGGGGCAATGGAGGAGGAAAGTTTGAGCAGGAAAGTGAAAGAGGACCGTTTGCGGGCATACCACATTTGAGTAACTTCTGGGGCATTCATGTAAGAACGTCCAGTGGGCCTTCCTGAAGTTCAGGATAGAGGCAACAGCTAGAGAAAGGGATTTGAGAGCTGTGTGCAGGTAAGTGACGGGTAAAACCATGGAGGTAGAAAAGAAGCAGATACAGACAGATCCTTCCAGAAGCCTATTAGAGGCAGATGGGGGATGATGACCTGGTGAAAAAAGGTAAGCGGCAGACCAGGAGAACTAGGAAACGCATTATTATGAAGTCAACAAGGCAAGGGGGGTTTCCAGGAAGAGGGCTGGTAAATAGCAAAAAGCATTGAAACACAACCCTTTCTACATACCTTTTCACCCCATCACCAAATTGGTTTGTCCCATTTGCAGACATTGATCTGTGGCTATAGTAAGTGTAATAGTTAAGTCTGAGACTCCATTAAATCAGTGCTGGGAAGACATCCAATGTGATCAAGGGCTAGAGAGGAGGCAGCAGACGTGTGTCAGATTATTTGAAACGGGCTCAAAGGAACCCCAAGCGGTGAACACGAAAACCCTTGTATGGTGTATCTTACTGTCATCATAGATAACAAAGAGGCTTTGTAAATTATAAGTCAAAGTCATTTACTTAACAGCATTTCCAGAAAGATCTGAATTGCAGAAATGCTGTTTCCAAGAAACAGTAATGGTTTTGTCAGCTCTGTGTCTTACTCTTTGGATAACCAACCACAATTTTCTGGAAGAGGTTAACTGAAAAAAAAAACAAATCAAGCTAGTGCCACAAATGAACATCAACTGGCATTCTCAACAGCAGTTTGGTTAGTAAAAACTGAAGGAAAAGTATCTTATCTGTTAAACATCTCTTAGTGTTTTCAAGATATTGGATTATAAACTATTGGACAGTTGTTTTTCTTTTTATAAAAGTAACAGAGGATATTCTAAGTTCAGTTTGTGTTTTATTTTATTTCATTTAAAATAAATATACGCAGACAGAAAAATATAAAAAGAGCAAAAACATAATAACTCAGGCCCAATTTGAGCTCAAGTAATTAAACCAAACTCTTGCTGTCTTGTGTTATGCCCCGTGGAAATCATCTCATCCCTGGTTTCCCTTTGACTGTGAAGCGAACACTCTTTTCTCAAATTAGATCCACAGAGAGTGAGAGCCCTAAAGAGGCCTGCTGACCTACAGGCTATCAGGAATGTCTGCTGAATCAGTGATTCTTCACTTTACAACTACTAAGTGGTGGGGAGTGAAGAGATAATGTCTAGAGTCGATCATCAAGGAAATGTAGCATAAGCATATTATTACAGTTAGGGTGGTAACCACTGAAAAAGCTAAATATGGAAATTGTTAAAAGTGGTTTCCCCTGGGAAGTGGGCTGGGAGCCGGGGAGAGTGGGGGTGGCTGGGGAGACTGTGCTTTTTGTTATAAGACATTCTGTACTCGACACTTTTTTTTTTAAACCAATGGCATCTGTATTTGGATAATAGGAAAGTGAGAAAAAGCACTTAAATGTTATTATTACATGTATGCTTACTTCATCTTGTGTAATATAAAGTTTTGGATTTACATGTACAAAGCAAAGAGAGATTATCTTCTATTATGCAAATAAAAAGACTCAGACCCAGACAAGTTAAGCACACTACCTAAGGCCACAAAATGTACAGCCAAAGCAGGAATGCAGCCACTCTCTTAAGTCTGTTTGATCCACGGACTCCCAACCTGCTTCTTTATATGAATTTCACAAAACAGGGAATGGCTTTATTCTTATTCAGGAATTTTCAGACTATGCTATGGGCCCTCCTGGACAATTATTCTACCACAGCTCAGCCTTATTAGACACTATAAATGTTACAAAGAAGAAAGAAAGTGTCAGAGGCTGGGATATGGAATTTGTTTCCAAACAGTCAGCCTCTAGGGAAGAAGGACCCATGAGGCGGGGGGGGGGGGGGGACCCAGTCAGATCACCTCTACCTGGCCAAGTGTATCAATCTGCTGGAGCTCTTGTAACAAAGTGTCACAAACTGGGTGGCTCAGGCAACAGAAATGTATCGTCTCCCAGTTCTGGAGACCAGATGTCCAAAATCATGGAGTCGGCAGGGTTGGTTTCCTTGGAGGTCTGTGTTCTTGGACTCTCTCAACGGCTGGTAGATAACCAACTTCTTCCTGTGTCCCTTCACGTGGTCTGTGCATGGCTGCATGTCCAAATTTCCCTCTTTAGAAGAATTTTATAAATGATATTGGATTATGGGCTCATCCTACTCCACTATGACCTCATAACTGACTACATCTGCAACAATTCGGTTTCCAAATAAGGGCCAGACTTCCAACACATCAATGGGAAGGAGGTGGTGCATAACTTAACTCATAACACTCAGAGATGAGCAAATCACTGAAGCCTTTCCCCAAACATTTATAAAGTTTACTAAAGATTTTTTTTCAGGGAATATATGCCATTAAAAGTTGAAATCAATTGGAAAACAAGATTTACTGGTTAGAAATTCATTTTACATGACCTATTTTTGAATCCTTTACTAAATAAAATGGAGAATGCTCACCATAATATTATCTCCTCTAAATGAATGTATACTCTAGGATGCTTTAGGATCAAAGGAAGTGATAATAATTTAAATTATAAATAAATATGTATACATTTACACACACACACAATGTTATATTATAAATTTAACAAATGTTATACAACAAAGTCATCATCCAGTAATGTAAAAGCATTCACCTAATAACTACATTAAAAGGTTTAACCCTCAGATGGATATGTCACATTTTAGGGGGTCTTGTCAATTACAACAATACAGATGAATGAAGTCTGAACCCCTTAAACCGGGGAAACACACATAAAAATTTAAAATCCAATTTATTTTTTCATTCAACCATGATATTTACCATTTGCTTTTCACTGAGAAAGAAAAAAAAGGATAACAGGTTTCCTTTTAATTTTAGACAAATCTACCATGGGTCCTCATAGCAAGGACACATCACAGGAAACTTAAAAGGGAAAATTTTTCCTCTTATTTGATCTGTCTTATCAATAGTTCTCCTAAAATAAGCAATTGTACATATAACTAATCTGGGTTAACTTTGAAAACAAGTGCTGGCAGCAAACTAGAGAATAGCAAATATTTCTCATGAGAGTAAATGCTATAAAACTGATAATTTTCCAAATGCACCTACTTCTCAGGCTTAGTGGGTTTTCACTAACTCCTTCATTCATTTGCTCACTTTTCATGGAGTCATTTAATTATTATTAGTAAATCCTAACCTAAAAGTGGGTTCCTTTCCTCAAATGTATAAAGACATTACTGTTTAGAATTGGAATGCATTGTTTAAAATAAAAGCAATATTACATATTTGACTTGGTCTTGTGTATTCAGTAAATACCTATATAATCATAATGAGATAATGAGAAAAAATGTCAATACTTGTAATTAAAGCATAAAATGAAATGATTTATGCTTTGTCATGAAAAAAATTCCTTCTCCTTATCTTTAATCTCTTTTCAAACACTTCCTCCTCCTCCTCCTCCTCCACTTGCCCTGCCGGAAGCCTGGCTTTGCCCTGAAAATACCACTTCCTTTGTAACTCCTCCCAGTTCTGGCTACTCCTTCGACCTGTGTCTACCTTCATGGGCAGGGAAGAAAAATCAGCAAACTCCTTGTTCCCTACAGCCCCGTCCAGATACTTGAACCACTACAATCTCTCAATGAACTCTGCTCCTTAAGCTATTCAGAGGTGTGGTAAGTCATACTCATGACACCCTTCCCAGAAATGTGCTTAGAATCCCCACTAAGTGAGCACCTGGTCATGCGGTCTGATTTCCTGGACACGGCTATCTGGTCAAAGGAGGGACACCTGACCCAGGTCATGCCAATCAGATTCCCTCTCCATCAGGAATTTGTAATTGGAATGCTTTTGGCACAAAATGCTGTGGAAAATGATGTTAAAAAACAGCATGGAAGAGGAAATACATACATTCTTATTCATTCATCCTCCAAATCCTTACTAATTGCCTGCTGCTAGCCACACACTGAGGCAGATCCTATATTGTGCCGTGTTTCCAGGAGGTAAGAAGTAGGATAATTTAGCCACAGCAGAGTGTTTACCTGGAAATGTAGAAAAGTAGGTTGAGGCTAAAACTGTAGCAGGTTCAGAGGGCAGACCAAAGATGTGGGTTTTATGCTACAGTTAAAATGAAAAGGAAGCTGACATTACAAAATGTTTCTGAACTGATTCATGAAAAGAAGCCCTCTACTTTTTCTCACTTGTCTTTTAAGACTCATACCTTGAATTTAACCAAAACTGACTGAAATAGAATTTCAACCCACCCTTTTTATTACCAGGGTTAAACGATTTCTCCTATCATGGTTCTCCCTGATTCAGTGCAAGGCAAACTCCCATGGAAGAAAAGGGAAGAACACGGCCCCTCTACAAGGCTCCTTCCCCAATGTACTGTCAGCACCTTGCGGGGAGGTGCTTCGTTAATATGCTTCTGTCTCTGGAATCTGCCTTAACACTTGGAACACAGGAGATGCTCAGTCATTATGTGCAGACAAAACTGAGTAAGAAACATGCATCCTGAACTTGGAGATGCCACTGGGGTGGAAGGAGTTAAAAAAAAAATCACTCAGGATTTCTGAAAGAATACCTGCTGGGTGTGGAGAATAAGTCTGGGAAATGTGCTTTCTTTGGCATAAAAAGGGGGTTGGAGGAAAAAGGTAGAAGGAGAGCCAAATACTTTCAAAGAATAACATTATGTCCTAAGGACAGAGTGATTTAACGGTATGCAACACACCTGTGCTTGCCCAACGGCACAGTGGTTAAGAAATACTGTTATCGCCTTCAGAAGGAAGTTTTCTGAAACATTAAATATGATAACCTCCTGGTGTATTTTTCCATAGCAATTGCAGCAACCACTTCTAATCATGCTGCTAAAAAGATAAGGCAGGTTGGGATCTGAGAGAGAGGACACAGGCTGCCCATGAACCAATGCCATTCCCAAATGTAACCTATCAGCACACAATCTATCAAGTGCTCCACTCCAGGGACCAACTCTGGTTCAAACACTTCTTTTTTTTTTCCCCAGACCTAGGCTTCTGACAATTAGAATGATAAAGATTTGGGTAGTAAGGGTCCAAGTTATTGTGCAAATCAGCTATTTAACTTCAAACCCTACATTGTTTTAACTAGTCAAATACTGATTTTTCTAAGGTGATTAAAAACAATCCTATTTACAAGATTCTAGAACACATTAACAATCAAAGATTTAATCTGAATTTTAATGCTGCTCCCAAAGAACAACAAAAAAAAATAAGTTTTTTTTCATCTTCATATATTTGTTTGCACCACATGAAAGAACTTTTATAAGTGTGACTAGCTCACAGTGTCTTTCGCAACGATAAATATATGCTTCGACTTATTTTTAATATAGGTCAAGCATGATAAAAAAAATTTTTAAGGTGTGGAAAGAAAAAAACCCCTGCAACTGGGTGTATTTCTTACAATAATGGGGTAAGATCCAGGAAAGGCAATTGTCCTCCCACATGTTTCTTTTTCCCTTCATGAATCAAACCAGAAGAGTGAGCAAAGAGCTGGTGAATTCAGTGTGAAGGTCAACTTCACCACCAGAGAGCAAGAAGCTAGAAAGACTTCAAGAAGTCCTTTCCACCATACAATGTCCGAAAGCCTGAGTGATTCAGTAACTTCCAACAGAATGCTGGAAATTTTTGAGAAGAGGATCTTGCCCCATCTACACTTCTCTTATCATGGCTCTCAGGCTCCATGTTGTCCACAACAGAAGAAATTTCTCAGACCTTCCCGTAGAAAGCTCGTGGGTAAACCCTTCCTTTCAAATTAACTGGAGGTCCTCTATAGAGTCTTAAGTTAAAGAAAGCTACTGGTTGGTTCATCCATTCAACTGGTATTTATTTTTTTAAGGTTATTTATTTATTTTGAGAGAGAGAGACAGAGAGAGCACAAGCAGGGGAGAGGCAGAGAGAAGGAGAGACAGAATCCCAAGGAGGCTCTGAGCTATCAGCACAGAACCTGATGCAGGGCTCAAACTCATGAACTGTAAGATCATGATCTGAGCCGAGATCAAGAGTTGGACACTTAACCGATTGCACCACCCAGGCACCCCTTTTCAACTAGTATTTATTGAGTCCCCACTGAGTTGCATGTAATCCTCTAAGCATTGAGAATATAGCTGTGAACGGAGGAGACAGACAAGAAACTGATGAACAACATATAGCATAGTATATGTTGTATGTATCTATGTATATAATATAGTACATATTGTGTATATCTATCTATATCTATCTATCTATATATAGTAGTATATAAAAATAGGTACTCTGAGGCGCTAGAAAGTAAAAATATAAAAGGGCTGTTGTTAATAACAGCCTTGTTAATTAGTTTTATAGGTGCAGCATCAAGATGCCAATTCTTTAATTTTCAGATGATAGCTACTTCAGGTCATGTTGGTAATATTAGTTTTTATTAGTAATTCAGTCCATGCTGATTCTAGATTTATGGTCATCTCATTCCTGTCCCTTGCCCCCATTTCTTAACTGCTACTCCAAACTCTGGTCCTTCTAAAATTGGGGATGAGGAACAAAGTCTTCAAAGAAGAAATCACACCTTCATTCGGTGGCCTCAGCCACACCTTCTGAGAAGCTTCTCGGTTTACTTTTATCTTTACAAAACCATTTTCAATGACCCACCCTCTGATTTAGCCTCTCTCTACTGACTCATGGTTTTGCCACTGGCTGCCTACAAGGCCACAATTCTGAAAACATGTAAATACGGCTACCACCTCAAGCACAAAAAAACGTAGGATGCCCAGTTAAATTTGACCTACAGATAACAAATATTTTTTTAGCGTAAGTACATCACCGGAAATATTTGGGACATATTTATACTTAGAAAGATTATTTATATCAAATGACTGTCTTTTATCCAGTAACCCTACATGCGAAGATTTTGGAAACTAGATTAATGATTTCAGGAGCATGGATATCAAGTTTGGACTCACACAAAAAGCAGAGAAACTGCTCCCAAGTAACAGTACTAAGGCGAGGCTAACATGCATGGGAGCAAAATTTCGCAGTGCTGTATGCACCGCAACAACCTGTAACAACCTTTGCCAATGCCTCGCCCTTTCAGTGCTGACTCACACACCTAGAGAAATGCATTTGAACACTCAGCAAAGACAGATGGTCTCATTAGACATTTGACAAGAAGAAAAAAAATGTGCTAGATTTCAATTACTATTTGCTCACTCCCTAAACTCCTTGCCAAATTTTTATGAAATGTATTCCAAAGCCTTCCATAGGAGGTGAAATGTTTTGCTCGGGCTGCTATAACAAAGTGCCACAAACTGGGTGGTTTGAACCACAGAAGCCTTGTCTCCCAGTTCTGAAGGCCAGGAGTCAGAAGGCAAAGTGTTGGCAGCATTGGTTCCTGCTGTGAAGGCGAGTCTGTTCTAGGCCTCCTCCAACCTGCAGTGGTTTCCTGGCAATCTTTAGAGTTCTTGGCTTATAGATGCATCATCCCATCTCCGCCTTCATGTTCATATGGTATTCTCTGTGTCCAAATTTCCCCTCTTTATAAGGACAGAAGTCATATTGGACAGGCGGCTTACCCTACTCCAGTGTGACCTCATCTGAACCAATCACATCTGCAGTACCCTATTTCCAGATGCCACGTTCTAAGGTACTAAGGGGTAAGCACTTCAGCATATGAATTTGGAGGAGACACGGTCAACAGGTAATGGATGTAAATCTGTACAAGTGTTAGAAAGACTGGAAAGGGAATCCAAAACCCAACAATGCAAGTCTATACATGAAAACTGACAGGCAGGGTGTGGGACGTGGCAAGCTCCTAGGGCCTGGGTCCTGCCTCAAGAGTCTGTCCATTGCACGCCAGAGGGAAGAGCTGGCGAGTGGACAGATAGAAGCTGGTCTGCATGGCAAGCATGCTGTTCTCACACAGTCTGGAAGCAGGCAGTGGCAGACAAGAAGGACTATCTGTATTATTCCTTTAGCAAAGCTCTCATATGCATGTTCTGTCTTTACAACTATATCAGGGAAGCTTTCAATTTTCCCAAAGTATATTTTGCGTGTGTGTTTTACATTAGATGCGCACAAATATATAAATATGAACACATCCAAAAATGATAAAGTAACTGAGAGTGGAATGATACAAATCAGACTCTGAGATCCCCTCTTTAAAAAGTTTCTGCTTTCAGATAATTCTTCTAGGCTTTATGGGCCTTTTCAAAGAATACACAACTTAAGAGTTCCTAGAGCAGTTGTAAAGTTATATTAATTATTTTTCCCTGATAGATACAAATTGATATGCATACCATCCTAGGAACACGGTCTCCTGTCATTTCATTATTACTGAGGCAAATTTGTGGAGAGTACATTTTCTGGCAAAATGAGAAATAATGATTCTGTGACATGAATTATAAACTCAAAATCTACCCATATAAAAATGTTAAAGTTTTTAAAGTATTTGAAAACTAGTAAACCCATTGCAAAATCCTATTTTCCAAGTTTTAAAAGGCAGAATCACCTGGCTTTGTTAACTTAGCCCCTCTTTCAACTGGGGATTTATATAATAAAGGCCTATTTGCCTGAAAACATTCTTGAGTATGCCATGTACATTATTTTACAGTCAATAAATCTCACCAATGCCATGTGCATTATTTTACAGTGAATAAATCTCACCAATTGAAGCTGTTTATTTCTTAATTTTGCCCAAATCCTGCCATGGCAAATGACCAATAGACAATTGCCAATGGGTCAATCATCTTCAGTTCACTCAAGTTTTAAGATGGAAAAGATCTGATCCCTTCTCCTGGAGTCATACAGTCTAGTGGGGAAAGACAAATAGACAAAAATAGCATACGAATAGCCACCACACTTTGAACTCTTTGTGCTGGATACTGTATTGAGTTCTGTATTAACTTTTTAAACTCCCACATCAGGCCTATAATGAAAGTACTGTTGTCACCCCCATGTTATCAATGAGAAAGCGAAGTTCTAGGCAGGTGAGGTTATTGCCCAGTAGTTTGTCCACTTTGCTCATGGCCAGCCCTTTTTTGGTTCAAAATGTCAATAGGACTCAGGTTGAGAAACACAATACTCCTCTTCGGCTCAATTAATCTAACTTGTGCATCATCTACTCATAGAAACTGCAATCAACTCACTGGATCTGCAAGACTCTCTGCTGACCACACACTTAAAGAAATTAAAAGTCAAGTATAGGTGACCAATATTTTGCTTTGCAAAGCTTTCCGAGGACAGTACACTCCATCTTGATCATGCCTGGACCAGCCTTCAGGGAAGACCTGCGATGGAAATGTGTCTGGAACTGACAGTCCATCTTCCTCTGAACACTTAAATCAGGCAACGTGGTTCTGCTGGAGCCTAAGTGAGACCATGTCTCCTCTGCAGTCAAGTCTGCGCGCAGAAGGCTGCTTACTGTTAAGTACCTGCACTTCTCTGCCTGGGGCCATTTTTTTGGCAGAGGGCCATTCTTTTTGGCCTTGTGACCTCATAGAAGTGCCAAACAGAAGTACCAGAGAGGCAGCGCCCCCAGCAGTAGCCCTTAACAAAACGATGGGTGGAGAGTTGCTGAGTAAGTTTTATCTGCTTCTTCGAACATCAGGTGGAAATATGCTAAGCACCACAGTGACTGAGTAGTCCACAGTGGGGCCTTTAGGCTTGTTCCCTTTACTATCTCATGTTCCTACTCCACCACCAGGGCTTCCTGGGCTTGTATCCCAAATCAACTTCTTGCCTTGAGATCCTCAGCTAAGGTTTATCTGCCTCTAGGGGAATACAAAAATGGAACAAATCTCAAAATAGATGAAACTATTAGATATGCATAACACGCTGAAAATTGAAGCACAGAGAAAGGAACTTGGAGACATCTGAGTCAATACTAGTGAAAAAAATTCTTCAAAAAACTATTAATACGCTCAGAGAGATCAGCAAAGATGTCACATACACAAAACAAAAAGAGGATGCTATTTAAAAAATGAACAGTGAGAATAAGAAAATGTTCTTGGACCTTAGTGATATGATGGATGAAAAAAAATCGGTACAAGAGTTGTAGATAAAAATTTAGTAATTCTCCATGAAAAAGAACAAAAGTAAATAGAGAAGGACAACTGGAGAAAAACCAACAAGACAACAACAAAAATCAGCTTGTTGATATGTCAATACAGAGGGTCCAACATCCAACCAAAAGAATTTCCATGCACAGAAAGCAAAGACACTGGAGGAGAAGAATTATCAAAGAACTCAAACAAGAAAATGTTCTAGAACTTAAGTGTAAGAGTCTTCAGAATACAGGTCCCAGTCTACTCATTAAATGGCACGCTTAATGTCTCAGTAACTTTTTCATGACAACCTGAGACCCAAAGAGATACCTTCCAATTCAGTATTTTAAGTAGTTAAAGCCAAACGACTTAAAGGACTCTTTATGTCCTAAAAGCTTGGTAACTGCTGGGCACTATATAATTTCTCAAACCTAGGAACCCTACTGAATACTGCCACCCTCATTTCCTATTCCACACTATGTTTTGATTTGTGTGGTACTTGTTTTTGTGTGTTTGTTTGTTTGTTTTGAAATCACAGCAACTGCAGAAAACCCAGTTCTGCAAAGATATTGACATTATGGAAGGAATGTAGCAATCTAATATTGAATCTCCAGTTAATGGTTCGCCTAATGGCCAATAGATGTTGCTATGTTTTCCTCAAAATTCCAAATATTCACTGGTCCTCTTGTGAGTTCACTCAGGCACCCTACAGCACCCTGGCACACAGCTTGGGAACCACAGCTTTAGTCTACCTATGCCTATCAAGGTCTTAGAAAATTGATTAACAAAAATTCCACACTAAGGCCAATCACTATATACAAGTCAGAATATCAGTGATAAAAAGAAGAATTAGAAGTTTCCAGACAGAAAGAAAAAACACATCACATGTAGAAGAAAGAGAATGGACTTCTCATAGCAGAAAGGCTTCTCACAGACACTCTGAAAACTGCTAAGGGAAAAATGCATGCTCAGCCTATCACACCCAAAGTATCAGTCCAGTGAGAGAACAGATTAAAGACATTTTCACCGATTTTCCTCCCACACGTACTTTCTCAGGAAGCTACTGATGAATGCTGTCCAGCAAAACTAGGGAGTAAACCACAAGTGAAGGTGACAGAGGATAAAGCCCAGGACAGCTTGAGGAAGACGGCCATGCCCCAGACCGAGAGAGAACCAGTGCACAGCGGCAGGGTGGGAAAATAAACAGAATGTGTGCGTGACTCAACATGTATGAGCATTTGAAAAAGAACTGTTCCTAGAAATTTGATAAATATAGTGCTGCTTCAGGGAAAAAAATGTATGGACAGATATAAGAAAATGAAGCAAGGGGTGCCTGGGTGGCTCAGGGTCTGACTCTTGGTTTCAGCTCAGGTCATGATCTCACAGTTCATGACATCGAGTCCCATGTCTGGCTCCGGGCTGGGCGTGAAACCTACTTAAGATTCTCTCTTTCCTTCTCCCTCTGCTCATGCACGCTCTCTCTCTCTTTAAAAAAAAAAAAAAAAGTCGGGGGGAGTTCTGGGGGGCTAAGTCAGTTAAGCATCCGACTTTGGCTCAGGTCATGATCTCATGGCTCGTGAATTCAAGCCCCGCGTTGGGCTTTGTGCTGACAGCTCAGAGCCTGGAGACTCTTCAGATTTTGTGTCTCCCTCTCTCTCTGCCCCTCCCCAGCTCATGCTATGTCTCTCTTTCTCTCAAAAATAAACAAACATTAAAAAACTTTTTTAATAAAAATAAGAGAAAATGAAGAAAATGGAAAAAAAGAAAAGCTGTTAGTAACTGCAAAAAACCTGATCATTGATTATTACATGTCTAGAAAATGGAACAATACATGATCACAATTTTATAAACGTAGACTGATTTTGTCAATAGTGGCTAAAACTGATATATGAAGAAGTAGCAGTATTGGCAAATTATTTGCAGTATTAGAATATATATTTCAATATATATTATGATTAGAAATATATTCTAATATTTTAAATATAATATACCTATACTGCTATTAAAATATTTTTAATAAAAATTATTAAATTAATTTATTAATTAAAATATATATTCTAATATTCTGAGGGCCAAGAGAGAAGGTATGGGGCAGGGTAGACAAAGGAATGGTATAAGCATATATTATTTTTTGGCATATATTATTTTGATTTAGACAAATTACTTTTTTAAGTTTATTTTTATTTATTTTGAGAGAGAAAGGCAGCGAGTCAGGGAGGGGCAGAGAGTGAGGGAGACAGAATCCCAAACACGCTCTGGGCTGCCAGCGCAGAGCCCAATGTGGGGCCCGAACTCACAAACCATGAGTTCATGACCTGAGATGAAGTCACGAGTCCAATGCTTAACTGACTGAGCCACACAGGCACCCCTGGTTTAGATAAATTCTAAACGTGAAGTAGAGAACAGAGGACAATATATGGATATTGGAACCAAAAAAGAAAAATCATTAACTTTGATTTTTATGGCAGATTAAAAGCTTTCAGATGAAGGTATTTGAAATGCAGGGTCCTAAAAAGCCAAGTAATTACCTATACTTTAAACTTCACTTTGCTTAGATCACCCTACTGTACAACTTACCTCTTCTGTGAAGCATTCCTTTCCACTCCAGGAATCCTGAATACCTTCAGACATTCCACAAGTTCTGCTACAGTGTTTATATTACTTATAAATATAAATTATTATTATTATAGAATATATTTGTTATATATGTAAATGTAATTTATTACTCCACACTTGTCTCTCTCTGGACTGTTCTATTTCAGAAGAAAAGGAATTTCATCTCATCCCTCTATAGATTTTTCCTTCAACCTACTGACAAGGTCCCCACCTTACAAACATTATCAGAAAAATTATTTTAATAACTAGTTATGTGACTATAATACCCCATATCTCATCAATCTAAACTGCCCACTTTTTTTTCACATTTTATCATTTCTGATGTGGGGAACATGCCTTAAAATCACTGGAGGCCCAGATGGAAACTGAATTCTTGCAGACAGAATTTACAACCACTCCTGTCACTCATCAGGGGCCCTCCCAATCTGAAACTACATTAAATTATCTGCCTAAGTACTTTTTTAAACTCACACTGACACTGCATTCAGGCCTACATATTTATTAGAACTGACTTGCCATTCAAAATCTTAGCAGATACATTTTTTCTGCCTTCTACCAGGACTAAATCTGATATGTGTGAGTTCCTTTGTTGTCCCTTTCTGTGTGATGGGTTTATTTTTCACTTTTCCCTGCATTGAAGGGATAGCTCCTTACATCAAAACTTTAAGCAGGTATCCTATTAGATACCCCATCCTAAACATTATTTTTTCTTTTTTGAGGGTAGATACACAATGAAGTATCTTCCACTGGGTTGTCTCTTGGATTCCATGAAATACAGTATTAAGTAAAACTATAAAAAACTAAAGAATAACGCTGGCTTAGTAACAGATATGTAAATATTTCACCTCTTTTTTTTTAATTTGAGAGAGAGAAAGAATGCATGTGTGAGTGGGGAAGTGGGGCACTGGGAGAGAGAGAGAGAGAGAGACAGACAGACAGAGAGAGAGAGAGAGAGAGAGAGAGAGAAAGAATCTTAAGCAGGCTCCACCCTCAGCACAGAGGGGCTCGATCCCACAACCCTGGGACCATGACCTGAGCCGAAATCAAGAGTCAGACTCTCAACCAACTAAGGCACCCAGGCTCCCCCCACCTTTTTAATAAAAGAAACTTTTGGGCTTCTTTTGGCCAGTAAGATCTCCACACCCCTATAAGCACTAGGCAATTTTTCAAAGAATTTTGAATTTGGCTGTGTAGGTTAAATCCTTACTTGCCCACTTTCCCTTTACAAAACACTTTTCTGCATGTTCCTGCATATCAGCATTTTAAGACAAAGTTCACATTTGCCCACCAAACCCCACAGCAGCCTACACTGTGATTTGGTTGATGGAAAGCATGTGATACTACTAAAAGTCATCAATGAAAGACACCCTTGTGGGATCATAATTCACCCCTACAAGACAAACCAACTCCCCTAGGCCATCAGTTGCATCCTTTAGTTCCCTAACATGGTGAATCCCAAACCGTCCTTTGTGTCCCCCCAAAGACTTTATATAACATATGACTGAACCATCATTTCACTTATATATGTAAAACCTCTATCTGCAAATAGTACTTAGCTAAGCATGCAAAGTGACATGATACACATGTTTAGTGCTTACTAGTTCCAGGCAATGAGCTAACTGCTTTACATACATAATTACTCCACCGCTCACAATAAACCTACTGATTAAGAAACTGAGGCTTGTAGTTAGGTAACTTGCTCAAACTCACACAGCTAGAAAGAGGTAGAACAAGAATTTAAGCCCAGACTGGGTAACTCCAAGGCCCTCCCTCTAAACCACTGCATTCTACTGCTCTGAGAAAGAAATTGCAATGAGAAGAAACAAGGCCACTTTGAACAGCAAGCACATGAACTGGGTATGCCAACTTCAGTCACACTTAGCAACCAGTCTGAGAATGATGGTTGAAATCACAGGAAGGAGACGCAGTTTCAAAAGCACTAAGCTAAAGTATGGGTCATCATTTTAATTTCCATTATAACCACTATTAAGCATGAACTTTTCCACCTTCTCTATCCCACTTTGGGAGTGGGACTCATTTGCATGGGTCTGTTAGGACATTTACTTCGTGGTGTGTGTTTCATACTTTCTCTTAAGTCTCAATCTGTGGGCCAGAGCTAAAGGCAAGCTATTATTATAGATCAAAGCCAGTGAAGTAGGTAATGAGGTTTGGTATATAAAACTCTTGGTATAAATGCAGGGGAAATTCTGGCTTTTCTTTAACATTACCTGCTTTGAAATGCATCATTTGAAATAGAATTCTTAGTAGGCCAGAGAATTCTAGCTGCCAGAGAATAATTTCCCTTCACCAAACAGACCAGTGGTAGCTTCAGCTAGATGCCTTTCACAAATGCAGAGCCATGTGTGGTGAGTTATTTTTAATACGTACTCCATGGGGTGAGTGCTGCAAGGCACCGAGGAACATGAAGAACATTCCCCACCATGGCAGGCAGGAATACGGAATTGAAGGACCATTCAGATCAGCTTCCCGGTAAGGAATATGGTCTGAATTCTCAGGCTGATACATAAGCTTTAAAAAAGAAACAATTAAAATATCTAAGCAGACAGTTTTCATCTCCCCAGGTAGAAAGTGTTGTTAACATATTCAGACTTGTAGGTCCCTGAGCCACAGGGGGACAAAGGAAAGGTGGTTATAAATATAACATTAAAAGGATAATTACATTTTCCAATAACTTTTAAAACCATGTCTGGCTCCTCTTTTGTCTTTCAAGTCTGGTCTATGTTAAGTAAGTGCTTCCCAGCTCTATAAAGTGACTTCTGTAATTCTTCTCTGCAGACCAAGGGATAGTTTTCATTGCCAGATGCCAAATGTGTACCATCACCACAGTCTAGTAGCATGAGTGCTGGAGGATGGGAATCCTCAGAGAAGGTCACTAAGTCCCCAAATTACTTTCCCTCTCCCCTTCCTTCTTACCTTGCTGTCTGTCCTTCCCTTCTCCCTCCCTTTACTCCCCCACTGACTCTCTCCTTCCCTTCTTCCTCCCTTCTGTCTGTCCTTCTATTTTTCTCCTTCCTAAGACATTTTAAAATCAGCCTAATGTGTGCCAGGTACTATGCTATATATGCTGGGGTAGAAAATCACACCATTTGTATGACTAATCTCAAGAACTTTACAATCATCCTCAAATGCCCTTGAAATCGGAGGCCATGCCTTATACCGCTAAGACTCCATTCTGTCCACTGTACACTGTCTTGACTTTGTGTAGTGTGCAGGAGGAAGAGCTTGATGGGTGTTAGAAAATCTAATGTCCAGCTCCCTCAACTACAAGGTAACTTCAGGCCGGTCATCTCATCTCTGGCACCTCTACTTCCTTCTATACATAAAAGGATCATTAGACCAGTCCAATGATTCACAGAGGGTTGACCTGGTAACAGAATCGTGATGTGAGTGAAGTCACCTTATAAACCTAAGCCTTGCTGGGGAAGGTGCCCCTAAGCATAACTCAGGGTGAAGTGTCTGAACGCTGGTGCTGCCGGTGGGCATATGAGGCTGGGTCATGTCACCAGAGCCTTGCCCACCTTACGCTAGAAGCATGGTTCTGGAGAATTATCTTCTTGAAATGTGAAACTCAGCATGACATTTTCCTACTTACAACCCTTCACCCTGAGAATGAAATCCAACTCTATAGTAAGGCCTGGAAGCCTTGATTCCTGCCCAATTCTCTGGTCTTTTTTTCTTCTTGCCCCTTAACAAGGTCTGAAGGCCACATTCCTCCCACCCACTGATACTGAGCGACAGCTGATAGCCAAGCTCTTTGTTGGGCTACCTTCAGACTTTTGCCTTCCACAGCCCTGTCAAGAATGGGCCAGATGCCCTTCCCATAGGCTACCACAGCATCCCATGATGCCCTTGCTGTAGCACTTTTTACTCCATCCTGTAGCTGGTTATCAGCACCTGACACTATAATATAGTTCCTTGAGGGCAACGCCCTAGTGGTATCACATGGAAGATACTCAATAAGTCACCTGTTAGATGGGTAAATAAATGAGTAAGTGAGGAACTCCTTTCTAATGTGACAGGACATGATCCTTTACATGGTTGAGCATATTCTTGAAGTGCTACCTGGTAACTCTGTACCATTACAACTTCAGCAAACCAGATGTGACAGGAAGAAAAATGTCCCCTACCCCCACCCCCAAGATGCCCACATCCTAGTCTCCAGATCTCAAACCATATGTTACCATGCATGGCAAAGAGGAATCAGGGTTGCAAAGTGAATTAAGGTTGCAAATCAGGGAAATTATAATTTAAAATATATTTAAAATAGGGAAATTATCCTGGATTATCTTAGTGTGACCGTGGTAATCACACATCCTTAAAAATGCAAGGAGGAGACAGAATGGAGGTTGGACTGTTTCAGTGTGAGAAAGATTCAAGTTGCTACCAGGCTTTAAAATGTAAGGGAGCCATGAGCTGAAGCATTTAAGTGGTCTCTAGAAGCTTCTGGAAAAAGCAACAGGACAGATTCTCTTTTAGGGCCTCCAGAAAGGAATTCAGCACTGTGGACACCCGGATTTTAGCTCATTGAGATCTGCATCAGACTTCTGACTTTTAAAAACCAGGAGATAATAGATTTGTCTTTTATTTTTTGGGCAATGTGTTATAGTAGCAATAGAAAACTAATATACCAGACGAGAAAGTAGAAGACCTAAACAGGACAAATCATGGGACCTCTTGGAGCTTTACTGTCTTTTTTATTTTTATTCATTCATTCATTCATTTGTTCTTTCATTTATATTTATGTATTTTTAAGAGACAGAGAGAGAAAGATCACATGCATGCACACAAGCAGAGGAGGGACAGAGGGAGAGGGAGGCAAGCTCCATACTCCCTGCAGAGCCCCACACGGGGCTCAATCTCACAACTGTGAGATCATGACCGGAGATCAGGACCTGAGCCCAAATCAAGAGTCTGACACTTAACCAACTGAGCCGCCAAGGAGCTTCACTCTTTTCATCAACAAACGGAGGATAAGCATCCCTAACGTGCTCATCACCTGAGGCTGTCTACGAAGATCCGAAGCGATAAGGCCTGTGTTTAGCTCTCAGCATCAGCACTTATTCCCTGTTTCTGTGGCAAGTGACTTACATGATCTGTGCCTCAGTTTTCTCGGCTATAAAGTAGACAGTCTAATTATATTGGGTTACTGTGAGAATCCAGTGATTTAGTCCATGTAAAGTGCTTAGAACAGCATCTGGCATGATGCAAATATTATAGAAGTGTTAGCTCTTATTACATATGTAAACAGTCTACGAAAGGTTAGGCACCGCAGTGCCCAGCAGGATATATGTTCCAAGACCCCCAGTGGATGCCTGAAACCACAGCCTGTACTGAACCTTATATGTTTTTTTCCTATACATACACACCTATGATAAAGTTTAATTTGTAAATTAGGCATAGGAAGAGATTAACAACAATAACTAATAATAAAATAGAACAATTATATCAATCACTATCATGAAAGCTATGTGAATGTGGCCTTTCTCTCTCTCAAAATATCTGTGTCCTGTACTTGCCCTTCCTGTGATGATGGGAAACGATAACATGCCTCTGTGATGAGATGAAGTGAGGTGAATGACGCAGGCATTGTCACAGAGTGTTAGACCACTACTGACCCTCTGACACTATGTCAGAGGAAGGTCATCTTCTTTCAGGCTGTGGTGAACCTTGGGAAACTAAAACCATGGGAAGCAAAACCCAGGATAAGGGGACTACTGTATAAAGTGGTAAAGCAGAATCAGTATTCTTTTTTTTTTAATGTTTATTTTTTGAGGAATAGAGACAGAGCACGATCAGCGAAGGGGCAGAGAGAGATGGGAGACACAGAATACAAAGCAGCCTCCAGGCTCTGAGCTGTCAGCACAGAGCCCGACACAGGGCCCCAAACTCATCATGAACAGCGAAATCATGACCTGAGCCGAAGTCGGATGCTTAATTGGCTGAGCCACCCAGGCACCCCCAGAATCAATATTCTTATAGAATGTTCTCAAGAGGGTGGAGGGTCAAAATAGCCCTTCTCAGTAGCAGGTCAGATATTTATGGAGGCATTTTAGGGGTCACGGGGAGGGACAGTCACATACTCCTAGCATTCAGTGATAGGAGTCAGCAAAGTTACACATCTTGCAACATCTGAGGCAGTCCTTCACGGTGCAAGATTTTTCCAGATCCCAAATGACACCACACACCCCTTGCCATCTTCAGTTGTAGCTATTCATTGATGCTGATTTTCTGTTCAGGTACTTGCATCTACCTCCTTCATTCAGACCTCTGGTATAATTGTACTATGCGTTTATCAATTGAAACTTTTTTCAAAGTAATTTACTACTCATGGGCTCAGTCGGTTAAATGTCCAACTTCGGCTCAGGTCTTGATCTCTCAGTTCGTGAGTTTGAGCCTCACTTCAGGGTGTCTGCTGTCAGCACAGCACTCTTTCTCTGTCCCCCCCCCCCCACTCTTTCTCTCTCTCTACCAAAATAAGTAAATAAACTTAAAAAGTTTACTTGTTTGTCCATTTTATTAATGTTAATAATAATATAATAATAGGGCATTATGTTGATTTTAAAATTTAAACTATAGTTAGATTTTATTATTTATGAAATTGATTTCATAAAAATAAAAGTGGTGTTAGAAAGATTTGTTATTAAAAGTGTGTTGGGTCTGAATTTACAGGATGTGAAGTGAAATAATGTTTAGGGATGGCTTAACCTAGCTCCCTAGCTTCCCAATGAAAAAAATCCAGGCCAAACAAGTTAAAGCATCTTGTGAAAAGAGTAGCTGTAGGTTAAAATATAAAAGCCCAAGTTTCAAGACTCTAATTCCAGAGGTCTTGGGTAATCCTTAAGAATCTGTACATCCTAAATAAAGTAAAATTCTTTAAAGTTCAAATTCTCATCCAATCCTAAAATTTCATGCCAACAAAACCACTGCCTCTACCTTGGACCCCATCTCCCTGCCCTGCCATCCCCACTTCTACCACTAAAGGAACTGACTGTGCAAGTGACATTTTAGATGATCTCAACAGCCAAGCATTCCTGGGAGCAGTGCTGGGGGAGGAGCTGTGATGGACAAGGTTCACGTCAACAACAGTCACTGACCTCTGAGTTTCCACCTCTTCTGGTCCAGTTCTGGAGGATACCTTTTGGCCCCAGATATGATTCTGGTCATCCCCCCATCCCCTCCTTCCATACCCCAATATGAGTCTTCCAGAACATTCTGCACTTATTGCTCTGGGCAAAGTTATGGAGAAACTTTCATTTGCAACAAGGTTGATAGATTCCAAATTACTATTTTGCTACTGATCTCAGGGCAAAAAAATTCATCCCTCCCCTGACCTAGAACCAAATATCCACCAAGGATATTTATGCAGCTGTGCCCTGCCCAACCCCATAGGGTGCCATTCACATTGCAGGCTATGTGCATGGTGCTCCCTGGGGTTGTGGGGTTTAATATTTGCATGGCTGAATGCAGGGTCCCTGCTCTTACTCCCTAAAATGGGAAATGAGTTCATAATGTGAAAATATCTGATCCTAACTTTGATGAATATTTGGTTAAACACTGACTTAGCTGGCACGGTTTATTCACTCTTTATTTTCAGTTTGAATTACCATTTAGTCTCCTTGCTGGCCACGTGTTCAATGACAGAGGCCCTGCCTCGTTGTGAAGTTGGGCCATACACTTGATGCATTAAGGTTTTTTAGACTCAATCCTCTTTTCTGTCCCTCCCTTTTGAGTAGTCCACACAATTGCTTTTCCTGCTCAAGGCTGTTCCAAGCACTTCAGCATATCTGAGGAGTGAGGAAGAACATCTTGAGCCCAATAACTGAGGAACTTCAACTAACTTAAGTATATAGTTGAAGGAGAAGCACAGAGTATCAATTTCCCCTAGAAGTTACAGGTATGAGCTTTTTAAAAAAATTTTTCATTTATTTTTGAGAGAGAGAGACACACACACACACAGAGCACAAGCGGGGGAGGGGCAGAGAGATGGAGACACAGAATCCAAAGCAGACTCCAGGCTCTGAGCTGTCACCACAAAGCTCAATGCAGGGCTTGAACCCACGAGCTGCGAGATCATGACCTGAGCTGAAGTCGGACATTTAACCGAGCCACCCAAGCGCCCCTGTATGAGCTTTTAAGTGAGAGACCTGGAAGCCTCCTAGCTACGTTACTTTAAGCAAATAGCCCACTGGCTATACACTTGTTTCCTCATCAGTAAAATGAGCAAGTACTAGCCTCACAGAGTTACTAAAAGTGTAACGAACAAATGCAAGTAAAGCCTGGAACATCTAAGGGCTCACCAAATGTTAGCGATTGTAATGATTCCCTTCCCGCAGAGGAATGGTCTCCTACCATGACAGTTTTGTAATAAAAAACAAAAGGGATACTAACAAGGAAGAAATATAAAGTCTAGTACAGTGTGAGGAAAGGACTATCTCTTAGGAGGGGCAATTTCATCTTCATTTCATGTAATAGTAACATAACTAATCACAGCAGCCATTTGATACACGTTTTTTTTTTCTTTTACTCTTAGATTTCTCTTCCATGCAACAGCCCTGTAAAGTAGGAAGGTCCAGCCGAGTTTCTTTATTCCCCTTTTTCCAGAAGACATTGAGGCTCAAGGAGGTTAATTCTGTGGCAGATTCTACAACTAGAACGCAGGGATTGAAACTTGGGGTTCAGTGTTTCATTTCAACGTTTCACTAGCAGCAGTAGCGACTCTCCACTAGGGGGCGCATGTCATATAATGGGGTGCATATTGGCTGCGGTTGAGGGACTAAACTAAACTCCGTCAGCAGGCTCAAAAAACAGACCAAAAAACAAATTTAAATAAAAAACTGTGTATTTTCCACATGAACATCTCTTTAAAACATCTCCCTAAGCCTCTCGTCCAAGCAGATTACATCTGCAAAGCCATTCCTCTGTAGAAATTCTGCAATCAAGACTGCATTTCAGGATTCAGGCAACTAGATATGTGATTTTAAAAAGCCTTTCTGGTGGCTCTGATTAGCCCTTTCAGTTGGTAACGCGTGTACTAGTCCAAGCTAAAAAGGAGGGGATGCGTGATACTTGCTTTGATAGTATATGATCACACCTACTGCACTTAGGACCAACACTTTGACTCAGAGCAAGAGACATTGTTTTGAGGGAGGCCTCTAGTTGCTTCCCTTAATTGCGGCCGATCTCTAAAAAGTCAGGCTGGGAAGAAGGTTGCTGCCCAAAGCCCAGGTGGTTCACGTCTAGGAGGCCCACGGGCCTTCCCCCAGAAGTCCTGCCTACAACACAGGACGGCATGTTGCAAGAATGTCACATTGGAGGTTTTTACAAAACTCACTCTTCAGTTGCTGCAGCCAGAAAGTCACACAACTGCTTGATTATTTTTCTTTAAGTTTAATTTCAACTGCAGGGAGTCACCTTTCCTTCCTCTTTCTGGGTGAGAGATATTTTTTATCTCTTTGCTAAGTCATTATTCATTAAATGGAAACCAAGGAGAAGAGACATAATGAAGGGCAGTACTTTTAAATAGAAGTGACCTGCCTTTTGTCCCCCCCGATAGTTTATAGTAAATATTGCAAGCTGAGCAGGTGTCCAGTGGTTTATAGTCCAAACTACACTTGCCCCAGATCCCACTTGCCCCTTGTCACACAAACCAACACACACTTGAGTCAAGAAAACTTTTTTCTGCTTACTTATGTTAATCATCAAGCCAAAGCAAATAGCCTTCCACTTTTCTGGATCCAGGGTAGCAATTAAATATGAAGACATCACAAATCCTCTAGATAAATAAAGGTGGGGGGGGGGGACCCCTCAGGATTCTAGGCAGGAGGCCGACTATCATGCACCAGACAGTTGCATCAGCCGTCACATGTAACAAAGCTGGTTTCTCAACTTTGAACTTTCTCAGTTTCACACAGCAACATCACATCTGGTGAGCAGGAAATTGACTTAAGTCCTTAATTTAGGATTTAAATCAACCACCAGTTTACAAGGTCTGGGTTGAAACACTCTGTTTCCGTGGCTATGGGTTCATGTATTTATTCACTTTGCTTGCAGATCATTGAGCACCTGAACTCAAGGGAGATGACCTGTAGCTAAATAAAAGACCCCAGACAACTCAATCTACAGTGAGAGGAAAGCTGGGTAAATAGATAAAATTAATTACATATTATTTGTGCTAACAGAGGTATGTACAAAGCAAGCCATGGGGCAGAGAGGCAGTTACCAAGTAAGAAATACAGCTGTAGTGGGAAAGGACAATGATTGTCCACTTAATAGCCTACTGCCCTTCTGCCCCTCCTAACAGCAAGCACACAACCCCAAAAGGGCACAGTAACGCGGCTACCTATTCCATTCACTTGAAAAACCAGGAGATTGGGCTCATAGGATCTCAAGGGAGTCATTTCTAAGAAGCTTCACACTCAGGAGAAACTGTTTACAAATGCAAAACTGTTTCCACACCACTCAGGAAAAATCCCGGGAAAATGCAAGCAGACAAACTGCCTCCCCAACCCTCCACCCGGAGCAGCCTGGAATCCAGACTGACCGGCCGAACACCTGGCACCAGCAGGGAACTTGCGCACAAAGCCGCAACACACTCCCCGGCCCTTGGCACCACTCCCCTGCGAGAGCCCGGCTTCCAATCTCAAAGGAGGGAAGTCCGGAAGGGTGCTGGGGGTTTAGCATTCAAACACTGCCCCTCCTCTCAGTCCTCTTTAGGACCGAACCCTGTTCACCGGATCGCCCAGGCTCCCGAGCAGAACGCGGTGCCAAAGCAGAAGTCTCAGAGTCTCTACTGGTCCGCGAGCTCTCACCAGAGCGTGGGCGGCTGCCCTTCATTCCCAGTTCCACGTCCCAGCCCCACGTACGCTACACCTGGATTATCCGCGGGTTAAAATGAGACACCGTGCACTAAGCACTAAGACCCTGTGCCTGCCACGTAGCTCAAGAAGCCCCCGCCCGCCCAGCCTTTTCACACACCCCTGCAGGGTCCGAGCCTGCAAGGACTCTGGGGCGGCGACAAGTTGCCCCCAGGTGGGGTAAAGTTGTCCAAACTCCCCGCCGGCCCCGCAGTCGCGGGCCCCCCGGGCTCAGCCCGCACGTGTGTGAGAGTGAGGGTGCGCGGGGAGGGTGAGGGGGTGTGTGCGCTGCCCGCGCGGCGTTAACCCCTTACCTTCCAGCAGCACCTCCTTGCCAGCGCGCTTCAGCGCCTGCACCGCCTCGTCGTGGGTGGCGTCCCGCAGATCGGCTCCGTTCACCGATAGGATGGCGTCGCCCACGTACAGGGCTTGGGTCTGGTCCGCCGCCAGCCCCTTGAAGATCTTGCTGATGAGGATGGGCATCTTGTTCTCCTTGCCCCCCTTGATGCTGATGCCCAGCCCGCCCAGCTCCTGCTTCAGCACCTTCACGCCGCGCTTCTGGTTGGAGATGGACTCGGGCACCTGCTCGGGCAGGTCGGTGAAGGCGGTGCGGACCCCGGCGGGCGAGTCCGGGGGCTGCGCGCCGCCGGCGCCCCTGCAGAACGAGCCATTGGTGGCGGTCCCTATGCCGTTGTACGCCGCGGCGCCCTCCTCGCAGCTCAGAACCAGGGCGTCCTCGCTCAAGTTCACCAGAACTTTGTGCCAGCGATCCCGCACCAAAACTTCCAGCAGCCCGCTCCGCTGCGCCCGGCCGCCTCCGCCGCCGCTCGGCCCCGCCACCGCCGCCGCCGCCGCCGCCGCTACCGCCATCTTTCCGGCATTCTTAAAATGCCATGTGATTGCCAAAGGGGGGAAAAGTGGGGAAGGGCTGCGGGGGAGGCCGCGGGCCCGGGGAGCGAGGAGCGCGCGCCGCGCAGGCAGGAGGCCCGGCGCGGGACGCCGCGCCGGCAGTTCGCACACGCACCCGGCGCGAGTTGTCAGCCGCAGCCCGGCCGGGTTCCCCTCGCCGGATCCTGGGCGGGGTGGAGCGACCTAAAAGAAAAAGGAGAGACAAAAACAGGGGAGGGGACAAAAGCCAGCTGCCAGGCGCAAAAGCCCCAGCCGAGGGGAGCCGCAGAGCAGCCCGGCGCCGGGGGTGTCGCTGGGAGGAGGCGCGCCCGCGGCGAAGGGCGGGGACCCGCCGCCCCGCGGACGCTCACCTGTTCCAGCCGCCGCGGCCTCGGCGTCCCTCGCGCCGCTCGCCGGCTCAGACTCCCGCCGCCTGGCTCCTCGCCGCAGGGACAGCTTCCACGCGCCAGCTCCCGACCCCGCCCAGCCCGCGCCTCCCCTCCCTCCCCTTTTCGCGGGCGCCCGCGCCGCACCTCTGCTGGGACTGCGCGTCCTGCCGAAGTCCCCGCACGCGACGCTCCTGTCCCCCCTTTCCTTTCACACACCCCGCCTCATTGTCCCTGAGTCCTGATCCCCAGCTGTATCTCCTTCCACGTCTTCCTCCAACCGGGGCTTGGCTTCTCCTACCGAGTTCTTACCTGTCGTCTTCCCTTGCGCAGGGACTCTCAGGTAGACTCAGATCGACGCCCTAGGTTCGCGGAGACTTAAGAGGGAAGGCTGTCCCAAGAACTCAGAATGAGACGTCAGCGTAACCGAATGCCCAAAACTTCCACTCCTGAAATGCAGGACATCTTTCTGCCAGATCTCTGGAGAGGTGCCTGTGCTGGCGGGGGTTTTCAGCAGGTCACTGCCTGCCCCGGACCCCGGGAACAAATGTCTTCATAGCTTTAACACCGAATATGCTCTATGCTTCTGACCCATATTTTCTCCCCCAGTGCCGTCCCAAATGCTTCCTGGGACTTTCTCTTTCTCCCCAAGATCCAATATCAGAAGTTCACCGTTTGGGAACTTAGTTTCAATGGCACTGAAAAGTGCCTTTACTAGTTACTTGTTTGGAGCTCAGGCTGCGTTTTTCTAGAGTAACGATATTATAATTGTTGGTTACCTTCCCAGGCCAATCCGGGAATGCCAATTTAGCCCATGCCATAGCTAAACCTCCCTGAGTCCTCCTGGTCTTTGAACCTCTCAGGCTCTCCCCCTCATCCATAATCAGGTGCCATGGACCTCCCCAAGAGTTTTTAAGGCTCTCATGTATCCCTTCCCCCTTTCTACCTCTCTCCCCTCTGTCCAAAATCAAAATGAAGCAAAGCTCACAAATTTGCTCATTCCTAAAGGTAAACCCAACCCAGCAAGATATCAGGAGGAAAGAAATCTTATCAAACACATTCCCACTGATGTGGATCACCATTGACATTACGGAACATGCTCTAACTCTTCCAGAATGACCCACACTTTTAGTTGACAATGCTTTAAAACCCAGACAATCCCTAAAGGGTAGCTGGAGTTCAGGGCAGGGTCCCAGAATGACATGAAAACATTTGGGCTTCTTTGGAGGAGAAGTAACTGCAAGCAGGTCAGCGGGGACCCTTGGATTAATGCTTCTTGAATACTTCTTCTTGCAGCTCCCTCCTTTCCTACATTTTTAATCCACCAGTTTTCTACGAGATCTTTGTTCTTTCATGTAAAGGTACCCACGGCAGGGAGAGCAGCCACAGAATCAGATAGGAAGCCCATTCAGGTCTACCATTGTGGGGTGGGAAAAACAGATGGGACTGCCCTCCGTGTCAGAGCTGAGGATTCACTCCTGTCACTCTTCAGAGAAGTCAGAGCCTGAGTGTCTATGTAATAACCCAAAACACTAAGGAAGAAAAAGGCACCAGAACGCCAGTGTGATGGTTTAGACATCAGAACTGATCTGCCTGCCCCCAGACCAAAATCCTCCATTTCCACGATGCCTGCATCTTGCCTCTGTGGTCAGGCAAGGTGGGAGGCCCAGGCACAAATACTGATTTGCCGTAAGATACTGCAGGCTCTGGAATGGCAATTTCTCAGAATCTCTGTGACAAGCACATTTTTTCTGTGTAAGCAAACCTACATGGGAAGCATTAGATAGCTTGTTGAAAGTGGCATCAGAAGGAGGGGAGACAAATGTTCAATGTCATTATGCCCGAGACATGCATGTTAGCTGAACCTAACATGCGTGTTAACTGGCCTAATGTCATCAGGTCTGAGACACGATGTGACTTTGTTGGTGGAATTGTAACAACAGCCCCTATTCTACATGCTTTACACACATTAACTTAATCCTCCCAGCAATTCTCGGAGATCCATACTACTATCGTCATTCCCACTTCATAGGTGAAAAAGTAGAGATACAGGTTTAATAACTTGCCTGGGGCATGTAGCTGGTAAATGGCAGCCAGGATTTGAAGCCAGATAGGATGAGTCTGGACTCTTAACCCTTGTCCTACACTCCCCTGAAGATCCTTGGAGCCTGCTAGCGACAGTGTTCATCCTGCAGTGAGGCCAGTCTTTCTACCGGGAGGGAGCACCCAGACCGCCTGGCTGTAGAAGGGTAGAGCCAGCGCCTGCCTCTGGCCTCTCCTTCTTTCCTAGGTTAGAGAGCACTCTGCCCTCCCCTAATTGACACTTTTTTAAAATTATTATTTTAGGGGCGCCTGAGTGGCTCAGTCAGTTAAGCGTCCGACTTCAGCTCAGGTCATGATCTCACAGTTCATTGGTTCAAGGATCAGGTGCTGACAGCTCAGAGCCTGGAGCCTGCTTTGGATTCTGTGTCTCCCTCTCTGCCCCTCCCCTGCTTGCAGTCTGCCTCTCTCTCTCTCTTTCTCAGAAATAAATAAACTTTAAAAAAATTATTATTTTAGACATGTTACTATGTTGAAACTGGTGACTGTTGTGGTCCTACAGGCCAAGAAGTCCTAGCTTACCCCTCAGATAGCTTCACATCTCTGGCCTCTGATTAGTAATGCTGCTTCTCAAGGGTAAACCTTATTTACTTCATTTCTTAGTTCTTGGCAGGACTTAAAGCTGGTGTATTGTAGCCCCTTAATCCTTGCAGTTAGGACAGATTATCCCTTCCCAGGTCTCTCTCTCTCTCTTTTTTTTTAAGAATGGTCACTGGAACGCACTAAAAAGACTTCCAGCTTCCTTATTTTATAAGCATGGCATTTGAAGCTCAGAGTAGGGCAATGATGGACCCAAGGCCACAATGTGGGTTTGTGGCAAAGCTGCGCCTGGGCTGTCATGACTACCCAGTCCAACTCAGTGTTCCAGAAATTATACCTGAAGATCCCCAACTCCCTTTTTCCTTAAACTAGATTTCTTTTGCTTAGCTCGGTCTCCTGTTCTGTTTCCTACTTCTGTGCTAAACTTATGATTTTCATTTCCCACCCAGCCAGAACTGGGGTCCTTCTCTATGTGTCCCTTCCCTGCAGGATGTGCATTTTCCTACAGACGTTTGTGTGAACTTAGACTTGCAAGAGCAGGTCACAGCACCGTGTGTGGTGGAAGGAACAGTGTTCATCCAATCAATACCCCTCACACAGTTTGGTTGTGCAACCACTACATCCCAGGCAGTGTTCTAGGTGTTGTGACGTGGGAGCAGATGCACTGACAAAGGCATGCTCTACGAAGCTTACATTGTAGCAGGTGGTAGAGTGGAGGTAATGACTACAAACACATATGATATTTTCTTGCAGAAGTAAATCCTGGGAAGAAAAAGCCGTGTGGTAGGGTTAAGAGTAACGAAGGCAGGCAATTACCAGGAGTGGTGCTATTAAGGAAAGCCTTTGTGAGAGCTGTGAATGGTAAGGAGGGGTCTACAAAGATCTAGGGAAGACAGTCTCAGGAAGAAGGATGTGTCAGTACAATGCACCTGAGACAGAACCCGACTTGTCTGGTTCATGGGATCAGAAGGAGGTCAGCATGGCTTATGCAGCCTGTGGGAGGAAGAGAGAGGTAGAGGCAAGATCAGAGAGGTAGCCTGGACCAGATCACAAGGCAGGGCCTTGGAAGATTGCAACATAGACCGTCCTCCCTGTCCTCTTGAGCTGCAGCAGCCAAACATTTTGGATTGTCAGGGACAGTGTTGATTTCAAGCATTACTTACTATTACCTACTGAGTAAACTTCTACTGCGTAGAACACATGATCCAGTATTTGGGTTTGGAAAATATCATCACTGTACTCGGGGCACCTTTCCTGAGGAGTAGTCTGAACATCTTTAGGGAGATTTATCCAATACACAGGATGGACAGTGGATATAAGGTGAATAGTGAAGAGGAAACAAAGAGCTTCTTGATATCTAGGGGGAAATTAGAGAACAGAACAAGAGAGAGATAAGAAAGAGAGAGGGAGAGAGGGGGTGAGGTTCCAGGAGGGGTACTTGAAATGCAAAACCCCAGAGGTGAGGCCTAGCAATGTCAGTACCATAGGCTAACCACTTAGGGAGTCCCTACCCTTGCGAAGAACCCAGGAAGCTGCAGGAGGCCCACCCTAGTACACAAAGAGAATTCCTCCAGGAAGCCAGACATGAACACAGAGTACACAGGGGGTTGAGTCAGCTGCAGTGCTGAGTGTGAAATCAGTGGAAGCAGCTAAAGCAAAATGCTGGCTTACAGATTCTTGCCTGAGAGATCAAGCACTGAGACCAGTGGACTGCACTGGCAGGTTCTTTCTTCTCTGGTACGCCCCAGTTGGCTAACAGGTACATCATCAATTTTAAAAAGGGTTGGCAAACACCCTCTACTGCATGTGCCTGGCTTTCCCCTTGGGTGGGTCCTTGGTAAACTAGATCGACCACCACCCAGTCTATCACCCAGCCAGTCAGTCAGGTGAGAGTTATGTGACTGCTCACCGTGTGGTTCCAATGCTGCTTGGGGGGCTTTTTCAGGAGCAGGGCTAGCCCAAGGCAGAACTGAAAGTACTTAGATGTTATCTTCAAGCTTCTCTTGACTGGGCTCCACTCCCTTTATTTCCTTTCCTTAACAACCTACTGTTCAAACAAACCTCATACCAGCCTTAAGATCTATATGTCTTAATATTTATGCCAGTCTTAATATTTATATTTATAATATAAGTTTAAGTCGCTCTTCTAAGGGATTATACATTTGATCCTTTTTAAAATCGTGAGTGATCAGTTAGAACTTATGTTAAAGGCACATTGGAACAAAATGACTCTTTGAAGTCCCAGGAAGCAAGATAACTCTCCACATACTAGGAACTTTAACAAGTTAGCCAAATAGGCATAAAACATGTCCTGGTCTAGGGTGAGGAGGAATAAGGAATCAAAGTTTCTTCCATACACATCTTTCAAATAATATGAAATGAAATGGACATGAAATTTCACATAACTATCTCAGAATCTTGCTAAACTGTTTCTTAGGCTCCAAAAGAGGTTGGTTATTAAATTACTTTGAGAACCTTCAGGCTCGAGAGGTCTATATATGAGGGAAACTTGTTTTTTTCCACACAGTCTCCATTTACTTTATGAAATCACTCCCCCCACACACACACACCTGTACTCTCCCTTGACCCATGAGAAAGTTCCTCTCATACTCTACCTCCCAACCTGAGAGCCCATTTTTGTTCATCACCCAATTTATTTCCTCCTATTGTATCAGGGTTCTCTTAGATAATCTCCCTGTTACCTCCTTGTACTGAACTCTTAGTCTATCAGCATGGCTTTGTACAGATGCTCTTTTACCCTAGATTGATTTCTCACCTATCCTATTCCCTGACTCCAACTGAAACCTGAGCTAGTTCCCAAACACCGCATGTCCCACTCTTCTGCCTTCTCTGGCAAGAGCCTCACGTTCTTTGACTGCTCTGGAAGTTTCTCAAACATTACAACAACATTTTTGATGCCTGGTAATACCTCTAGATCATGGAATGTTTATGGTCTTCCATTTCTCATCATTTAGCAAACTCAAGCACTTTCTTTAAATTATGTTCTGTCTTTTCCCCCAGCCCCTAACAATCTAGACATGTTTGGATAATTTAAGCTCCTGGTTCATGTTTTTCCTTTTTAAATGCATTCTTCTAGCATCAGTAGCCAGATGTCAGTATTTTTAAGGAAACTTCAATGTATTCTGCCCCATGTTGTGTTTACAGTTTGGAACTATTCCTTCACTCTAGACTTTAGTTGAGCTTAGAAATTTTATTCTGACTTAGTAGAAAGGTAGGAAATAGCAAGGATTAATTAATAACTAAATATTAATTAGTAACTAAATATCGGATGATGTTTAGGTTTTGGAATCTAAAGCCCAGATATTAAGCTAAGGGAACACTCCCTCACGCTATTGGAGGACAAACTGAGCTTCATGAAGATAAAGGTTTTGAGTTGGGTCTTAAGGAAGCACAGACTTTGGAGAATGAGATAGAGAGAACAAACATTCCTAGCAGGGGGAACAACTTGGTCAAAGGCAGGAAGAAAAGGATAAACAGATTACCTTCACTGAGCAGTGGGCTGATCAGCTTAGAATGGTTTGGGAACAAAGTAAGGCAGAGATCTGGTAAAAAGATAGTATTATTAGTCAGAATGCTTGGCTCCAAATGATAGAATCCTAACCGACACTAAACACCAAATGGGAAATGCATGAGCTCACATAGCCAATTTGCTAAGGGCAAGAGAAAAGCTAGCCTTGAGTATAGCTGGAACTGATACCAACACACCTCATTCTTTCAGATTGCACAAGGCCAAACCATGGCCACTGGCAGTGCCAAGATTTATAGTACCAAGCTCAGCTTCCAAGAAGGAAAGGTCTCTTTTCCCCATCTCAATTAGAAGAGTATCCAAAGGGAGAAAGATGGTTCAGCTTGGATCACATATTTACCTTGGTGGCTGAAGATAGATACCATGATTGACAGCTCCCAATGTAACCCCATGGCTGGAATGAGGATGATAAGCAATTCACCAAAATAAATGGATATATTTACTAGAATAAGGCAGGAAAAGAGGCCTGGGCCAGACCAAATTATAATTCTCCATTACAGATAAGCTGGAGCCTATTTACCCTATCTGTGGAATTTATCCTAAAGGTACTGGGAAGCCACTGATTCTTCCTAATCAAGGGAGAAGTGTAATAAAAACAGATCCAGAGGAAGATTAATCTGTTGACAAAATGAAGAATGGGTTAGTTGGAAAGACTGAAGTGCCTTAGCATGATTTCTTGAACACATAAGGAACACAAGTCTTTGGGGCTACTGAAGACAAGAAAACAACCTAAAAAGATTATTCAATAGCCTAAGCAGGGATAACAAAGAAGCTGCATTTGTGCAGAAATAAAAGAGATAGTTTAAAAAAACTATTAAACAGATTGTGATAATTTACCATATAGAGAATTAGGAAAAGGAGAAGCCATGAAATAATAATTAATTAAATTCATTTTTATTAAATCTTTACGCTCTGTAGGCACTGTATGTATATACAAAACATATGTTGTTGATTCCGGATGGCAACCATTTGATGTAGGTAATGTTATTGCCATATTACAGATGAGAATGTTGAGCTCAACAAGGTCACACTGCTTATAAGTGTTATAAGTGTTTGAGCTGGGATTTAAGACTTGTTCTAATGAGTTCTGTTTGATTCCAAACTCATGCTTCTTAGTTGTTACAATATACTAGGTAAGAGCTTAGGTGGCCAGGAAAGAGGGGGCAGAACTAGTCAAGAGATGGTATGAGTTCCTTTTAGATTTGTTGGGTTTGAGGGAAAGGTAGAACAATCAGCAAGTAATGTCCTAAGGGCATTGAAGTCAACAGCCTGGATAAGGGCATTTTGGTATCATTTGCTTAGACTAGAGTCTAATACATTCAAGGGAGAAACTTTACAGAGAAGACAGCAGTGGCTCTTTGGTAATGAGAGCAAGAAAATGGAAAGTCAAAGGATGATGCTTAAAAAATGTTAAAAGCAGAGTTAATGGGGTCTGCCAATCGATTTGGATATGGGGAGCAAAGGAAAAGATTGATTATGGGGAGAGAAATTCATAAGTATATGCTAGCTTTTGAATTGCTTCTCTGCATAATTATACTAGAACTATACAAAAATAGCCCCAATTAATTGCAAAATTTGGAAGCCCAGAGGCAGAAGACACATTTAAAAGCAAAAGATTACTGTCCTACTTCTGGAATGGAAATTCAAGCCCTCTGAGGTATCACAAGACACTGAATTTACATACAGTGTCCACCAGACTAAACTCCAAGGATGCATTGATGCCTGAAAGCTCTGGTTTGCCTGGTGAAGGGACAAAGAAAGTTAGAGCAAGCAAAAGGCAGAGCTTGGAGACAATCCCAGGTAGCTGCTTCCTTTTCCCATTTCCATGGATGTCAATATTTTGTACTGCAGGGGAAGGGCTTTGTGGTGGCAGTAACAGGAAGGAATTCTCCTAGGACCATGCTGGAACAAAATGGCAAGTGTCAGGAGTAGCCAGAATGACTGGCATATTAAACAGTGAGGAAAAAAATATTTTCGTAAGTATTTTAAAGACAAAAACAAATTGTCAACGGGCTGACTAGAATTTCTATTTTTCATACATTTCTATGCTACTAAGTATTAGTTTCTCCAGGGCAGGGGCTGTGCTTAAGATTTTATATCTGTTGTAGAATTAAAGAGCTTCAAGGAAACATCTAGCAGTTGTTCCCAAACTTTGGAGGGAATTAGAACCACCTGGGGAGCATGTTAAAAAAAAGCAGATATTGAATTCGGCAATTCCTCTACATTTATTAGCAGACATACTTCTGAAATGAGGATCTTTCTTCCAAATACAGTCATTTTTGTGGCTGTTGTTTCTTAATTTCACTATGATGTACATTCTTACCTAATATGCTCTACCTCATTAGTATTATTATTCTGTTTTCTGCTTAGATATACCAAATTTGGCCAGCATGAGACTCCTTAAGCTGGCTCCTATGTACTTTTGATAGGTCTCCATTATCTTTAAGCATATATATTTTTTTCCTTTTTGTTTTCTGTTATAACAAGCTATTCCAGGATTAACTTGTATTTTATCTGCCTAGCCCTGGGATCAGCCAATCCTTAAGGACCTCTAGTTCCTTTTAGTATGAAATGTTATTTAAAAACCAAGATCCGGAGACTAGATGTGCTTATTTTTACTATGAAGGTAGGTAGATTGAGTTTGTATTCATAATTCCAATTCAAATCCAACATGTAAGGTACTTTCTTAGTTTCTCCAGATTTTTGTCTTCTAATACATGAGAATCTGGTTTCCAAAAATGTCAACACATTTATTCATCTTGCTGTGTCCTACAA
This sequence comes from Cryptoprocta ferox, assembly GCA_028646485.1. Lineage (NCBI taxonomy): Eukaryota > Metazoa > Chordata > Mammalia > Carnivora > Eupleridae > Cryptoprocta > Cryptoprocta ferox. The sequence continues at coordinate 18,135,524 of CM053569.1, read as the reverse complement.
TATAGAAAGAAATTGTTTCAGAATCACTATCACCATTCCAATAGTAATACCAACAACAAAACAGCGTAGTAAGTTCAAAATTTCTTTGCAATTCATTTGTCTTCAGAATATATTCCAATAAAGGTGCACAAATTACCATACAGGTGCTTAATGAAATTTACCATCTAAGTATCTAGATGTGGCAAAACAGGCAGACCCAGATTGGGGGGAGGGGGGCATTCTACAAAATAAATGGCCTGGATTTCCCAAGAATATCAAGTCATGGAAGACAAAAAACATGGTAGAATTTTCTAAATGAAAGGAAGCTAGAGAGACATGAAAACCAAATAAAATGCAAAATCTTAGATCATCAAAGAAAAAAAACACAAGGACTTTTTTTTGGTGGCAATCAAAGACATTTATATATAGACTACATATTTGATAATATAATTGTATCAATGTTAACCAAATTACTTGGGTGTGATAATGGCATTATTGTTACAGAATGTCTTCATTCTTAGAAGATATGCACTAATGTGTTTAGGTGTGAAATGATGTCTTTAACTGACTTTCAAACGGGAAAAGAGAGGAATTACCAAGAAAATGTGGCAAACTATTAACTGACTTCCAAATATAGAGACAGAAAAATAGAGCAAGAGCAAAAGATCTATGAAGCAAATATGGCAAAATTAACAAGTGAATCTAGTGAAAGGTAAATGGGGGTTCGTTGTTCTTTCAACTTTTTTTGTAGATTTAATACTGTTTTTTGTTTTTTATTTTTAAAATAGAGTTGGAGACAGTAATGTAGAAACGTAAGCTTCAGGCCAAAGGATTCTGATGTCTTAGGTAGGGTCTGGAAATGCACATTTTTTTCAAAGGGTTTCTGATGCAGATAGGTTAACATTCTTGAAAAGGCTGAGCAGACATGTGTTATTTTACAGATGTGGAAACCTAAGTCCAAAGACCCCATAAGGTCACACACCCTTGGCAGCAAAACCATGACCAAATCTTCCTTTTCCCACGATATGGTGGTTCTAGATCAGTCAAACCTGAGATTATAGTGGGTACTCCATAAATATTTAGTAATTGTGGATAATCCTGAAGGGTAGCGTAGACAAAGAAAAAAGAACTGATGTAATGCTCCCTGATTTCGACCCAGGCACTTTCAGATACTTTCAATATTGCAATCTTTCCAAGAACCCAACAGGGTGTAGATGGATAATCCATTTTTTATGTATGGAGAAACCACAGCTAAGAGAATAAGCAATCGTAAGGTCAAACTGCCTAGATTTAAGTCCCCGCTCCCCAATTTACTGGCTCTATGACACCAGGGAAAGTATTTAATTCTTCTAAGCTTCATTTTAGTCACTTGTAAAGTTTGTGTTAAAAAATTTTTATCTCACAGCATTATTGTAAAGATTAAATAGTGTATATAAGGCACTTGGCACAGGCCCACACAAAGTCAAAAAACGTGATCAGAGTAATGTTAAGTAGTCATGACAGAGATCAGACAGAGCTAGTACATGGTTAACATTCTCATGAAGGCGTATAGCTTAAGACAAGAGGAAGAAGAATCTTCTGTATATTTAGTGAAATATAAGTGTACAGTATATAAATTCACTTTGAGGTCTCTTGCTCTTTCTTCTGTCCTTTCCTTTTGCCTCCCTTCCTCATTCCTAAAACAAACTTGAAACTTTAAACTATGCATTGGGATAGCAAGAAGTTTATGTGGGATGTGAAGATTCATAGTCAAGTACAAGGGCTGGCAAACTATGGTCCAGCTGCTTGTTTTTGTAAGCTAAGTTTTATTGGAACACAGCCACACCCGTTTGTTTACATGTTGTCTACAGCTACTTTCATACTCGGTGGCAGGCAGAGTTGAGTAATAGTGACAAAGACTGTAGAAACTTCTGACCTTGAGCTCCTTGACTATAGAGATAGTCAAAAATATAAAAAATAGGTCTAACCCGGTCCTTTGTTTGCAGAAAAGGAATGACCCCTGGTCTAGTGCATTAGAATGTAGATCTGAAGCACCTTTTTTTTTTCATTTCTTAAATGTTTATTTATTTTTGAGAGAGAGAGGGAGAGAGAGACAGAGAGCACGAGGAGGGAAGGGACAAAGAAAGAAGGAGACACAGAATCCGAAGCAGGGTCCAGGCTCTGAGCTGTTAGCACAGAACCTGATGTGGGGCTTGAACCCAGGAACTGTGAGATTATGACCTGAGCTTAAGTCAGATGCTTAACCAACTCAGCCACCCAGTGCCCCATTCTGAAGCAACTTTAAAAGCAGAGGAATCTGGAACTCAGGTTAAGGGACACTGGTCTGGCAAATAGTGGGCATTCCAATCCATGATAGCTGTCATTATTAGAAATACAGTAACACAAAGAGAATCAGAACCAGCTTTTGAAAGTGCTTACAAAGGGTCAGTTCATGTTTTCTGGTGCAATATTCACATTAGCTCTGTTACTCTAGGTTACACTCAAGGTTACATCTGTTTGGGGTGGAAGGATTGGAATTCAGATTTCAGTTTGACAAACTCCACATCACATCCCCTTTCCTCTGGATCACCCTGCCCCCTTTGCCACATTTTAGGCTTCAGTTGACTGAAGCTCTGATTTTATGTCTGTGTTCCTCTGAGTGAGGGCCTTTAAGTCATTTTTAAAGGGGAGCCCTCAAGAGGATCAGCCTTTCTGCCAAAGAGTGAGTCTTTGGCAACCCTAACATTGCTGTGTTTTAAACTCTGTCCCACAGGGTTTCTGAAAGGTTACGAAACTATGGTTGTTCCTCTCAGTGTCACCAACATCAGTGCCCCAAGTAAAAGCCACTTTATATTAAAGGCAAGGCAAGGGAGTCCTATTTTTGCACAAATGCAAAGACAACTTTATTGACATTTTTTCCCCCAGAAAGTCAAGCAGCTGAAAATTTGTTTGGAGGTTATTGAGGATTTCTTTTTTTTCCTTCTTTATTTCTTCTTCTTCTTTTTTTTCTCAAAAGAGAATTTTGTTTTTCCCAATTGAATCTACTTCAAGAGAACTTAGATTCTATCACCAAAAGTCCTGTATGATCAATGAGATCTGAAATTCTTTCAAGGCTGAAATTATTGCAATTCTATGTTAGGGATGGAGAAGCTTGTGACAGGAGGCAAATGATATACATATTTACATTATTATGTTACTTTATTATGTTTATTCTTGTTTACGTTATTCTTCACCTTCAAAAGGAAATACGCCTTCCTTCAATTTTCATTTTAATTTATTTTGAGAGACAGAGAAAGAGGGAGAGGCCAAGAATCCCAACCAGGCTTGGAGCTGTCAGTGCAGAGCCTGACATGGGGCTCGAACTCACAGTGTGAGATCATGACCGGAGCTGAAATCAAGAGTTGGGTGCTCAACAACCTGAGCCACCCAGGCGCCCCTCTTTCAATATTCTTGAAATACTCTGCCTTCTAACTTTTATTTGATTTTCCAAACTTTGATAGATGCGTAAGTATAGAAGAGATAATTCTCTTTTACAAGAAAACCGTGCAAGTGCTGTGGTAAATTATCAGTAGTTATCAGTAATAAGAGATGCGCAAACCGAGATGGCACAAACTTCCTGTAAATGGCACCACCACTTGGCAACAGCCAGGAATCGTTGCCATTTGGAAAAGCATAGGGGCCAAATCTTCTGGTTCTCCATGACAATCAAGAGATCTACTTTCAAATGATTCTTGAAATTTGGCTCAACCTATTAGAATGGCTATTATCAAAAATAGGAGAGCTAACAAATTCTGGTGAGAATATGGAGAAAAGGAAACCCCTGTGCACTATTGGTGGGAACGTAAAGTGGTGCAGCATGATGGAATGAATGCAGTCTGGAGGTTCTTCAAAAAATTAAAACTAGGACAATCATATGACCCAGCAATCCTGCTTCTGGGTGTATATCTGAAGGAAATAAAATCACTATCTTGAAGAGATACTTCTACTCACATGTTTAGTGTAGCATTATTCACAGTAGCCAAATATGGAAACAACGTAAGTGTCAGTGGATGAGAGATAAAGAAAATGGAGTAACTATAAATACAGTAGAGCATTATTCAGCCATAAAAAGAAGGAAATCCTGTCATTTATGACAACATGGATGAAACTTAAGAGCATGATGCTAACTAAAATATGTCAGACAGAGAAAAACAAGTACTGTATGATCTCTCTTATATGTGGAATCTAAAAGAATGAACTCATAGGAATAGAGAGTACATTGGGGTTGCTAGGGGTGGTGGGGGGCAGTGAGGGAAATGGGTAATAAGAAGATACAAACTTCCAGTTACAAGATGAACAAGTTCTGGGGATACAATGTACAAAATGGTGACTATAGTTACCAGTACCCTACGGTATATCTGAAAATTGCTAAGACAGTAGGTCTTAAAAGTTCTCAACACAAAGTAAAAAAAAAAAAGGTAACTATGTGAGGGGTGGATATGTTGAGTAATCTTACTGTGCTAATCATTTCACAATATGGGTGTATATCCAATCATCATGTTGTACACCTTAAACATACACAATGTTATATGTCAACTTTATCTCAAGCAGGAAAAATTTTATCTTAAAAATGTGTCGAATGTAATTTGGCGCCAAAAATTAAAAGGACAAGCAGGGCGCCTGGGTGGCTCCGTCCGTTAAGTGGCTGACTCTTGATTTTCAGCTCAGGTCATAATCTCACTGTAGGACAGAACCCCATATCAGGCTCTGCACTGACAGCGTGGAGCCTGCTTGGGATGCTCTCTCCCTCTCATTCTGCTTCTCCCTTGCTCCTGCATGCACATGTGCACTCTCACATGTGCACGCTCTCTCTCTTAAAAAAAAGAAAAGAAATGAAAAGAAAGGAAAAGAAAAGAAAGGAAAGGAAAGGAAAAGAAAAGAAAAAAGAGAAGGAAACCAAAGACACATACAGTCTGGTTTTGATCTTTAGATCATGATTTTGTATTTCCCAATGAAAGGAACTGAACTGAGGTTCTGCGTTTCTAGATCTGTCTGGGAAGTTCCGATATGGCAATTCTGTTCTTCAGGACTCGGATATAATCTTATGTTCTCCTAGAATTATATCTCTAAGTTCCAAGGCCTATTCATCCCTGCCCATACAATAAATGGAATGCTTACAAGGTAGGTTTTTTGGCAACTAGCCAGCTGGCCTTTTTTCTGCTTCATTGTGCGTTCCTTCAACCTATACCAGTGCCCAAACTATTAACAGAAATAAGATGGCAGACATTTTGCTTTCTACTCTATGGTCCACCACGAGACTAGATGCTTTTATATTAGGTTCTCACACACACAAAAAAAGGCATGCAACAGCTATCTGATAGTAATTTTCCACCTCTTTTCAAAATCCCAGTTGTCAAGATGAAAACACTTCCAAATACTTGCAGCAAAAACAAATGAAAAGAAACACAAACGACATGAGCTACAGGGTGATAAAAATGGACTTGCATAGAGGTGAAGTTTGGGTTTATTTGACTCTATCGAAGTTCCAGCATTCTCTGCACTTTCTATTCTTGGTAAACGCAGTCAACCCAGAGAATATTTCTGGGTCAGTACCTGGACTTTGCTCCCTTTAAATGCCCCTAATATTTCAGAAATTAGCTTTAGCCACACCACAGGCTTAATGCAGGCACAGGGGCAGAGTTTGAGGAGCAAGCATATCTGGTTGTGAGCAGCCTTGGAAAGTACAGCCTGACCTTCCATCATCCGGGGGAGGCAACATTTCAAGGCTACAGATTCTAACCGTGCTCAGAGGTCTAGCACTTTTCAGGAGAAATAGCCTGCCTCTTTTTTTTTTTCTTTCCTAGACAATCATAACAAATCTAATTTACCCAACCATTCTCAGGTCTTTCATTTTTATATTATATTACTGTTTGAAAATGTTTTCATATAGATGATGGCAATGGGTCCTCAAAATGCGTGGAAAGGTAGACAGGTCAGATATTGTTAAGCATCATTTACTGATGAGAGCACAAAAGTTTAGCAAGGTTGTGAGATTTTACCAAGGTTACTGTAAGTCAGGTTCTCTGAGTTAAGCTTGAGCATTTTTCTTCAGTATCTAGAGAATTATAGCTCTATACAATACTGTACTCATTCTGTTGAGGCCCTCAACTTTTAAGCCTGATACATGTGTCCCTCTTACCTTTGACCTCAATATTATGTAACTATTCCAATAATTTCAGAAATAATTATTGACTAATCTGTAAATAGCCTGTGCTAGACACTTTTATGGGATTAAAAACACAGGACTTGATTTGTTTCAAGGAATGGGCAATTTGAATTAAAAAATAATTATGTGAAGTTAGAAATTAAAGAAATAGAGGTAAAACTAAGAATCATAGGTCTGATAGCATGAGTCAAGGACAAAGCTCAGTACTTTACATGTATTATCTGATGTAATCCTTGAAACAACTCTCCAAGGCAACTGTGATTATCCATCTGACAGTAGAGGAAACTATTAAGTAAGTTGCCCAAGGTCATATAGCTGGCTCCTGCCAGGGCTAGAATTCAACCACAGGTCTGTCAGATGTCAAAGTTCTGGGAAGTTTCATTGTGTCATTCTGACTCTCTGAACACATAAAGGAGCCCACTGTGGTGGGGATTAAATACTTCATTGTCCAAGAAAATGTGAAGGTGGGCATCCTCAGTGAAGGGCGGGGCCAGAGGTGTGGTGTTGAGTTGAAACTTGAAAGAAATGGCGAGCATGGATTGATGCAGACCAGGTGGTGGGAACGGAGGCACAGGTTGACTGGAAAGGCACAAGTGATGGCTGGGTAATTGGTTAAGTTGTGTGATGGTCACTTTCAGAGCTCAGGCGACTGGAGAGCTATAGGTTAGCATGGTGTGTTCTTAGAGCTGGGTTTATAACTGTGCCTCTTTGTTCTGAAGGAGAATTTGTGGCTTTTGCCAAGTGCCTTAGCTTCCTGAGTTCAGGTACTCCCAGAAGTAGATGAAAAACAAGATTTTGCAATGTCTGTGGGGGAAGAGGGAAAGGGCTCCCCTAAGTAAGGAAGAATGGGTTGAGCCATGCCTTTTCTTAGGGGACAGTAAAGGGGGTTTAAGAGGCTCTCTGGAGAGTGTGATACACGTACCTATTTCACAACACAGTGCTTTGTACAAGTTCTTGAAAAAGTGATTCAAATTTTGTACCTACCAAAACTATGGCCCACCGATGTATTTTACTTGATCTGCATTGTTTGAAAAGCTGGAAAAGAGTTTTCTGGATTCTACTTTCTCTATTATTTCCTCTGCTGCAGTTGGTGCTATGAGGCGATGCCAAGAGCTCTTGGAAATGCCTTACCCAGAGCTAACTTTGTGGGCTCTATATGACCCCAGGCTGGGGAGACATTATTGCCTGGAGATGTCCAACATTCCCAAAGGGATTCAACTCTGGTACAGGATGAGAGCAGGATGGTAGAAGTTGTTGGGCTTTCTGCATAGTCCTCACTACCGAGTAATGGTTTCTCGTGAGGCCACATTCTGCTGATGGAGACTTTGAAGCAGGGTGAGGACTCACATCAGCTTGGTGAGTCTGAAGGCTATATAACCTATCCTTCTTCCTCATGAAGGAGGCATGATGTAGAAAAAGCAGCTCTACAGTTTTTCATTCTGTCACCTAACCCTCCTAGATGATTGTGTCCAAATCTGTCCATCCAATCTTCTCCTCATCTACTTAGAACAAGGGCATTTGAAGCCAGGACACTCAGGTCCAGATGTCAACTGAATGGCTGATGTCAGCAATCAGAAGATTGAATTACAGCAGGGTTCCGTATGTGAGGTGGCTCAGGCATGGAAGACCAGAATCCTTGAAGACACAGCAATAAAACAAACCTTTTAGAGAGCTTTTCAGCACTATGATGTGTATATGCTTTGACCCAGTGATTCTGTTTTTGGGAACTTTTCTGACATATATCCTCATACAAGTGCACAAAGGTACCATGCAAGGAAGTTCACTGCAGCATTTTTTTTTTTATAAAGAGAAAGTGCATGCAAGCTAGAAGAGGGGCAGAGGGAGAGAGAGAAAATTTTAAGCAGGCTCCACACTCAGCTCAGAGCCCAATGCGGGGCTTGATCCCACAACCCTGGGATCATGATCTGAGCTGAAATCAAGAGTTGGACGCTCAACCAACTGAGCCACCCAGGTGCCTGCACCATTTTTTTTTTTTTTTTTGGCAGTACATACCTGGAAACGTTTTAGGAGTCCATAAATAGGGAATACTATACAAACATTTTTAAAGATGTCAAAATAATATTAGGTCAAAAGGTACAGACTTCCAGTTATAAGATAAATAAGTCTTGGGGAAGATGTAATGTACTGTATGGTGACTGACTACAGTTAATATTACATTGGAACTTCGAAAGTTGCTAAGAGAGTAGATCTTAAAAGTTCTCATTACACAAAGAAAACTTGTATCTATGTGAGGTAATGGATGTTAACTAAACTTAGTATGGTGATCCTTTCACAATATATACAAATATCAAATCATTATGTTGTACAGCTAAAACTAATACAATGTTATATGTTGATTATGTCTCATTTTAAAAACAATAATACTAAGTTAAAAGAGCAAATAATAAACTAGTAGATAATAGGATGCACTTATTTCAAATAAAACAAAAGAAACTATGTATCCATATAGGTATCTCTCACTCTCTCTCTCTGCATAGGTCTCTGTTTGCTTAAAGATCATGTGGGGAGACAGAACTCACATTCACTATGCCCCCACACTATCTTTAAGATTGGATATTATCAAACTTCTTAAATATTTATCAACCTGAGAGATGACAAATGATTTTTAAAAAAAAATTTTTTAACATTTATTTATTTTTGAGAGACAGAGAGAGAGAGAGACAGATCATGAGCAGGCAAGGGGCAGAGAGAGGGGGGACACACAGAATCAGAAGCAGGCTCCAGGCTCTGAGCTGTCAGCACAGAACCCAACGCGGGGCTCGAACCCACGAACTGTGAGATCATGACCTGAGCCAAAGTCCGATGCTCAACAGACTGAGCCACCCAGGCGCCCCAGACAAATGATTCTTTAATGTTTTAATTTGTATTGTGAATGAGGCTGATAAGCTTTTTGGAAAATTGTCATCTGTTTATTTGTTTTTCCTGGGATGTCTTTTATGTCCTTTTAGTATATGAATCTTGCTGTTTCTTCAAAGACTCTGGCTTTCTGTGCCTGAGCCACCTCACATAGGAACCCCTGCTATAACTCAGTTCCCTCTGATTTCTGACATCAGCCACTCACTCGGTTGGCATCAAAGCCTGAGTGTCCTGATTTCAACTGCCTTGTTCTAAGTAGATATGAGAGGGGATTGGGTGGGCAGTTTGGGACACATATTTCAAATGAACTTATAAAGGAATAAGATGAAAAAAACTCTATGCTGGGAAGATAGAGTGCTATCAATATCTAGTCCAAAGCATCAAATACATGAATGGCAATAATAGTAGTCACAAACACCAACTTAGCCCTTCTCTGTGCTAGAAGCTGTCTTAAGCACATTGCATGCATTATCTCATTTCAGCCTTATGATAATCCTATGAGGTAGTTATTATTCATGTCACCATTTTCGTGATGGGGAACTGAGGCATCAAGAGGTTAACTCACTCCAGGACAAGCAGGGGGTAAGTGGATGGGCAGGTATGGGCAAGAGAAGTCTTAAGTTTCTGCTCTTGGCCTCTGTCCTACCCTCTGTCTCTAGGTAAGATGGAAGACATCCAAGTTCAAAGCTGAGCTGAGGCCTGATCTGGAACTGACAAGTAGGAGCCAAGAAATTGCTATAACAGTCTTGGAGGTGCCCCTGATCACCTTTCCCAGCCACTGGGTATCTGGTGATATATGAGTTAAACTGACTCAAAAAGCCAGAGAGACAATATTTCTGTCTGTATGAGTTTGGCTAACTTGATTATTGTATCAGTTAGAGTTAAGGGAGCTGTATATGATAGGAACTCAACAAAGAAATTGTTTAAATAAGATAAAGATTTACTTTTTTCCCCATATATAAGAGATCCAGAGGTAATTCAGAACTAATTTGGTGGCTGCAGGAAATTAGGGACCAGGAATGCCCCATCAGCTCTTTACTTGCCATCCCTTGTATGTGACCTTCATACTCAAGATCCAGGTGGCTACTGGAGCTTCAGCCATAGCATTCCTATTTCAAGGACAAAGGGACAAAAAGAAGAGAAAACAGTGGTGCATACCAGATCACAAAGTGTACTTCACAAAAGCTGCTGAATGTCAAGTCCCCTTATATATCACTGTTCAGAATGTAGCCATTTGTTCACAGCTGGCTCTAAGGAAGCTAGGAAAATTAGTTTTTATTTCTAGACAGTCAGTTACTTGTGTAATAATTCAGGGTTCTATTACTAAGGAAGAAATGTACAGTGGATATTAGGGAAGCAAGTAGCAGTTCCACCAAAAATAGCCCATTCTTGGTTGTCTGGAAGAGTTCACATTCCATAGTTTCAAATACTAAAAGACATCCTATTTATGACTCATCTGAGGAGCTGACCCAGGGACATTTTGGGTACCTCAAGGCGCAGGTAGGGAAGCAAATGCGAAACAGGCATAACAAACTCTAAGAAAGGATGGAGGGCCTCAGAAAGTAAGTTCTACTCCTTCACCATTTTTACAAGAGTCAGACTTGAACTTTGACAATTTTGCCTTACTTGGCCTTTCCTACCAGAAGGCTTCCATATCACAGTGTATGAGAGTCTTTAACTTCTCATCTTTGGAAAATAGAAGGAATATCCCAAGGTTCACCCAACATCTCCATGTAGTAAAAGCTGACAGGTCACTTTCTGAAGTCACCAATCTGCTTATTATCAGCCTCCTCATTTGAACTTATAAAGGAATGAACATCTTAACTCAGAGGGATGTGCCCAGGAATAGTGAGAAAAAACCAAAATGGGCCAAAAGAACAAGTAGTAAAGTTCTACTGAATATTTTAGAGCCCTAGTGGGGCAGACAGACTGTAATAAGTTCTAAAGGGCACCTGCAAAAGCTGTAGCTTCCTTAATTTTAGCTAACTGTTACTTTGGGAAGGCCAGAAATTATTTTCCACCTTAGAAAACATCAAAGAAAATACAGTAACTCACACCATTAAAGACAAAATAAAACCAACTGAAGTCCCAGCCCTCACAAAGAAGGGGGAAAACTGAAAGCAAGAATCAGAGAATTTGGGTATAAAATGATTTAACTCCGAGATTGGCAATCATGGCCCATGGAGCAAATCTGGTGCAATCTGTTTGAATATGGCCTGTTTTTACATAAACAATGGTTTTTGCTTTTTTAAACAGTTGAAGAAAATCAGGAGAAGGAAAATCCTTAGAGACATAGGAAAACTGTATGAAATTCGAATTTCAGTGTCCACGAAGTTTAAAGGGAACACAGACATGCCCACTGATTTACACATGGTCTGTGACTGTCTTCAACAGTAGCAGAGTTGAGAGTAGTGGTGACATTGGGCCCTTTATAGAAAAAAGTTCACTGAATCTTGATTTAAAGTACCAAAAAATGTGTGCCTCCACTCTCATCATGTACACATTGTATGAGCTAAAAAACTTACTTTTTAAAAAATTTTAATTTATTTATTTATTTTTAATATAATTTATTGTCAAATTGGTTTCCATACTACACCCAGTCCTCATCCCAACAAGTGCCCTCCTCAATGCCCATCACTCACTTTCCCCTCCCCCCCCATCAACCCTCAGTTTGTTCTCAGTATTTAAGAGTCTCTTATGGTTTGCGTCTTTCCCTCTCTGTAACTTTTTTTCCTCTTCCCCTCCCCCATGGTCTTATGTTAAGTTTCTCAAGATCCACGTATGAGTGAAAACATATGGTATCTGTCTTTCTCTGACTGACTTATTTCACTTAGCATAATACTCCTACAGTTCTATTCACATTGCTGCGAATGGCCAGATTTCATTCTTTCTTATTGCCGAGTAGTATTCCATTGTATATATAAACCACATCTTCTTTATCCATTTGTCAGTTGATGGACATTTTGGCTCTTTCCATGATTTGGGTATTGTTGAAAGTGCTACTATGAACATAGGGGTACATGTGCCCTTTTGCATCAGCACTTCTGTATCCCTTGGGTCATAAGGTAGTTTTATTTTTAATTTTTTGAGGAACCTCCACACTGTTTTCCTGAGCAGCTGCACCAGTTTGCATTTCTGCCAACAGTGTAAGAAGGTGCCCGTTTCTCCACATCCTCGCCAGCATCTATAGTCTCCTGATTTGTTCATTTTAGCCACTCAGACCAGCATGAGGTGGTATCTCAGTGTGGTTTTGATTTGTATTTCCTTGATGATGAGTGACGTTGAGCATCGTTTCATGTGTCTGTTGGCCATCTGGATGTCTTCTTTGGAAATGTGTCTATTCATATCGTTTGCCCATTTCTTCACTGGATTATTTGTTTTTCGGGTGTGGAGTTTGGTGAGTTCCTTATAGATTTTGGATACTAGCCCTTTATCTGATATGTCATTTGCAACTATCTTTTCCCATTCCATCAGTTGCCTATTAGTTTTGTTGATTGTTTCCTTTGCAGTGCAGAAGCTTGTTATCTCGGTGTGCTCCCAATAATTCATTTTTTATTTTGATTCCCTTGCCTTTGGAGATGTGTTGAGTAAGAAATTGCTGCAGCTGAGGTCAAAGAGATTGTTTCCTGCTTTCTCCTCTAGGGGTTAGCTGTAATCATCAAGACACTATGGTTTTGGCACAAAAACAGACACATAGACCAATGGAATAGAATAGAGAACCCAAAACTGGACCCACAAATGTATGGCCAGCCAATCTTTGACAAAGCAGGAAAGAGTGTCCAATGGAAAAAGAGAGCCTCTTTAACAAACGGTGCTGGGAGAACTGGACAGCAACATGTAGAAGAATGAAATTAGACCATTTTCTTACACCATACACAAAAATAAACTCAAAATGGATGAAGGACCTGAATGTGAGACAGGAAACCATCAAAAACTTGCTTTTTGAGTCTCAACATCCTCATTGTTCACATGGGAGTATTAACAACCTACTTCATAGACTGTTATGAGCATTAAATTAAATAGTTCATGTATAGCACTTACCTAGAACATGGCACATTGTCGATAAATGGTAGTTATTTTGTTATTTATTGTTTTGATGGGTACATTTTACTTCTCATTTAAGACTCAGCTTGCTTCGGGGCCCCTGCGTGGCTCAGTCAGTTGAATATCCTACTCTTGATTTCGGCTCAGATCATGATCCAGGATTCAGCCCTACATCCACTCAGTGTGGAGCCTACATAAGATTCTCTCCCTCTGCCCCTCTCCCCTGCTCGCATGAACTCTCTAAAATAAACAACAAAAAAATCTTTTAAAAAATGACTCAGCTTTTTTCTTGACCTTTCTTTGAACCCCTCAATTTGGATTAGATGTCTTTCTTCTGTGTTCTCACAGTATCCAGTGCTTATCTCAGTCATTTCTTACCACACTGTATTGTACTTATGTTTATGTCCCTGGTTCCCACTATGAGCCATGAGTTTTTTGAATAAAGAGATCATGACTTATTGGTATTTGTATTTCCAATGGTTATCACGGTGAACATGACATGGTAGTAGTGTTGGGAGTTGTAAGGGATCCTGCATTTCAGTTGGAGGATGTTACTTCCCAACACTGAACTCTAGGATTTGGAAGACCTACCTACTCATTCACAGAGTCTGTTGGTCCAAGGCACTCTCCTACTCCTCACAAAGGTAGACCTGGCCCAATATCTGTTAAGGAATGGGGTTGTCTTATCCCTTCTCCCAAACTTCTCAGTAGAGAAATCACTTCTCTCATGGAGAAGAGTCAGTAAGAAGGTGGGGAAGGAGGCCAGGAGCCTTACTGTAGTGGGGCTATCTCTCTGTGGGAACATGAAGCAGTGTAAATAATGTTGCCCTTTATCTACTGACTGCTCTTATCTAAGAGCCAAATGAATGGCTCCCATGCGATGGTGTTCTATGTTATCTCACTGTCTTTACTGTGCTCTAGACCTTTGTCATGATCACCATGTGAAAACCAATGATGCCCTTTAGGCAGTCACCTGCTACATAACCCAAGCATAGTCAGAGGCACTTGTTTTCAAAAAGAGGGGAAATGTATTTCTCATACTGAGGAAGATCAAAGGAGAAAAGGATAGTAATGGATATAGATCTTCTTTTAGTGAGTGAAGCAAAAAAAAAAAAGAAAAGAAAGAAAAAAGAAAGAAAGAAAAAGAGCTCTGTGGACCTGGTGGCATGTTGAGGGGACTGGAGTCCTTATCCTTATACTTACTCATCTTTAAGTGGAAGATGACTTTGCAAGGACAGTTGGTCTAGAAGTAATTTGTAAGCTCTTTCTACATCAGAACTGGTAGAGGACTTAGCAGTCTTGTCATCAAAGTTTCTCATATAGAAGTGAAATGAAAATAGGCCCACAGACTCTTTGCTTGAAAAAAGATTTTTGAAATGTCCTGGATTATATTCTGCTTGTCTGGTGTGTGCACTTTTGTAGGTTAAGACCATGACTATAAGGTCTGTTTCTTTGCCTTGGAGATGGTTGTCATATTGATACATCAATTTATGTAGGCAGCCTCAGAAAGTGAGGAGGATTTGGCAGACCTCAGGAAAGGCTGGAATATATATACATCTTGCCAAATACTCTTCATTCATTCATTCATTCATTCTTTTATTTAATCTTTTTTTATTGAACCAAGTACTACACAAGTTAAGACACATATTAATAAGCAAAGAAGCCATTGTCTAAATCTGTGGTTTCACAGTGTTTGTCCCATGTAGGAGCCAGAGCCTCAGTAAAAACAACTTGAAGTCAATAGTAACTCTTTCTGTCTCTTATAAAAGTCCTGCAGGTATTTAAAAAGAAGTATCCCAGAGGAAGAGATTAAAGGGAGAAGGTTTTTGAGGACAAAGACATGGAGAGGGATTCTTCTGAATGGGGGAAAGAGGAGAGATTTGGGTGTCCCCAGACCAGTAGGGATCTGTATACTATATACTGCTCTGTGGCTGCCCCTGAAGAGGAGACATGAATTTAAATGAAAACTATGATGAATACCTAGGGGGATGGGACCTGTATTGTGAAAGTTTTCAGCTTTAGGAGAAGTTTCCAGACTCCATTAGTGACAAAGAAGTCAACAACCATCAGAGGCCAGGGGGGGCTACTATGGGCTTAGACTCTGAGACGTCAGTGGTCCTCATACAGACTGGAAATTTTGAAAATCTCTCTCTCTCTTTCTCCTCCTTTCTCCTTCTGTCTCTCTTTCTCTCTAACTCTCTGTCTCTGTCTCTGTTTCTGTCTGTCTGTCTGTGTGTGTGTGTGTGTGTGTGTGTGTGTGTTTTAGATGTTACTTGTATATCCTATATTCTGGTGCAAACCTGGGACAGAGAGGGGACTCCAATAATGTCTGAGATTGGATATTCTGCCAGCCTGGTATGATGGGGTAAAGAATCAGAATTAAATTGAATTAAAGAAAACAAAGAAGTAATATTTCTTGTAGTTCTTAGTTTGTGTTCTGTATAGTGTAAATCTTGTTTCTCAGCATCCCACTCTCTTGACAAGTAATCTTAAGAACAGATAACTTATTAGATTCTCAATGACTTCCCAAACCATCTAACCACCATGGATTTTGGGGGAGAAATTTTTCCCTCTCCTTATAAAGAGTAGGACAATGTTATTTGTGGTATCAAGTGAACTATGGGAGATGCTCTTTTCTTAGATGCTTAGTACCAATTCATGCGGCCAAAGGCAAAGAGATAAAAGAAATAATGTCTCCTTTGTCTAACACCTTATGTTTCTATGAGTACAATTTAGAATTAGCTGGGAAGACTAAGAGACCAAAACTGGAAAATGATTCGCCCTGCCCAAGGCCAGAAGATGAAAGCAGAATCAACATCTACAGCATCAAACATTAAAGCCAGCAAAGCCAAATATTGACATTTGTCCAAAGAGCAGAAGAGGATCCAAAACAAGACATGAGACTAAAGGTCAGAAACCAAGAGCAAAATGGACTGAAATGGAAGAAGACTGGAAATAAGTTGCAGAGGGACCAGTAAAACTGTTTTCTAGGGAAGTTCTCAGTGTTTGGTGGATGGGGGCTGTTTCCAGTTTTTCCACTGGTCATATTGACTTCTTATTTATTTATTTTATAGCACAAAAACAGTAACTGGTAACAAAGTTTTTAAAAAAATGATCAGCAAAAAATACTAGTTCAAGAAAATTACTTCAGGGGCACCTGGGTGGCTCAGTCAGTTAAGCATCTGACTCTTGGTTTCAGCTCAGGTCATGATCTCACAGTTGTGAGATCAAGCCCCAAGTTGGGCTCCATGCAGAGC
This sequence comes from Cryptoprocta ferox, assembly GCA_028646485.1. NCBI lineage: Eukaryota > Metazoa > Chordata > Mammalia > Carnivora > Eupleridae > Cryptoprocta > Cryptoprocta ferox. Next base: position 18,119,183 of record CM053569.1, on the reverse strand, counting down.
ATGGAGTCTGCTTAAGATCCTTTCTCTTCCTCCCCATCTTGTACTGCGTGCAAACACACACACACACACACACACACACACAAAATCCCCCCAAAAAACAGAAAAAACCCAAACAAACAAAAAAACAGAAAGAGAATTATTTCAATCAACTCCTTTCAACCCTGAAAACTGAGAAGAGACCATAATTATATTTTGTCTGGTGGATCAGCACTATCTAGTTCTAAGAACACCAGTGCTTAGAGAGAAATCGTTTGACAACAATGTCCTTTACTGTATTAGACAGTTCAACTTGGCCTTTTGTTTCCTCTCTGCTTCCTGATGAGTATGGAATAAATTTGGGATAGGCATCATCTTAGACACAAAAGGTACAGAAATGGGAAGCCCACAGTCTAGAGGGCTGTCCAATAAAAAGACATAAAAATATAATGCAAGCCACAAGTGTGAGCCACGTGAAAAGAAACAGATCCAATTAATTTTAATAATATATTCTACATATTTAACTCAATGCATCAGAAATATTATTTTAATGCAATTGGCAAACAAATTACTAATAAGATAGTTTATATTCATATATATAAACTTTGTATATGAATCAGATAGGTTATCTTGGGATAACCTTAGCTCTCTTAGCTCTTTTGACCTCAGGGTGCCATTTTAAGAAATGAGTATGTAGCAAATTTGTGAAGTCTAGTGAATATCTTACACTTGTATCTCAATTCTGACCAGCCACATTTTAAGGACTTGATAGCCATGTGGTCAGTGACTACTGTAAGGACAAGAGCAAGTCAAGAGGAGCTCACTTTATACCTGAACATTGTGAGGTCATGAACTCCCTGAAGACATGGACTAAGTCTGCCCTGATTGGCATCATGTCCTCAGTGCCTTTCATAGTGCCTGGCAACTAGGAGGTGTCAATATTTGCTGAGTGAATAAATGGAATATTTAAGTTTTTCTTCTAGTCACCCTCTATAATCACTTGTTGCATCTGGAATTGCTACTTCTCTTGCTTTACTTCATACCTCACTTACTCCTAAACATTCCTGAGAGCCAAATACTTTGCACAAAATGCTGGATACTCCACTGTGGACCATGGGAGGGGGTGTGATGGATGATGGAATCTAATGTGACATTGTCACTTTTACTTTCCTTTAGATATTTAGTTTGTTACAGCGAACACAGCATTAACAGTATTTCTAGTGTGTGAATTTTTATGACCTATTTTGAGCACTATTAGTTTATCAAGTCTTTATTTTGATTTCAGAATATTTTCTATGTTTCTATGTGTCATGTTGTATTTTAGGACCAATCATTTTCCAAAGGAATTTACTTCCAATTTTATAACACAAGTCATTGGAAAATAAGGAATTGAAAAATAATTGACTGTTTAGATAGTTTCTGTTTGATTCCACTGATCAGATTCCATCAAGCCCTCTGAGTCAGACACACCCTATGGTGATCCCTCAATGAGTCACACTCTTCTAGACTTCTCTCTCTTTGTAGGAAAAACTAGTAGCTTCCTTGCAACTAGTAGAATATGGTAATGGTGAAGGGATATCACTCCTTTGATTAGGCTATGCTATGTAAGACTTCATATTAGCAGGCTAGAGAGAGAGACTCTCTTACTGACCTTGAAAAAATCATATCGCCATATTGTACACTGCTGAAGGAGAGAGCCACATACTGTGGGCAGCCTCTAGGATGTGTGGGTAACCTCTAGCTATGCCAGCAAAGAGATGGCAGCCTTATAACGAGAGTGAAATGCATTCTACCAACAATCTGAAAGAGCTTGGAAGTGAATTTTTCCTCACATAAGCTTCCAGGTGAGAATACAGACAATAGACACCTTGACTGTATCCTTTTGAGATCTTGAGCAGAAGACCCAGTTAAGCCATGCCTAGACTCTTAACCCATGCAAACTGTGAGATAATAAATGTATGTTGTTTCAGTCACTAAATCTGTAGTAATTTGTGACAAAATATATCCTTGTTAACATAACCTGATACTTGGGCACTTTATTTTTAAATTTTTAAAAATGTTTTTTATTTATTTTTGAGAGACAGAGAGAGACAGTGTGAGCAGGGGAGGGTCAGAGAGAGAGGGAGACACAGAATCTGAAGCAGGCTCCAGGTTCTGAGCTAGCTGTCAGCACATAGCCCGACATGGGGCTCGAACCCAGGAACCGTGAGATCATGACCTGAGCCGAAGCCGGACACTCAACCGACTGAGCCACCCAGGCGCCCCACTTGGGCACTTTTTAAAAAATGGCTGAAATATTAAAGAGTAAATATATGTAGGTGTGTGTCTTTGGAACCTCATTTCCCACTGTTTTCCTGGGTATACTTAATGCTCCAATCATACTGCACTTAACAATTCTCCAAACTGACCATTTCACACCTCTGCTGGGATGCCCCTCGTTTCACTTGTCTACCCAGAGAATTCCTCCTTCACTTTCAATCTTAGTGCAAATACTTCCTATGGAAATCTCTGAACTTCCCAAGTAGAATTGATCACTCCTTTCTTCCATCAAGGCACTTTGAAGCATGTTGTGTCATTCTACTCATTACACTGTTTTACAACGGCAGATTTAGGTGTCTGCCTTCCCTCTCGACCTTGAACTATTGACAGCAGAGGCTATGTTATATTCACCCCTTATGTACCAAACCCCTAACATAAAATGTTAAAGTAAACATCTAAATCTCAAATTATATAGACATATTTGCATTTCCCCAAAATGCATCTAATTAACTTCTTTGATGGTAGAGAGTTTCTTTGCCCAGCTATTTAAAATTCCTCATTTAGACAGTGTAGCTTATATAGTATGAAGACTCATAAATCAGTCTCATCATTTTTTGAAATTAAGAAGAAAAATTTTTGTTTAGAAGCCAGATTCTCAACATTATATAGCATCAGATTTTCAAAACTTTCAGTTGGATTCACTGAATTCAGTTGGATTCATCTATGAATCACACAGATTCTCTTGGGATAGAATCTGGTTGCTGACAATAATTTCAGTGTTCCCTTAGCTCTTCTGACCTTGGGGTGCCATTTTAAGAAGTGAGTACGTCATTACATTCCAGGACACATGGGTCCAAGAAAGAGTTAACTGCGATCCCCTATTGCTTACTTGACAACTAGTGAATTGCTCATATACTAGGCTGTTTTATTATGGAACAAAGGCTTCAAAACTATTTTTTTTAATGAGACATTTGGATTAAATTTATTTCTAGAATATTCTCTTAGAACAACTCTTTTCTCAAACAAGTGTCATGAAAAAGTTTATTTTTAGATTTAAGGTTTACAAGAGCTGCAGTGTACTTGGCTCTGTATGCTAGATTTTTATAGCCCTCTCACTTTCCTCAGATGAGAGGGCTATTAATGTTGCCTTCCAAATAGTTTTGGTTCTGTAAAGAAGGTTTATAAAAAATCATTTCAGGCCTTGGGAAAACAATTAAGTCAGTTCAAATGCCATATCAAACATTTGATATGATATCCAATGAAATACAGGGTGGATAAAAATATAATTTTAAAAAGAAATGCTAAAGAATATTTGGATAACATTATATAGAGCATAATATTCTGTCTTTGCATGTTAGAAAAGAATCTGAGAGAAAGCTTCTTCTTGTTACTGTTTAATTACTCATTACTGTTATTTTCATTTAAATGTTAAAGATATCTTTTAATAGTTCTTTCTCTTCTATAGAAACAGAATAGAAAAAAAGCATAAAACAATATTCATAGAACAGGTGTTAAGAATGGACTACTTCAATAAGGTCTAGTCTGCAGACAAAAATGGAAATAATTCTCATATATGTAGAAACAATGATATGGAAACAATGAGAAGAATGGATTTTCTCTTGTTGCTCCCACACGAGCAACATTCTATTTTCAGGAAGTATACAGCATTGCCAAAATGTTAGCTTTCATAGCTGTGAATTTTCATTGCTCTTATAACAGTAAAATCATATATATTTTGCCCATGAAGTTTTTACTTATGAATTCATAAGTAGGATACCTGGGTATGTTGTTCTCAGTCATTAATGCAAAGGTAAAATTGTTCTTTCATGGCAGGTGGGCCAATTAACATCTTTAAAAGGAGCCATCATTATGATAACAAAAATCTTGGGTTTGCTCATGAATAATGGTTCATCTCAAAAGCACTTTGAAAACATTGACTAATTAATATGACTCAGAAGACTCAAATAAAAATATGTTCTCTGTCCTTAAACTTTGAGCACTTTGGGAAACAAAGAATAATCAATAGGGAAATTATATTCCTCCTTGTTATATTACAGCTTTTTTACAACTGTTTGTGTCAGAATGAGGACAACCTACATTTTACTATGGGAAGCATATTTTATGATAATAGTCACACTTTTATATTGGGAGGCATGGTAGAACTGATAACCTATGACTCTACTAGCAAAAACACTTCAAAATAACAGTTAAGGTACAGACAACATTCTTTTGAAGGTATAGAGAGCTTAGATGACCAATAAGTAAGGGAAGACACAGGACACCAAGAGAACTATTAAAAAGCGAGTTGATATCATGGAACTGTGGGCATCCCGGAATGAGTGACTGTCAGTTTTTGTAACCTAGGGTGTTAGCTGTGTACACTGGGACAAGAGAGAAATGAGCCCACATGAGACAAAGGATTGTAACTGAGGTCACTGTGTTAGCTGTCACTCTTCAAGGGCTATCATTTTAGAGAAAGGGTAGACTAGATACAAATGGCCCATTGGCACAGTGAGACAACAAGGAACCTTGCCTGTCAGCTTGCGCTCTGAGTGGGAACAGTTTTTCCTGATATATTTAACCATGGGCATGTTCTCACTTGGATAAGACATTATACTTTTTACTGTCTGTGTGGTTTGAGAATTCCATGGTGACAAATTAACATAAAAATGGTTCTGACATTTTTCAGAAGGTCAAATTTTTCTTCTGCAGGATGTACTCTCAACTATGACACATAGGATTTTTATAGAGAAATCCTTTCAGAAGAAAAACTTACGATGAAAAATTGCAAAGCAATTGAGGAAAAAATTCACCATGAGAATCAGCAGACACAGCAAATAGCAGGAATTTCAAATGATAGAATTATTGTACAGAAACTGTAGAATATGTGCATTTAAAATGATCACAGGGGGCGCCTGTGTGGCTCAGTCGGTTGAGCATCTGACTTCACTTCAGGTCATGATCTCACGGTTCATGAGTTCGAGCCCCACGTTAGGCTCTGTGCTGTCAGCTCAAAGCCTGGAGCCTGCTTTGGATTCTGTGTCTCCCTCTCTCTCTGTCCCTCTGCCACTAGCACTCTGTCTCTGTCTCTCAAAAATGAATAAACATTAAAAAAAAATTTTTAAATGATCACAGAACTACAAAAGGACTTTAATAAAAGATAAAAGAATAAGAAACTTTGGAAAAAAATAGGAAAAATTGAAAAGAAATCAAACAGAACTTCTGGAAATGCAAACTACAGTCATGTATTTAGGAACTCAATGGATAGAATAAATTCCAGATTAGATACATTGGAAGAGAGAATTAGGGAAAGTAGAAGGCATATCTGAGGATATTATTGGCATGGAGGGGTAAGTACATAATACGAAAAAGAGGTTAAAGAGATGCAGGTTAGAACAAAGAGGGCTAACGTATGTTTAACAGGAGTACAGAAAAAAAGGTGGGGAGAATTAGGAAGAGGCAATGTTTAAAGAGAAAATGGGTGAAAATATTCTAGATTTGATGAATGGCATGGATTCTTACACATGAAACTTCAAGAAGAACCTAATAGGGTGGAGAGGGGTTAGATACATCTCTGCCAAACTGCAGAATACT
>CM053569.1:18051203-18112854 GCA_028646485.1 Cryptoprocta ferox | reverse complement strand
ACAAAGAGGGCTAACGTATGTTTAACAGGAGTACAGAAAAAAAGGTGGGGAGAATTAGGAAGAGGCAATGTTTAAAGAGAAAATGGGTGAAAATATTCTAGATTTGATGAATGGCATGGATTCTTACACATGAAACTTCAAGAAGAACCTAATAGGGTGGAGAGGGGTTAGATACATCTCTGCCAAACTGCAGAATACTGTAGACAGAGATTATCTTAAAAGCAGCTGGAATGAAAATGACAGAATACTCTCTAAACACTCTAGAGAGCAAAGCAAACCACTGCATGCTACAGGTGGTGGCCAAGCATGCAGATTTGCAGGGCAGGTGGGGGCACTTTTGTGAGCAAGAGGTCTTAAGTACACTGTGTATCATTCCTGTCGGGAGGGCTGTTCACATCAGGAAGATTGCAAAAGACAGGTCTTCCAGAGCGGAGCAAGCAGAAGGAGTCAGGAATCCAGAGTGCGTGGGAAGCCTGGAGCACAGGCCATAGTTTCATGGGAGACACACCTCTGGGTGGGATATGCAGAGGGAGTTGGGGTGCCAGTGTGGGCAGGATTCAGTGTGCCTATTGAGAGGACCAGAAGACGTGACCAGCAGACCAGGTTGCAACTACAAGACTGCCAAGGGGCCATATATTTTGGATATGTGGCTAGGGCAAGGCATCACGGAATGTCCTCATAACCACGTCACTGACTGACAGTGCATCCAGAAACAGCGGAACTCCTTCCTATTATAATACCTCTCCTTGCCCTCTACTGGGAAGCTTCATATCACGCTCAACTGTAAAACAATGCTTAAAGGAATTTCTTCCATTATCACAGAACAAATATTGAAGGGAGAATTCGGATCTGAGAAGCAATAAACTGATAGCTGACATAATAAACTTCAGATAACAGGAAGTAGAACACAGAAGGAAGGAGTGTGATATAAGAAGTTAGGTGAGTCAAAAAAAAAAAAAAAAACCCAACAGATAATACTGTGGCCAAATCTAAATGGCAATGGCTGTATTTAAAACAATAAAAATATGATTCATTTGGAGGGTGTAAAAACAAGATGGAAGTAAAATACTGGAAAAGAAACATATAAAAAGAAAAGGCATGGTAAGAATGAAAGTTTTCAAAGTCATTTTGGTGTTATGGAAGGAGGGAAGAGATGAACTTCTTTTGGACTCATTTTTTTTTTAATTCCTCTTATCCTCCAAGTCTAATCTGTTAGCAAGTTTTTCCAGCTACATCTTCAGGCCATACTCGGGATTAGGTTCATCTTACCTGCCACCACCGATACCATCCTGGCCCAGACCACAGTACTTTTTTGCATGTACATTTCAATTACCTTCCAACTGTTCTCCTTGGCTCTGCCCTTTGCCATTTCCATGCACTCCACCCCTCATCCCCACAAAATAAAATAAGCATCCGAGTGACCTGGTTGTGATAATATTAATATTTATCACTATGCCTCCCTCCGATAACTTTCCATCTAAAAAACAAAAGCAGAAACAAGCCCAAAACAAGAACAACACAAACCTTGCAGTCTCACTTAGCATAAAAGCCAAAGATCTGAAAATAGCTAAATGTCTGCACATAATCTCCCTCGCACTCCCAACCCAGTGCCTTTCCTGCTGAACTCATCATTCCCTACTTTCTCCCTTACTTATTCTACTTAGCTTCCCTGGCTCCCTGGTGTCCATTGAGCATACCAAGAATCTCCTACTTGCTATTTCCCCTTATTTCAGATATCTGCATGGTTCACACCCTCACTTTCTTGAGTCTTTATTCAAGTGTGTTTCTCTCAGGGAGCCCCTTCTTGTCAATCCTACTCAAAATCCAGACCTCTTCCTTTTCCCATCCTAGCACTCCTTATCTTATTTATTTTTCCATTATTCTTATCAATATCTAAAGTCTACATACTTCATTCTTTCCTTCCCTTCCTCATAAAATATCAAGATACTAAATATCTTCATTTTCCCCATTTGGAAAGTAACCTTCATGATGCCAGGAACTTGTATTTTTATTGTTGTTTTCACTGCATCTTAAGGTTCTAAAGTTGCGCTTGGCATTAACCAGTCCAGTAGTAGCCATTTAATAAACATTTGTTGGGTCAGTAAATGTATGAATGAATGAATGAATGAAGCCAAAATGAAAATGAAGAGAACTATAGAAAAATTAAAAAAACACAACTAACAAGCTTGATCTAATGGACTTATATCAAACTCTGTACTTAACAATTAGAAAATACACATTTTTGTGTGAAAATATATTGATCATTTACCAAAACCAATTATGTATCTACCTCCAAAGCACATCTCAGTGAAAAACCAAAGTTTCAGTAGTAATATACTAAGTCCTTTCTATAACCACAACATAATTAGAAAACAAAAACAAAAATTAAACTAAAAACTTACCAGATGTGATTGGAAAGCAAAGCATTTAAAAAATGAGACTTTCTAATGACCCACTGATTAAAAAGTAGTCATTATGGAGTTCAGAAAATATTTAAAATGGAAATCATGAACTTTTTACATATCAAAAATCTAAAATAGTACTATAGGGAAACATGTAGTGTGAGGAGGAAAAAACCCCAGCAATTTAAACAAAGCACAGGAAAAGAAATAATAAATTTTTAAGCAGAAATAAATGAAGTAGGAAACAAAAAATACAGAGGATCAATTACCCCCAAAATGACTCGACGTAAACAGGAATACAAACATAGACAAACACAGGAACCAACTGATAAAAAGAGAGAATACACAAATACACCCAAATATTAATAATTGGATAAAAAGGGAATTGGGAATAAGTATACACAGCAGAGTTTTTATGAAGAAATTATAATGAATATTTTTATGCCAATACTTTTTAAACATTAGAGAAAATGGACAATTTCTAAAATTACAGTGAAATTATTTTCACCAGCTAATAATTTCATTAACATTTTAAATTTAAAATAAAATAAAATAAAATAAAATGTAGTAAAATCATATTATCCTATTAAGTAAATATGCAGTAAAATCATATTAAGTTTCTAAAGAAGATGAACATTTAGTTTTCTCCTTCCAATTATCTTTGGCAAAATGCTAAAATGATATATTCTTCCTTTTACAGAGGTTTAGAATTCAAAAGCGCATTAATCAAAATCCATTAAGTTGCAATTTCATATCAAACTTCTAGATAAAAGGATTTATTGGTTCATAAAACTAGAACTTCACAAGTGTTTGTGGCTTCAGGAGGTCTGGATCCAGTAGTTCAAATAATGCTATCAGTAAATTGCTTTGTTCTATCTCTGTTTTGGCCCTGCCCTCCTCAGTTTTGGAGTCATTCATATGAAATGACTCTAATGCGGTGGTTAACTCGGTCACCAGAATTTCTAGGCTTACATCATCTTCATAGCTAGCGATCATGGAGAACAAAGAACTCCTATTTCCTGAGAGTTTCTGCACAAGTCCTGAGGGTTAACACTAATTGACCTGCTGACATCATGTGTCCATCCCTCAATTGATCCCTTTGAACAAAGGAGGGGGTTGTTCACCATGTGTTTCTTTGTTGGATCAAGGGGATGGAATCCTCCTTTCCACTCCATACGGATCCAGAGCTGGGAGAAGGAATGATTCTCCAAAAGAAAGACATGTTGCAAGAGACACACATAAAAGGGTACCAACTGTCTCTAATAGATGCCATGCTAGTAAAAATGATGCAGAGTTTACTAAATAAATATTTTTACCTGCCACATCCAGAGACCGGCAATGTCTATAATGTAAAGTGTCAGAGAACAACTCTTCCTTTGTCTGCTTCTCTTGTCCAACAGCAGCAATGAAGCTGGGATATGAATCTAATTTGAATTTACCTTTCTGCATAGATAGTTCTCTTTTGTTGTTATTTTGTCCCCGTATTTCCAAGTGTCAGGAGCATGGTGTCCCCTCAACATCACCAACTAATATCAGTTGGGCTAATAATTAGCTGCACTCCCGGGACTCCCCTTCTCTTTAGGATCCTACCAAAAAAGAAAGTACTGGACCTGGGGTCCAGGAGGAAGGAGGCATCTTTCCCCTTGGCCCTGTTTCCACTATTTAGAGAAAAAGGAGAGAACATAAGAACGAAAAGAATGGGAGAAATTGGAGGGAGACAGAGAAAGAATTCTGCTGTTGTTTGCATGGGCCATGAGGTACTTTAGTTGTGCCATGTGGAGTTAGGTGAAATTTGAAAGGGCAGCGAGAACAGAATATCATATGTTGAGATTATGTCAGTTAAGTATTTGATAAACTGTAAATTACTGTGTGAATGTAAGAAATTCAACTATATTTTATCTGGCATTCTTATCTCTCTTTTTTTAGTTTTTTTTTTAACAGTTATAACTGAGCAAAGTATGTTTCACAGAACATTCTGTGACACAGACTGTGAGAAAATATTTCCACAATCACATAAATTTGGTAAATCCAACATATTCTGTACTCAGTTTGTCTTACAATTTTCATTTACATATTATAGTTTATAAATACAGAAAACATCAAGTGTTATTTAGCCTGGTATTGACTATAAGACCTCCCACCCTTTCCCCTTCCTCCCCTTTTTTGGAGGTAAAATCTGTGCAGTATCATGTCTTTACACATACTCTGGGAAAGAATAATTTTTCTCCCTTCACAGGGGAACTAAATGGAGAATCCGTAATAGACTTACAAGTAGAATTTTGTAGTTTTCCCATGCTACTGCTTCTCCTTTCTTTTTTCTTCTTTCTGTCTCTATCTCCCTGCTATTGATATTAATCATAAAAAATGCTGATTGCCTTCAGAGAGTCTCATTCAAAATGTACAATGAAGTAATTGATATATATCTTCACTGCAGGAATGAAAGATAGAGGAGTCAGAAGCTTGCCTGAGGTCATGTGATTAAGAACAAGAGCAATGACCGCATTATTGCTGAAAACAAAAAATAGCTGCATTGTGACGGAGTTAAAAAAAAGAATGGGGTCCTGCTAGAGACAGAGGTGAAACAACGGAGTTTCTCACAGATGGAAGTCAGCCCAGCTTATTATCCTAAACTTTGCAGTCTTAAATCATTGTTCTCAAGGATACTTGGAGACAAAAGCATACTTATATAATCACAACATAGTTGTGGTGAAATTATGCATACCATTAAACAGTGTCCATGTTCATGCACATTAGCCAATAAAAATACCTATAACAGTTAAGACACATAAGGTAAGATCAGGTTTTGGAAGACGTGGAGGAGCTGAAATTCCAAGGCTGGCACAGGTCAAGTTTGGCATTATTGCTTTTGGATTTTCAGAACAGGGGCATAGCCACAGATTTGCCAATCAACGCCTGAACCACATTCAATTCAAAGAGTTCAATACTTATTGACTAGCTGGAAAAAGGAAAGAAAGGAGGGATAGAGGAAGAGAGGAAGGGAAAACAGTTGTTAAGTATAAGCAGCAAGTCTTCTCAGCTCCTGGGTCCATGTTCTCCTTACAGCGTGGCATTGAGTCTATTAGCCTTTATAAGACAAGTCATTTAAGGTCTTGGAGTCTTTGTTTTGTCATCTGTAAAATGGGAGCGATGGTACCTTTTTAGCTACTTTGCAGATTTTTTAAAGGCTGAACCGAAAGAGGCAAAACCTGCCAGGGGTTTGCCATGAGAGGAAAACAATACAGATGCCTTTATATATTTCAAACATAATAATGAACACACCTATATCCAAATTTGGACTATGTGGCATGATAAATATAACACACATGTGGCATATGTATGGGCCAAGTGAGGATTTGTGCCTAAGTGAGCACTCTGCAGTCTGGCAGACGGACTACACACAGCACAGAAAACAAAATATTAAAAATAGGAATTTAAAAAATAGTATGATTGAATTGTTTTAATGGATTAAATAAAAGTCACTTACAGTGTTGTGAAACAGAGATGTTAATATGGGTTCTGGATGGTTATTTGGAACTGAATCCAACTATTCTCTTTGGCCTTGGCTCTCAGCTTTGATCTTATTTGCTGTCTTTTCTTTGCATTTGGTGTGTTCCTAACCTGACAGATATGTTTCAGCCTCCCAGAGGAAGTGGAAGTTGCTAGATAATCACATTTGATGAAATGATTTCTCTGCACACCTTTCTACCTAAGACATACTGGAATTAGCACTTCAAGGTTGCCACAAGCTAGGATTTGGTTTATCCTTAGGAGCAGGAGTGTGGCTGCAAATTTGCCAGCCAATGACAGGACTGCATGCCTCCCTGACTCGAGTCAAGGCTGCTAATGAGGTTTATTTGTCTGCTTTCACAAGTAGCACCATTGCTGACACCTTCTACGAAAGATGAGTGCAAACTCACAGACAGTTTTGTTTCCTGATGATTCCTTTTGGATGTTTAATATTCTAAAAAACAACTATTGAAGTAAAAATTTTTGTTGTCAGTTTTTCAGGCTTCTTTGTTTTGAGTTTGTTTTTTTCACTTGTGGTTTAAAAAAAAAAAGTGCCTCAGCCTGCAAAGGTCAGTTCCTGGAAATCTTTATATGAGCCCCAGGTAAACTTTATTTATCTGAGTTTATCATACTGAAATTGCTTGGGCCTGCACATACACAAAAAATCTTTTGATTGTGGAGACCACACATCTGTTGACTAAGCTGTCAAATTTGTAGACTGATTGACCTGGAGATATGATTTCAATTATAGTTTTTGATGGTTCTGGAATTTGTATCAAGAGATAAGATGTTTGGCTCTAGGAGACAATTTCTATTGCTGGGGACAGGGGATGTACATCATCGTAAGTGCATGAAATTTTCCAAACCAGTTTGGTTAGTGTACTCTATGAGTTTTGTAGTCATTTATGTTTCTTCCTTGCTAAATTGAAGGCGAACCTGTTTTGTAGAAGTCACATATGCACAGCCTTACTTCAGAGTCTTGCACATCACAGATGTGGTTTGAATCCCAGAGGCTCTATCTCCTAGTCTTGGAAACTTGGACAAATGCTTCACCTCACTGAGCCTCAGTTACTGCTGGTGATAAGAAAATAGTGCTGCCTGTCAGGATGCTTGGAATGATTAAAATTACCTTAGTACTGTGCCTGGCATATTACTGTTATCAACTAGCATCCCCTAAAGGGCCGTATTTAAAATCTTTGTTGCATGTGAAACATGATTCACAGCTGATAAGGTATTGACATTTTGTGTATGAAGATCTCAAGTCAAGTATTAAAATGTCCTGTTTTAAAGATGAGATGGGGTACCTGGGTGGTTCAGTCGGTTGTGTCTGAATCTTGACATTGGCTCAGGTCATGATCTCCTAGTCAGGAGCTCAAGCCCTGCATGGAGCTCTGCACTGGGCATGGAGCCTGCTTAAGATTCTCTCTCTCCCTCCCTTTCTGCCCCTCTCCTGCTGGTACTCTCTCTGAAAGAAAGAAAGAAAGAAAGAGAAAGAAAGAAGGAAAGAAAGAAAGAAAGAAAGAAAGAAAGAAAGAAAGAAAGAAAGAAAGAAGAAAGAAAGAAAAAAAAGAAAGGAAGAAAAAAAGATAAAAAGAAAGAAAGGAAGGAAGAAGGAAGAAAGAAAGAGAAAGAAGAGAAAACCCAGTCTGAGAAATATAAAATGGATTTTTCAAAAGTCACATTGCAAATCGTGGCAGAGCAGAAAATATGTCTTAGATCAATAATACCTCTTATTGTCTCTAACAAAGATCCTCTTCTTGACCAAACTCTACTCAGGCATTCCTGAGTTCTTTTTCAACTAGGCTCAACTTTTGGATCCCCATGTTTGCTTCTGCAGTGTCCGATTTTAGTAAGAATCCTGTCAGGTAAGTGTAGCCAGAATCCCGACCTCAATTATCTGATCACCCTTGATATCTAATTGGGTTCCTCATCTTCCACCATCCCCCAAATGATGCCTGATCATCCTGGTCTGCCTTCAGCACGAATTCTGTTAGGCTGGTGTAGCGAGAATCCATTCCCCTTCCCAACTCTTTGCTCTTAGTAATTTTCTATCCACGGGCCCTCACACTCCTCCTTGTCTATGAATTCTCACTTGTCCAGGCTGTGTTGGGAGTTGAGCTCAATCTCTCTCCCTCATGCTAGACCTCCTTACAGTTGTCTCCTGTCCCTTACAGACAGGGATATCTCTACTGTCCCTCTTTGAATGAAGTCCACCTTCCATATTTAACAAGTGTTATGAATAATCTTTTCCTTAACAGCTACTACAGAGCTTGGCTCTCTGTAGGTCTTAATGACGGTTTTGCTGAATAAATGATTGAATGATGTACCTGAAGCAAAAATTCATTGTTATTTTTATTGTGCTACACCTGCATGTCTAAATCAGGGTCCTGTTTTTGCTGATGACAGCAGAATTATGGATATGCCGATAAATTAAAGCGTGCTTAATGTTAATGTGAACGGAATCACACTTGCCTTTTCCGGAATATTAGAGGGATCCCCTTTTCAAATGAGTCTCATTGAGTGCACAATCTTCAGGGCACTGCATTCAAAGGGCTGAAGCACCCTCAGCTATCTGGAAAGAATGATTTACCCACAACAATATGCTGATAGATATCTTGAAGAGGACAAACCCTTGGTACCCAAAGTCCATGTAAGCCACAGTACATGCTGTGTTAGGAAAAGGAAACATGCCTGTATCTGAATGAGCAACAACACATTCTTCTGATTTCCTGAGGCTGTCTGGTGCACAAGGACATTCTTTCCTGAGTGGGAAAGGTAACAGTGATCCAATAGGAAGGCCAACTGCAATTTGACTGGACTTTATATTTGAGGACCAAGAAAAGATTACTGGGAGAAGATATTTGTCACTTATTTATGGCAAAGAAAATTTAATGGTGAATTAGAGTAGAGATCTCTCCAACAAACTGATTTCTGACTGCACAGCCTGCTAGAGTAAATAGAATGGCAGATAAAGAGAGAGGGGCTGGGTCCGAGTTCCTAGTCCACCATTAAGTAGCAATGTTGCTTTCACCAAGTTCCGCAGCCTTTCTGAGTTGAATTCTCCTCTATGAATGAGTTGGTTAAACATATAGTATCAGAGATTCCTGGAAGTTTAAAAATTCTTAATCTGTATTTTTATAGGAAATGTTTTTAATTCACTAAAATTAACCCCCCCCCCCAACAAAACCTCCTGCATTAAAAAAAAAAAAAAAAAAGGAACTGGGTGACAATCAGCATTGAAAGAGAATTAATTCCATTAGCATTTAAAAAAATCTCAGTGGTAATATTTCCCTAACAATGACTCCCATTGATGGCGTTGAGTGGGCCATTGTGCCTTCTGCCAGTTAAACAGACACCACTTTATTCTTAGCAGCTGTGATCCCTAATTGGAAAGGGGGACTGGTCCAAAAATGATAAAAGGGAATCACATCACAGTGCTGAAAATCAGCGTGGCGCTTAGTGGTTTCTACCCCCCTGGTTACCATGCTTCCCTTCAGCTTCTTGTCAAGGAATTTGCCCTTTGGAGACTCAAGTCCCACAGTGGCTCAACTTTTGCTTTTGGGTATCTGCCTGCAAAGGTTCCTTTTGTTTTCTTTATTTCTAAAAAAAAAAAAAAAAGGTAAAGACTTATTGATAGAACCAATTCTTTACCAATGTAGTAGCCCCAACGCTTGAGCTTTACTTAGACTTAAACAGATTCTCATATTTTCCATTTCCAAATAATTTTGAAATAAGGCAAAGCAGAAGAAAATATATTGATTCTTAAATCAGGAATCTAGCTCTGAGGAGAGATGATTCTTTAGATTTATTGAAAACAATAGTCATCATTTCTTGCCACTCTCTTTGCTGGGAAAGCTCTTTAAGTAAATGCCCAAGGCTCTTACCTTCACCCATTTCAGGGTTTTGCTCAAATATATCTTCAGTGAGCCCTTCTGTGTTCAACCATGAGCACTACCTTCCACCCTACTTCCTGTTCCTCATCCCTGATTTATTTTTCATGATAGCATGTTTTTCCCCCACAGTACCTCATCAAAGGTAGGATCTTTCTGGATTTTGTCTGGATCTCAAGTTCCTAGAACAGTATTTGATACACAGTGTGCTCCCTATAGTGTTTGTTGAATGACTGAATGTTGAATGGCATACAAGAAAGCACTCTAATAAATATTTCATAAATGGATGAATGAATCATTAAGAAAGGGAGTCCTTTGAATTCCTTCTGGTCCTTTGATTTTTATTCTGGCAGAGCACAGAAGTAAATTAGCTTGCCATTTGATGTAGCCTTTCTGAAAGTCACCTACTTCTACAGTGTTTCTGCACTGTTAGGGGTGATTTCACTTACTCTTCCCAGGAGAGCAAGGCTGTTGAACATTAAAGGGACATGCTAGAATTTGCTATGATTTCCCTCTGGCTCTCTTTTATACCACTCAGTTCTTGTCTTGGTTTCTCCTGGAGGTTTTGTTTCCCCTTGTCCTCCCCAAGGATCTCTTATTCCACATTCAAATACTGCAGTTCACTGATTTAAAGTGCAAGGACATAGAACCAAGGCATGTTAATTTTGGGTAGAGCCATCGAGTCCAGTGGCTCCATATCTTCCTGTACTTTGTAATGACCTGTGGGCTTTTATAAGTACTGACACTCAGGTCTCCCCCCAAACTATTAAATAGAATCTCTGAGGCCAGGACTACATCAGAATCATTTAAAAGCTCTCTTGCTGTATCTATTGTGTAGCCAGAGTTGAGAACCACTGACCTGTTCTGCATGTCAAAAGCAAGGTGGTGGCAGAGTTATGCTCCCTCTGGAGGCTCTAGGGCAGGATCCTTTTCGTTGCCTTTTTCTGTTTCTGCTGTCTGTGGCCACTCCTTCCATTCACTGGCTAATGATGAGTCCTTCCTCCATCTTCAAGGCTGGTAGTGCAGCATTTTCAAATTTCTGTCTGCTCTTCACATCACCTCCTCCCCTCAGTGTATCTGAAATCTCCCTCTGCCTATCTCTTATAAAGATACTTGTGATCGAATTTAGAGTCCACCCAAATAATCCAGGATAATCTCCTCATCTCGAGATCTTTGGCTTAATCACATTTGTAGTGATACTTTTACCATATAAGGTAACATTTATAGGTTCACAAGGTTAGGATCCAGGGTCTTTGGGAACCATTATGCAGTTGACCTGCCGGTGTTTAGGGACCAGCCCAGATCCCATAGCTGACACTAGCAAAAAAAGCTGGTGTCTAGGTTCCTGTTCCCATTGGAAGCCTCATTGCTACATTTGCATCAAATGTAGTAATCTTTTACTACCTTCATAGAATGAATCTGACTCTGTTTTTGTCTTCTAATGGGGCGAGGAGTCTCCACTATGAATTATGTATTGACCAGGTTTTTGAATAATTATGTTGGAGCTGATATATATATTTCACACAGTCCACTTTCCTTCTGAGGCCTGAAGCCCTTCCTATCACCAGATATCTAAATATACATTATCTGTTAGTGTGAAGAAAGTCAACAGAGAGAATCAGAGAATAGTCAAACCCTCGACTTTCCAGCTTTGAAAATTTCAGAAAGACTGGAAGCATATTTGATCCAGTATAACTTCTCCAGACCATAGTGCCAGTTTCCCTACTTTAGACTAGGTAAAGACTGCATGATATAGAGGAAAGAGAGAAGGGAAGGACTATATGGATAAGATAGAGTTCCAATGCCAGTCCTGAATATGGAACATCTGGAGCTAGGAGCAGGAAGCAGCATGGGGCCAAGTCATTATTCCCAGGCCATCTACTCTGGACAGGTCTCCCCAACCACATCCACAGCCTCATCACGTGCTGGTCATTAGCTGGAATAATACCCAATTGTGCCTCGGATTTACTTAGTCCTTCCCTGACCCACCCTGTGTAGACAACATACTTTCTATGGTCAGGATGCTCAGGAAGAGAGGGGAGTATTCTGAATGCCTAGATGGCTGGAGATGGTATTAAAGTCAAAACAACTAGCCCAAATGCTCAGTGGGACAATAGTGGAAGATATTTACTATTATATGAACAGCTAACATATGTATAGTGCTCTATGATTTATAAAAGGCTCTTTTATGGATTTCGATGAGTCCCACCATACACTGAAATTATGTTAAGTCTGAGATGTTACTTACAGCCAGTATGTTGTCATAGTGGAACTTTAGCCAGGTTCTGTCTGACTTCAAACTTTTGGGTTTTGCTACCTTCTCTGTGGTTTGCCCCTAAGGAAATGCAGACATTCCATCAACCAGATGCCCAGAGATACTCCCCTGACTGAGAAACCAAGGCTTGCCTTGAGGTTCACATTCACAAACCATCTGATTTGCTTCTAGAAAGACTTAGAACCCAGTGTCAATCTCTGGAAATTTTTATCTTGTTCTCAGACCAAATACAAAAACAAAAGATCAAGTTGGAATTTTTATGGGCTCAGAAAACGGCAAGACTAAGTGGCTTTTGAACATTTAGTTTGGATGGGAATTAGAGCAATAGCAATAAAGGCGGCTTAAAAAAATAAATTATGTATGGAGAAGAAGCAATCTAATCTAATCTTAGAGTTAAATCACTGGTCTAGAAATCAGAACACTTGGAAACTAGTGTTGGAAACAATTGTGTGAATTTAGGAATGTCACTTTTCTACTTTATGCTCTTCTTACCTCATATCTATAAAGGAAATGACACATGATCTATCTGGAAAATATATGAAATTTTTAGAAAAGGAGAAAGTACTAGGTGAATGCAACATAGCAATATATTTAAAAATAGAGGAGTCTGGAGTGTGTGTGGTGTAGGTTGAATTCTGTCCCTCCCAGATTCATATGTTGAAGTCCTAACCTTCAGAACTTTAGAATACAACCTTATTTAGAAAGAGAGTTGTTTCAGTTGTAATTATTTAAGATAAAATCATAGTGGAGTAGAGTCAATATGATCGGTATCCCCATGAAAAGGTGAAATTTGGACCTAGACACACACATGCATTGGGAGAATGCCACATAAAGATTGGAGTTATGTTTCCGCAAAGCCAAGGAACTACCAGAAGCCAGGAAAGAGGCTTGAAACATATCCTTCCTTAATGCTTTCAGAGGGAGCATGGTCCTAATGACAGTGACAGCCCTAGCAATGACAGTCCTAGCAAACAAATACAGTGTTCCTGAAATGGTGTTCCTATAATGAGGAATTCCTGTATGTGCCTTTTTTGTAGTCCTCTCATGTGACAGATCCAACAATTCTATTAGAAATCCGAAGTGAACATCATAACACCTTGGTGAAGATCAGGATGGGTTCTTTTTTCCAATATGCAAACTTCTTGATTTACAGATAAAACTGAATCCTGTGACTCTTGGGACTATAGCTAAATGTGTTCAATTATTGGACCACAAAGAGTGGCTGATTGCAAAGCCCCTCCTAGTGTTGATGGAGGTGGTATGGATGTAGACTTTATTCATTCATTTAATAAACTATTACTTATTGAGTATTGATTATGCAAAATCCTAGCCTTCTCCTTCAAAATAGTGAACACTTTCATGGAAAGAAAGTTGTGGTCAGGAAGTTACCAACTACTATTTATCTCCACAATTGGGCATTCAGAGTAGAGGAAGTAAGGGGAGGACAGGATAAGCCAATCTCTGTGACCTACTCTCCTTCCTCTTCTCCTCACCCTCTTTTCATCTCAGGACCTTCCTTTTTACCCACATGCCTCACCCTAGATTTGGGCAAGAGGAGCCCTTGACCAAGGACTTCATTTTAGAAGGTCTCATATAGCACATAAACAGTTCAGGCTCCAGCAAAACAGTACTCCACATCTCTTTCCTGGGTGGGACAATACAGTGGAGATGGACACTATATCACAGCATGGGAATAATTTGAGTGGCAGAACTCTTAAGAGAAAAATAAATAAATTAATAATCCTTCCTCTCTGATAACAGTGAAGTCAATAGATTTTGCATAATGAAAGTAGGTTTCCAAGGAGGGACCAAGAGGCATTCATAATTAGCACAATATTGGCAACTGGGAAATATTTTGCAATATGAGAATTTCATATTACTTTTCTTTTTTTCTTCTTTTTTTAATTTGAGAGAGAGCGAATGAGACAGAGCATAAGAGGGGAGGAGGGATAGAGGGAGAGAGAGAGAGAGAGAGAGAGAGAGGGAATCCCAAGCAAGATCCATGCTCAGCACAGAGCCCAATGTGGGACTCTATCCCATGACCTTGAGACCATGACTTGAGCTGAAATCAAGAGTCGGATGTCCAACTGACTTAGCCACCCAGGTGCCCCAATATTACTTTTAAATTTGTTTTTTTGTAGGTCAAGATCCATGCTATCTAATATGGTAGTCTCATGTGGCTATTTAAATTTAATTAAACTAAAATTTAAAAAATTAAAAATGTACATTCTTGGTTGCACTCACCACATTTCAAGTGCTCAATAGCCACAAGTGCAGTGTGGCTGCCATGGTGGACAGTTCAGATATAGAACATCTCCATCATTTCAGAAAATTCTGGCCTAGATTTAACAAATATGGAGCATGACACTGATTCTTCACATTGGCAGTTAGATTGGTACTAAAGCTAGGATTGCAGAGTTTCATTTTTATAAAAATACAATTTAACAAATAAAAAACCATATTCAGCTTATTTAGGTAATTAAGAGATCACTGAGGAAAGGTTTAGGATAATGACACAAACCTGGTGGACAAGCAGAAAAGTATGCAAAGTAGAACGTTGGCCAAAACACAGAAACATTTTGTGTTCCTCGTAAGGTACATAATTGGAATTTACTATTAGGATAATGGTTTCCACAATTCTCATAGTAATGACATTGTGAACAATTCAGAGATTGTATGGAATGTTTTCTGGATCTAGTCAAAGGAGAGACATCTTGATGAAATACATATCAGGACTAATGTCATAGCTACTCTCAGACACAGGCCAAGAATAATCATTAAACACTGTTAAACAACTAAATTAAATTTAGATAACACATGAGATTCACTAGAATAGCTAAATGAAACAGATCTTATGAATTTGAATATTTCATAAAGAGATGATAAAATTATAAAGCAATTGTACCTTATGTGATAAAATTAAGATATTTCATGACATTTTTAAATAATTTATTATATGTGACCACATAAGATTAGTTCTAACATATGTAAAATTATATATAATATCTAGATTTAAGTAATGCTTAAAGAATTTGTTGACAATTCTAATTGCTATTGCCCCAGAAGAGAAAAACTTCTCTGAATTTAAATTAATTAAAAAAAAAAGTAAGAACTACAATGACTCAAGAAAGCTTGTTTAATTTGGCTTTTCTGTCAGTAGAACACAAATTATGTGAGAAATCTTTAACAATGTAATTAGTGATGTGCCGAAATAAAGGCAAGAGAATACTTCTTTGGAAAAAAAATTTCTGAATCGTATGTCTTTACTAGAATTCATTCTAACACTGACAGCTTAGCAACAGAACACCTCCACTTGAATTAAATTATTTTTGATGTTACATTGACTTTCAGTCATTTAAAAATAAACAGTATTAGAAAAATCTTTCAATTTTGGGATTATGAAGGTATACTTTTCAAAGAAGGTAGAACCTATCTTAATGAAATCTGATAGCTTGATTTATACTTCAAAATATATTGATACATGGTATGTGGGCTTCTTTTTGTCTCTTAGCCTTTCACCTAGGGATTGTAAGAGTAGATCTGGTCCTGTCAGTCCCTTCCCATAGGTTAGTTACGGCTTCTTCTTATAGACCTACATTATAGACCTACAGGGAATGTGTTAAGACTGGATTCTCATTCAACTTCATGGCTCACCTAAAACAGCCACATAATTCCAGACATTTGAGGGCTGAGGATATTTACAGAAGAGAAGATGTATTTAAATGTTTGCAGTGGGTTATACTTCAGTGGACACTGACCAGTTTCATGTCATCTCCACAAATGCAGAACAAGAAGACCAAAGAACTATTAAGTTGTGGTTTGGAGATTTCACTTTATTCCCTGGGGTGGGGAGGCAGGGAGGGAAGTTTGGCAGAAAATATCCTTAAACCTTGGAATGGCTGAATGAGGGAGAAGGTGTAGGTATAATCAATTAATGACAACTGTAAATATTTAATGTGTAAAACTTGATGATTAAATAATCAATACAATCAAGCTAATTAACACAAGAGTCACTTCAGCAGTTACCATTGGCTTTCCTTTTCCCTTCCTTTTCTTTCCTTTTTCTTTTCTTTTCTTCTCTTTTTCTTTTTTTACTTTTTTGAGGAGAGAAGCAGAGGGAGAGGGAGAGAGAGAATCCTAAGTAGGCTCCATGCTCTGAGCAAAGCCCAACATGGGGCTGGATCTCACAAACCAGGAGATCATGACATGAGCTGAAACCAAGAGTCATGACACTTAACTGAGCCACCCAGATGCCACCTGCCTTTTTTTTTTTTTAATGGTCCTTACAGGTCTAAAATTTCATGGCCCATTGCTTAAGCATTGCACAATCACATCACTGCAGTTCAAAGGCAGGAAAGGCGTTTTACCAGTTTCCAAGAACTAAGGGACCTCTGCATGAGTTGTAAAGGTACATGTACTCTGGCTGTTTTGCCTTCTTGCTGAATGCTTCCATACCTGGACCACTGGGGAGCCTGCCTTTGGATTGCCAGTGACTCAATCCATGGTGGATGATCACCCAGAGAGCCGCCCGAATTACGCTGGCAAGGGACACGTAGCCGTGGCATTTTGTAATAAGGAACAGTTTTCTCCAATATGTGTCCTAAATGAAAGCCGATCTCTAGCCTGAGCTGACTTTCAGTCCAGCCCTGGTCCAGGACCCATCACCGGAGTGAAGGGGCATCCGTGGAGCGGCTGCTTGAAAGGGCTCCTGGCTCCGGTTTCCTGACAGCAGCTGCTAGTCACTTAGGCATCTGAAACCTCTGAATCAAGCGTGTGAGGTGTCTGTGTGACTTACCAGGAAAGCTCTGGTCTGCAGCTCTGAGCTCAGGAATGAAATGGCTTGGGAAGGGGAAGGCCAGAGGGAGTGAGCTGCAGAAGCCCCTGGATAAAAGGGGCAGGCAGGCATCTGTAGGCTGCCATGGCACAGAAAGATGAACATGCTTCTAAAAAGAAAAAGGAAGCACTTTAATTACTGACCCCCTCCCCTTTTTAAATATGTCCCTTGGAAATGCTTGTGGTGACAGCTGGCTAAAATGAAGGTCTCAGGCCCCTTAGATTGTGAGCTGTGTGAGGTCAAGACTAAATGAGTAGAGAACCTATATATTTAGTTCATTGCTGAGTCGAGTTAACCAATGAATGACTGGCTCCACGAATTGGTGAATTTCATGAGTGGCCATGTGGCCCGGTGGGCAGAACCTGAAGGTTTCAATAGATGTGTATGGATTTGAGACTCCTGGCTCCTCTTATTGTGTGGTCTCAACACCTTCTGTCTCAAGTTTTTCATTTTTAAAGTTTGCTTAATAATAACCACTTCATTCAGTTGGGTGTGAATTAAATGCAGTGTCATATGTAAGTTCCAGGTGTATATTTATACTGAGGACTTAAATCTTTTAGTCCCCTTTTTCCCCCTTTCCTGAAGTTGGGAAGTATAATTATAATACGCCAGCCCTAAGGATCTGCTTCTTGTTTTCAAAATTATTTGATACTTAAGAAACAAGGCAAGAGGACTGCCTGTCCTTTTGGTGTTGTTCTGGACCTACCCAAGGACTACTCAATAAATGAGGAGAGAATGCCTGTGTGGGTTAATTCTATTTTTCTGTGGATCAAGGCTCTGACTCTGCGATGTTACATCTTGAAGATTTTTTGTCAAATAGAGATGTAAATTCTGTCTAGTAGAAAATTTAACTGCAGAGGATGGTTTATTCATTTTACATCTAACCTAACAATTTTTGTTTCAATATTCTTTTTTTCTAAAGATTTTATTTTTAAGTAATCTCCACACCCAGCGTGGGGCTCAAACTCACAACTCTGAGATCAAGTGTTGTTTACTCCACCAGCTGAGCCAGCCAGGCGCCCTAAATATTCTTTCTTTAATCTTTTAAATTCTCAGTTCCTCATATGCTCTTTGATCATGGTTTATGCTTCTGCTGATTCCCTCTTAAATTAGTCAAATAAATTGATCATTTCTATGTTAGTTAATAAATCGATCATTCTATTTTGAATTAGTTGAACACATTGATCATGGGAGTCATGTTTTTAACTTTTTGAAAATCATGATTTGAAAGTATTTAGGAATCTCCGTATTTTGCTAGCAATACCTAGAACATACCAGACACTCAGTGTAGGTTTGTTGAATAAATGACTAAAGAATCAACTAAAAATTGAACCACTCCAGGAAGCCTGAAGGAGCCCTGAGTCCTGTCAACTTTTGATCCCACCCAGTCTTTATTATCTTCATTGGTAACTTTGGACTTTGTTTTTGCATTTCACACCAGCTTAAACAAGATTTGGTTCAAACTTACTTTACAGCAGTGTGAGCAGAGGGAGTACTATGTACAGTTGAAGAGTATAGTCAGTCGAGTTCATGCTGTCCCATTAGGTTTAAATTGGGTGGAAGGCTCCCTCTGCCCACGGACTCAGAAGCCCATGTTAATTCAGTCTAAACACTGATGGGGGAGGTTCTGTAAAGCTTTTAATATCTACCATCTGGTCCATCTTTTGGCCTTTTCTTCACTAAAATGCACAATTTTCTTTTCTTCCTCCCTTGCTCCATTTTTCCACCTTGGAAGTCATCCTATTTATATCTATTGACAATTCCCAGTGCCTACATTTTAGCATCCAGATTCTTTACTTGATACCCTCATAATTCCTAAATGTGCATCCATATTTTCAATCCTTTTGTTATCATTTTTAAAAGGTATATCTGTATCATTGATCAGTTAGTGATTGAGTTCTCCTACATGTAATAAGAATCTGGAAAAAAAAATGATTCTTTGACAATGAGAGAATCTATTTTTTTCACCTAACAAGAAGTCCAGACCTGATTTGGCAACTGAATGACACTACCAACAACCCAGGTTTCCTCTTTGTTTCCACAGAGACTTGCTTGACATGTGGTTTTCATTTGCAAAAAGTTTAGCATTGCAAGCTGAATGCTCCTTGTCCATCATCAAGTTCACAATCTAGGTAGAATGAAGGAAAAAGGTGATGGGCAAGGAGCACATTTGGGGTTAGTGAGTTTCCTTTTAAATAGCTTTCCCAGAATCTTTACCTAGTGATTTCCAATGACATCTCCTCGGTCACGACTGTGTCACATAGCTTTACACCTTTAGCTATAAAGGAAGCTAAAAACGATGTAGTTATCCCAAACCAAATACTTCATGGCTCTTTTCTAAAGAAGAAGGAGAAACTAAATATTGGGTAGGTATCTGCCATAATTTTTCTTTTTTTATCTTAACACATTTGATTTTATTTTGACACAGATATGCCAGATATATCTGATACTTCTCTTAAAATTCATAATCACCAAAGAAATAAGTATTTGTAAGCCATTGTTTTAAATTAAATGATTCTATATTATCAGAACTAATAAATTGGGACATTGAAAAATAGCAGAATAATCAGACATAATTTAGGGCCAGATGGGAGTTGAATCTCAATTACTCAGTTTACTGGCTATGTAAGCTTGGACAAACCTCCTTGGGTCTCATTTGTCTTAATCTCTAAAATGAGGATAAAAGAATAGCACAGCCTAAGCATACGTTTCTTAGAAAACAGAGTCTATGACAAAGCTCATGATTAAGGCCTTCCTTAAAGGTCTAGTATCAGGGCAAGCTGAGTAGGAGTGCAATGGGAAAATAATATTTAATGAATTTTTCATAATGTTAAGATTATAACAGAATTCTAGAATTCTGAGATAATTTCTTTCCTATGGGGTCAAAGTGTTCTCTATATTATGACATTATGTATTAGTAGTTTGAGTTTACTTTTGAATGTTCTCATTGGAAAGAAAAAATTGGAAACTTGGCATCTCTGTGTTGGTTCTTAGTTTTTTAAAATGTCCTGGCCCTTGTAATCCACTTGATCGCTAAGATTTTTTCTTCACCTGATATTATCATTATGAGAAGATGAGATTTTGTGTACTTTAAAAGAGTCATGCAGCTTTCAGCGAGATTTCCAAGACCTGCTATCACTAAGAGAAATGGCTGTTTTAAAAAGATATTGTGGATGCAAGCCCATTTATTTTATTCCCATTGAATCCAGTTTTTAAGTATCTTCTAGGATAAAGCAGAAAAAAAGCATTCCTTTCACTATAAAAAGAAACAGGAGTATCTGGCCTATGTCAAGGGTCTATGTAATATTAAGTAAGTACAGTGCCTGAAATATATTAGGTATTCATTTTTAGGTGTTTGTGGAATGAATTTAGAGAAGGCTCCTTCCTTTTTTTAAAATTGAGGTATAATTGACATATGTCAGTTTCAGATGTACAACACAGTGATTTAATATTTGTATACACTGTGAAATGATCACCACAATGAGTCTAGTTAACATTCCTCACCATACACAGTGACAGATTTCTTTTTTCTCATGACGAGAAGTTTTAAGATTTACTCTCCAAGCAACTTTAAAAACACAAGGCAGTATAATTACCTATTGTCTCCATGCTGTGCATTATATTCCCATGACTTATTTATTTTATAGCCAGAAGTTTGTATCTTTTCAGTCCCTTCACCCATTTTTCCCATCTCTCATCCCTGCTTCTGGTAACCACCAATATGTTCCATATGAAGTTTAGAATTGTTTGTTCTAGTTTTGTTTTAAAAAAAAGCCATTGAAACTTTGATAGGGATTGCATTGCATCTGTAGATTGCTTTGGGTAGTATGGACATTTTGACACATTAATTCTTCCAATCCATGAGCACAGAATATCTATTTATTTATATCTTCTTCAATTTCTTTTATCAGTGTCTTTTTTAAAATATTTGTTTATTTTTGAGAGAGAGAGAGAGACAGAGTGCAAGCAGGGCAAGGGCAGAGAGAGAGAGAGGGAGACACAGAATTTGAAGCAGGCTCCAGGCTCTGAGCTGTCAGCACAGAGCAGGACGCGGGGCTCAAACTCATGAACTGCAAGATCATGACCTGAGCGTCAGTTGGATGCTTAACCAACTGAGCCACCCGGGTGCCCCTTTTATCAATGTTTTATAGTTTATAGTGTACAGATCTTCCACCTCCTTGGTTAAGTTTATTTCTAGGCATTATATTCCCAGTGCCCTGGAAGAGGTTATCTACCCAGAACTGTGTCTCCAGTTGTTAAAGTCCCATGGGACAAGCCTGGCCTGATCTCCTGGCCTCCAGAGCCAGGTGATCAGGAGTGTTTCATGGGTGGCAGCTGCACAAACAAGGTCACCATATGTAAAAACCAGGGCACTGAACTCTGCTATGTAGGAGCTCCCCTCCAGGAGACAGTGGTACTCCAGATAATGGCACAGGGAGTGTGCAAAGATGGTGCCCACTGGCTGGAGAAGGGCAGAGAGGGAGGATAGGCACTTGCCAAAAAAAAAAAAAGAAAAAAAAAAAAAGAAAAGAAAAGAAAAGAAAAGTAGGGAGGGGGAATAAAGGAAAAAAAGGAAAAAAGGAAACAAGTGCTATGTTGTTGTTGTTGTTTGTTTCTCATTTTTCTTTTTTCTTTTCTCTTTTTTTCCTTGTGTCTCAGTCTTACCTACCCACTTCAATGTGGACTTTCTCTCATTTGCCTGATGTAGAGAGGTTGCTCTGCTAGATTTTAGTAGGTTTTTTTTCCCTCCAGAGACAATTATCCCATACATACATTATCTATACATAGCTATAGATTCAGCGTGTCTGTGGGAAGAGATGAGTTTAGCACCTTCCAATGTCACTATCTTGAACTGGAACTGACAAGGTTCCTTCTTATCTCCTATCTTTCATTGGGCAAGGCTCACCCTTTAGGCATTTAACTTCCCAGTATTTCACATTTGTAGAATGAAAAAAAAATGTAGACTTGATTTGGATATCTATAATATTTCCACATCATAAAACATAACCAGTAATAATCCTAATGACTATTACATGAGAAAATTATGGGAAATATTTTAAAAACTTGGTATCATTGTCCTTATTAAGGAATGAATAGAAGTAGACTGTAGCAATAACACATAAGCAAATGTTCTAAAAGAGGAATCACATGTGCTTCACATTCCCTCAGGAGGTTGAAGCAAAGATAAAAGTGCCAACAGATTAGCCTTAATTCTTCTCTTTGCCACAACAGATGACAGTGCTTTGTTCAAAACAGTTGCTGAGAAAAGATATTCAATCAGGAAAAACACAACAGAGTCGCGTAAAGTAATAAACCGATTGCCAAACCACAAAAAATGACAAGTGATTATAAAGCTTTTTTATGTCTCATAAAGTAATGAGGAGTTGGCACTACATTCCCAGTTGAATGGTGAATTGTCTGCAAATATGTTGGCATCACTGAAACATGTCCCCAGTCACCTGTGACTACCCATGTTTTGGGTTTATTTCATCTAGGCCATTGGAGCATGCAGAACATTTGACAATTAGGTTTAAGCACAAATACTTTTTTTTTCCCTTCCGGAAAAATGGCTTAAATTGGAAGGTAGCAGCTGAACAAATATTTGAAGCTGATGAAGGAGTGGTGGGTAGGTGAAGAGCCTCAGCCAGCCTTCGACAAGATGGGGCATCAATTGATGTTGAGTATTGAAAAAATATATATATATTTAAGTTTACTTATTTATGTTGAGAGAAACAGAAACAGTGCATATGGGGGAGGGGCAGAGAGAGAAAGAATCCCAAGCAGACTCTGTGCTGCTAGTGCAGAGCCTGATGTGGGGCTTGAATCCATGAAACTACAAGATCTTAGCAGAAACCAAGAGTCAGGCACTTATCCGACTGAGCTGCCCAGGCTACCTCAACTGATGTTGAGTATTTAAAGCAACAATGTGTATATGTAGGGAGGTGGGGTATACCTTGAACTTGGTTCACACAATTGGATTGTGGATACGTTCCTGTATTCCAAGAAAATGGCATAGATCCATGGATCTTTCAAACATGTGCTCTTCTAACTATAGCCCCAGCTCAATGAACACCCACCCACAAGAAAACCCAGGCTAAGGTAGATATTGTCAGATGTTTCCACTGAGTAGCTCATAGCTTGGGCTGAATATGGATTATTCTGTTCTGTGGCCACAATTATGGGTGGGTAGTAATTTGAGACATTTTACAACGTTGAAGTGTCCTACACTTCAAAGAAGTCTCTGCCTTCACATTCAAGGATCAGTACCACCACAGAAATAAAGTCATAGTTATAAAAATTTATGGCTACATTTTGTAAAATGATCTTCTCTCTTCATTGTTGATTTATTTCTAAGTAGATAATGTTTATGGATAAAAACTTTTTGAGACACTCTTTGCTTGTTCAATTATTTCACTGTTGTTTGTTTCAAGGTGTACATTTGGGTGAGTACTAACAGCACTTAAAATGAGCAGGTATTATTTTTCATTCAGAAAATAATATGTGCTAATTATGAAAAGAACACTCTTATGAAAAAAAATCATCACCCAGTGATAATCAATGTTAGCATTTGAGTGTATTTCCTTCCAATTTCTTTTTTTTTAAATGAATCATTTATTTTTTTTTAACATAGCTGTGACCATACGGAATACACAAGTTTGTGCAGGACCTTCAAGCAGACCTGAATGATTCATGTTAATGAGTGATAGGGAAAAAAGAACAGAACAAATGAAAAGATAGATGAAATGAAATGAAATGAAAAAATGAAAGATAGATGAAAACTCTCACTGTGATCAATGGTCTCAAATACTGCTTCCACCAAGGGTTTTCCTAACAGGCTGAACAGCACCTTCTTTAAGTTTCTATCTATTTTTTTCTTCTTCTTTTAAATAAAGGAATTAATTATGTGGTTATTGTGATTTTCTTCCTACATTATCTCATGTGACCTTCCCAAATAATAAGTAATAGTTGTACCACCATTTAACATTAATTGATACAGCTGGGTCTAAACACTAGGTGTCTGAACTCCACTTTCCATTACAGCAGACTCCCACCCTTGGGATTTGATTGGTTGCAAATACCTTTGTAAGCTCTGCTCTGGCCACAACTCTTAGTCACCTTGTCTGGCATTTGGACTAGAACAAACTGAATAAGTTTTGGAGGCCTGGTCTAAGACTCTAACTGGACCCCAAGTTTAGAGGTTCTCTGGGAAGCTAGTTGATTTGTTCTGTTATGCCTGTGATATGAAAATTAGAATATCTGAAAGGCAGATGTTAGGTTGGAATCTTTGTTCCCTTACTTCAGGTAATGTGACTTTTGAAAAATTATTTAACCCCTCTGAGTCTTAGTTTTCTGATCAGTAAAGTTAGGAATAATATTATCTCTCATGGCATAATATTATCTCATGAGGTTTGACTATGGTTACACAACTTACACAGATTGGAAGTAACTTAGCACATATTGATAGGATAAACCAGGCCTACCAACAAGAAGACAAACCCTTGGATGATGCTGATAAATTGCCAAGCCTCCTAAAGATTCCTCAGACTAGGGGTCTTGGAGCATTTGGATCCACACTTAGCCTTGCATAAAAGGAGAGATGAGGAGATATTCAGGACTTGGGGTGAAGAAAAGGATGGAGGTACTCCAAACAAAGACTTTCTCATTGCTTTCCAAAGACTTTTAGGTAATAGTGACCCATATTTGTCTTTCAGCCTCCAGTACTTAAACACTTCAGTGACTAATATGTGCCAGAAACCTTTCTAAATGCTAGTGATGCCCCAGTGAAAATAGACTTCCAACAATGGTTTCTCCAATGAATCCATGTATGGTGGGGGTAACTTGTGCATTATGTGAAAGGCATGCTTTGAAGCAGTTTTTATTTTCTTTGCTCCCTCATCCTGTCCTGCAGTTTGTACCAATATGGAAATAACCATATTCAGACTCAGCTGATACGATTTAGTGCTTAGGATTTGAACTCAAGTCTGCCTGATTCAATATCTGTTTATTCCTCTGCTATGAAGACTTACCATGTATCCACCTCAGAGGGACCCAATAAATGTCAATCTTTGGACTCTACAGTCAAAGAGCAGAGGAGACAGGACAGAAATAACAATGACCAATGTGAGGCAGTCTTGTAACCCCTTAATTATCTTCAGAATGAAGCATGCCACAGTGAATTTTCCAGGTAATTTAGGCAATATTTTTAGGTTCAATACAATTTTGACTTTCACCATCCTTTGAGAGAAACCATATGGTAAAACATCATGTTATTTTCTGCATTTTTAACCAGACAACTTGGAACATAATTTTACCTTTGTTCAAGGATTGGAACATCTTAATTTTGCTCATGAATGTCCTTGGGACTTCCGCTATTTCCTTGTCTCTTTCCTCTTGGTCTAAATCTCAATCATTACTTCCACCATGTTTTCAGATCCGTTCTTTCTCTTCTCTTTCTTATTTTTTTTCTTTTCTGTTTGCTGGTACTAATCTTTCTGGCCTAAAACACCAGACAAGAGAACAAGTGAAAACTGTGGCAAAGGTCTTGTGTCCATGTAATAAACTACAAGTTTTAATAAGGGTGTTATTTACTCTTTGTTGCCTGAATCCACCCCTTTTCCCATTTACTTCAACTGTGGATCTTTTCAGGGTAGAGGGGAAGGCGTCTTAGCCAGAGACAGACTGACTTCCGGATAAGAGAATGTGATACTATAATTCTTCACAAATGGCAAGTATGTCAAGGAGAGATGGAGTTAATAAAGGCTGGGTGGTCGGGGCTGGAGACAGGTCTCTGGAAAGAATTATACTGGGAAGAATTATATATGAGTGGCCACACACTGAGCATCCAAGGCATCCTGGCTATTCCGTCTAATCCTCGAAGCACGTTATGTAGGCATGGTGCTATTTATGTGCTTCCTCCACAGGTTCTACTCCATGTCCTTCTCTGCCCTTCTCCTCAGTCCTCTAGCTGCCCCCTGGGTTTGGTTCATACGAGGCAGTGACATGCGAGCTGAAGGTGACAGGAGAGTGAGGTCTGAGTGTTTATTCCTCTGGGCCACTCTGGGTTACCTGCACTCCTCCCCAAGACATCAGCTTCTGTTGGGCACTCTTCTCCACACAGCTAGGTCCCCAAACACTGCCATCCCTTTAGGCTGAGTGTCATAATTGCTCCATGCTGCAGGTTCCCCTAAACGCTGCCCACACCTTTGTGAACAGTCTTTGTATGAAATTTGCATCAGGGGTGCCTGGGTGGCTCAGTCGGTTGAGCCTCCACCTTTGGCTTAGGTCACGATTTCACGGTTCGTGGGTCTGAGGCCCACGTGGGGCCCTGAGCTGACAGTGCAGACAGTGCAGAGCCTGCTTTGGATTCTCTGCCTCCTTCTCTCTCTGCCCCTCCCTGGCTTGCACTCTCACTCTCTTTCTCTCTCTCTCAAAAATAAATAAACATTGAAACATTTTTAAAATTCTCATCAATTACCAAATTTGGGATGTCATCTGTATTCTGCTGTTACCTTGAGTGACCTAGGCACTCTGTTTTTATTCTCCTTTCTTAAATGGGATAAATGAATTTCAGAGATTTTTATGTAATGTATCCACACTCACACAACTAGAAATAGTTGGCTATGAGATTTGAAGCCAGCTATGTCCAGTGCCTATGTCCTTTGCATGATGCCAGCCTGTGTGAGTATTCATGGGAAAAATTAAGGGACTAGTGTCTTTAGCTGGGAGGGATCCCCACTGTGAGATGAAGAAAGAAGAAGTCATATTCTATAAACAATTAATTGGCTGCCTAACCTGGGCAAGATGCTGTAACAACAGGATCATGGGACATTAGATCTGGAATCGTCCTTATCTGTCAATAGTTTTCATGCTGTGCTCACTGGAGCCCTAGCAGTTCCTCACAGAAGCCTCTGAGATTCCATGAGGAGCAAAGAGACACTAGGATGGCCTTAAGCAGTCTCATCTGCTTCATCAAGGGCAGATATACTTTCATCAGTTGTATTTTTCCTCTGTGCTCACTGAATAAAATCCTGAGAGAGAAGGTTCTAAAGCTTTCCTTAGTTTCTTCTTTACAGTGAGGCTATCGTCTCCCGTAAGATGACTGGTGCTATTATTGAGATGGCACATTGGAAACACCAAGCTATCAATGATTGTATATTTCCTTCATATTTTCATTCTTTTTGAGTATAGCCAGAGAGGAAAATTCAGTTTAGGGTGTGAAGGTTTTCAATTTAATATCTGATTCAGTAGAGATAAATTAACCATGAATACTCCTTTACGACTGGCTTTGGTCTGAAAAACAGAAGCAATTGGGAGGGCAGAGGAGACAGACATGAGCTCTACTCTGAGCCCTGGCATGCCAAACATATGCGTTCTCTGGCATACGTCAGATTCTGGTGTAGACACCCTGACTCATGTTAATGAACAGATGATCAAATGATTGAGCCATGAAATATAGGCCCTTATTCATTTATAAACAGCTGCTCCTAGTGGCCCTTCACCACTTGAACAACATCCAGTACTTTTTTCTTAGGCCTTACAAGGCATATCCTGAGCTGGAAAAGTATCTTTTGCTAGGCATTCATCTTGAGCAGGGTTTCTCCGACAATAATGTTTGAAAGCCACTGATCTGGAGAACTAGGTAGGGGGGTTTACTGCATGTGTCCATGTACACTCTGTTGTGTGTGCATCCAACACCCCTACACACACACTACATCCACCCCTCCATAGTGTAGTATCAGTCACTAAATACTTCAGTATACCCAGTCAGTGGTTCTCAAGCTTGGCTGTAGAGTAGAATCACCAAGGGAGCTTTAAACATTTCTGAAGTTTATTTTAAAGTTTATTTATTTTTGAAAGAGAGAGAGAGAGAGGGAGGATGAGTGGGGAGGGGCAGAGAGAGAGGGAGACACAGAATCTGAAGCAGGCTCCAGGCCCTGAGCTGTCAGCACAGAGCCGGACTTGGAGCTGGAACTCACAGACTGTGAGATGTAACCTGAGCTGAAGTCAGATGCTTAACCAAGTGAGCCACCCAGGTGCCCCAAGGGGGCTTTAAACATTTAAAATGCTTAAGTGACATCCCAGACCATTTAAATCAGAAACTCTGAGAGTGATATTCCAGGTTATTCCAAGTTATAGCCAAGTTTGGAAACCAGTGTACTAGATTAGATGTTTCTTTTGATGAGATGCCGTTGAAATACATTTACTTTTTAAGAATAAAACATTTAAAATTTTTTTTAAAAATAAATAAAACATTTTTTATTTAACATTTTTATTGGTGCCTGGGTAGCTCAGTTGGTTAAGCATCTGACTCTTGATTAAAGCTCAGATCATGATCTCGCCATTTGGGAATTCAAGCCCCACATCAGACCCTCTGGTATCAGCATGGAGCCCAATTTGGATCCTCTGTCCCTCTTTCTCTCTGCCCGTCCCCCTCTCGTGCTCTCTCTCTCTCCCCTCTCTCTCAAAAACAAATATTTAAAAAAACCCACTATCTTAAAATAAAACATTTTTATTTTTATAAAATGTCTAATTTCATACATGCTTCCTTCTGCCTCTGGCTATGATGGAGTCACTGCAATGGGAGCACATTCTGAGAGAGAACATTGGAAATCTGGATGAAATATACGGGGTAACTGTTTCTGCATAGTAGGCGGTGTAGGACCGTGATTCACAAGAGAAAGGAAATAAACAAGGTGGACTTTCTGTGCAGTTGGGCTTTCTCTCTGGAGGCACTTTTCAGACTGCAGTGAAGGAATGAGACAGAGGCTGGAATTTTGGAAGAGTGAGGTGTCTGGAATTTGAGGGTCAGAGTACCAGACAGGAGGAAACTGCCTGGAGAAAGAGCTCCAACATCTGCATAAAGGTCCCCTTGAGTATGGTGTTGAATTCTAAACCACAGATGTGACGGGTGAGACTCCGAGTCTGGCTGGGCAAAGAACAACCACACAACTGTAAACTGAGGAGGTCCTGGAACACACACAGGGCTGGGAGATGTCTGAGTTTTGGTCAACCAGAGTAGAGTCCTCGTTGAAGCCCCGAGGAATCCAGTGGTGACAGTGGAGGGTCATGCCTTACTAGAGAGAATAAACTAGTCAAGGACACTCACAACGCGCCCTAAAAAAAGCTCATAAGAAAACTTTGCAAAGCTCAGGCTGAATAAAGTAATTTAAGTGGCTGCCCACTTAAAATAAAATCCAATACTTTAAAAGGAACATATATTTTTAAAAAATGTCCAGCACTCAACAACATTGTAAAATGTACAACGTCCAGGATCTAATGAAAGAAAAAACATTGGACATATGAAGAAGTAGACAAAAATGCAACTGACTCCAAAGAGAAACATCAATCACTATAAACAAGATAAGCAATGACAAGGGTAATGGCATTTGTAGACAAGGATCTGAAAACACCTAATATGAATACTTTCAAGGATTTAAAGGGAAACACAAGCCTAATGAGGAAAAGAATGAAGGATTTTAAAAAATGGAATTTCTAGAAATGAAACAATATCCGAAATGGAAAATGTCACTGGGAGGATTAACAACTGATTAGACACTAAGAAGGAAATAACAACAGCAAAAACAACACTGAATTTGAAAGCATTAGCAATGGAAACAATGCAGACTGAAGCACAGAGGGTAAAAAGACCAAATGAACGGAGAGAGCTTTAGTGTCCAGGGGACAATATGAAGGGCCAAGATATGTGTAAATAGAGTTTTATAAAAAGGGGAGAGGAAAAAACAAAATTATTTGTAAAAACGCCGGCAACATTCTTTGCAAATTTGAGGAATACTGTCAATATGCATATTCAAGAAGCTCAACAGGTAGAGCAAGGAAAACCTCAAACGTAATAAAAGTTTTGAAAACCTGGAATAAAAAGTAAACCTTAAAAGCAGCCAGAGAAAAGAAATACACATTAGATGCAGGGTAAAAGATAAAAATCTGTGGATTTCTAATCAGAAACAATGTAGGCCAGAAGACAATAGCATGACATCTTCAAAGTGTTACAAGAACAAAAGCCATCAACCTTGAATTCTCTGAGTGAAAATAACTTCAAAAATAAAAGAAAGGCATCTGGCAGGCTTAGTCAATGGAGCATGTGACCTTTGATTTCAGGTTGTAAGTTTGAGTACTGTGTTGGGTGCATAGGATTACTTAAACTCTTTTTTAAAAAAAAGAAATAAAGACGTTTTCAGATGAACATAGTCAGAGAGAATTCATCATCAGCAAATCTGTGCTATAGAGAATATTAAAGAACACTGGACATGGTAAATACACATAAAAATCTCATGGTCTTAACAACATGAATACATAAAAATTACTAATGAGATGTATCACTCTTTCTTCAATATTGTCTTTGAAATCTATGTGTATTTTGCACTTACATCGCACTTCAATTTGTGTTAATCACATTTTTTAATGTTTATTTATTTTTGTATATATAGAGAGAGACAGACACAGAGTGTGAGCAGGGGAGGGACAGAGAGAGAGGGAGACACAGAATCTCAAGCAGGCTCCAGGCTCTGAGCTGTCAGCACAGAGCTCAACTTGGGGCTCAGAAGCTGTGAGATCATGATCTGAGCTGAAGTCAGATGCTCAACTGACTGAGCCACCCAGGCACCCCTGTGTTCATCATATTTTAAAAACTCAGCCACATGTGGCTAAGGGTTACTGCGTTGAGCAGCATAGCTCAGGTACATAAGCCTGGTTTATTTCCTCATTTACCTACTGTCATCTGAAAATAATGCATTTGTTTAGTTGTTTATTTTCTGTCTCGCCCTACTAGAATGTAAGCTCTAAGACAGAAAGGACATTGCCTTGCTCACATTGTGTGCCCAGTGGCTAGGACAGAACGCAGAACCCAGTACATGGTTGGTACTACTATTTGTTTCCTGAATAAAAAATGTTTCAAAGAAGAAGATGTGGATACTACATACAGCAGATGGGGTTCCAAGAAATGTATTCTAAGAACAAAAATGGCCCTTAGGGAAGGTTCAATGAATACAGACTTTGAAATTTTATGGCTCAATGGCTTTATGGTCAATCTCTTCTTCTTGCCTCCTGGTTCTTGGTTACAATTGATCTGCTTTCTTTTACTATAATTTTGGTTTTTCTACAACTTTACATGAATGAAATTCTGTAGTTATGTTTTGGCTGGATGCTTTTAGCACAATGTTGAGATTTATTCTTGTTACTGCTTTTATCAGCAATTCATTCTTTTTTATTGCTGAGTTGTATTTCATTATACATATATACAGGTTTCTACCACTATCCCGAAGCAGAGCGTTTCTATGAGAACTTTTGGAAGTCCAAATGGCATAAAGCAAAGAAGCAATTAGATTAATTTATATGGAAAACAGACAAAAAAAAACCCCCTGAGCATTCTCAGATCCAACAAAAATCATCTCTCAGACTTGTCCGATACCTTAGGACACATCTTGCTGATGGATGCACAAAATAAATCGAGATTAAGCACAGATGCTCACCCGACACAGGTCAGAGCTCCGGCGGCTTGAGGCCGAGGTGCCGCGGCTCCATCCGGCGGCCTCAAAAACGGCTGCTGCAAAACCAACCCTGACCGCTGTTTTCGCTTTTCGCCTTTTGTCGTAAAAGTGAACATCTTTGAATTTCTTTCGGTTAGCGAAATCAGGTAATAATGTAGGTGTTTCGTAAACACAAAGTGTTATAATGCAAATTTTTGTAAAGCAGGAGATACTTATAATTTGTGTGGTTATTCAGATATTGATGAAAATCTAGATTCTTTCCAGTTTGGGAGTATTATGAATAAATTGGCTTTTTGAGTACAAGTGTAAACTTAATGTTCCTATATTTCTTGGGTAAATAACTAGGAATGGAATCTCTGGGTATCTGGTAAGGATATGTCTAACTTTTAAAGGAATCGTGGCTGTTTTCCTGTATGCATTTTCAGGAACAATGTAGGAAAGCTGTAGTTTCTGTACTCACCAGTCATTGGTATCGTCAGTATTGTTAATTCTGGCCATTCTATTGAGTGTGTAATGATACCTCATTGAGGTTTTGTTTGTATACTTTATTTTGATAAACTATAATCTTTTGTCCATACATATATTTTTTAGTCAGTTTATCTGTCTTCGCATTATTGTATCATAAGAATTCTTTATCATTAACTGTGTGTTTTAAAGAACAAAAGTTTACATTTCAACGAAGTCAAATTTGTTAATTTTTTCGTTATATCCCATGCTTTTTGGGTCCTATTTATTAAATCTATTTAAGTTTTGCTGAATTCGGAGTTGCTAAGATTTTTATGTTTTTTTCTTAAAGCTTGATAATTTTAGCTTTTACATTTAAGTCTCTGATTCATTAGAGTTAATTTTTACTGTGGTATAATGCAAGGGTTGAGGTTCATTTATTTGCTTTTTGCATTTGGATATTCAATTGTTCAAATGTTATTTCTTGACAGTGTTATCTTTCCACATTGAATTGCCTTGGTATCTTTCTTAAAATTAATTTACATCCCAGATGCATGGTTTTATTTCTGGGATCTGTATTTGATGCATCTTTACACCAATACTACTCTGCTTTGATTATTGTACCTTGGATGTAAGCTTTAAAGTCAGGTTGTGTAAATCTTCTGACTTTGTTCCTCTTTGTCAATATTTTGGGTTATACTAGTTCCTTTGTCATTTCATATACATTTTAGAATAGGTTTTCAGGTTTTTACAAAAGTGACTACTGGAATTTTGAATGCAATTGCATTGAATTTATAGATTGGGGAGAACTGAATTAGTCTTCCAATCTATGGTATATCTCTCCATTTCTTTAGATCTTTAATTTCTCTTGGCAATATTTTGTCACATTTAGGTTTTGCATATTTTTTCTTTTTTTAATTAAAAAAATTAAGTTTATTTGTTTATTTTGAGACAGAGACAGCACGAGTGGGGGAGGGGCAGAGAGAGGGAGAGAGAGAATCTCAAGCAGGCTCCATGCTGCCAGCATAAAGCCCGATGCGAGGCTTGAACCCATGAACCATGAGATCATGACCTGAGCTGAAACCAAGAGTTGGCCGCTAACCAACTGAGCCGAGTCCTGCATATTTTTCATAAATTGACTTCTATTTTTTTAATGTTTTTGTGGTTTTGTAAATGGCTTATTATAAAATTTTCAATTATAATAGGTTATAAGATATACAATTGATTTTCTGTGTTGGCCTTATTATCTACAATCTTGCCAAACTCAGTTATTTTCTTTTGGCGTATTCTACATAGACAGTTATGCGTCCTGCAAATAAGGAAAATTTCACCTCTTCCTTTCTAATCTCTAGGAATTCTGTTTTTATTTCTTGCTTTGCTACATGAGCTAGTGCCAGCAGTACAATGTTGAATAGATGTAGTGAGGGAAGGTACTTTTGCCTTGTTCCAGTCTTCAGGGTAAAGCATGAAGGATGATGTTAGTTGTAGGTTTTTTATTATTTTAGGGAATTTTCCTTCTTAGTTTGCTGACAGTTTATTTAATTTTTTTTAATCACAAATAAGAGTTGAATTTTGTCAAATGCTTTTTTTTTGCATGTATTAAGATGTTTTCCTTTCATTTGCTGATAGGATGAATTACATTACTTTTCAAATGCTAAATCATTTTTGCATTCCTGGAAGAAATAGTTGGTCATAATGTATTATCCATATATTGATGAATTTGATTTGTTAAAAAAGTTTTAAGGAATGTTTGCATCAGTATTCTTAAGGGGTATTGGTATCATTTTCTTGTAACATCTTTGATTTTAGTTTCAAGATAATTCTGGCCTCATACAACAAATTGTGTAATGTTCCTTTCCATTCTTGGAAGAATTTGTGTAGAATTGGTATTACTTCTTCTTTAAGTATGTGGAATTTTCCAGTGAAGCCATTTGGGACTGGATATGTTTGTATGAGAAGTTTTTTGATGAAGAATTTAATTTCTTAAATATAGGGTATTCAGATTATCTATTTCTTTTTTAGTAGTATATGTATTTTAAGTAATTTCTGTTTCACTGAAGTTATTTATTGTTATGTTATTATTAACATAAAGATGTTCACAATGTTCGCTTATTATTATTTTTAATATGCATTGGGTCTTTACTGACATTCTTATTTTTATTACTGATATTGCCAAATTGTGTCCTTTCTTTTTCTTGATTGATCTGGTAAGAGGTTTATCAATTTCATTGATAAACCAGTTTTGAGTTCTTTGATGGTCTCTATTGTTTTTATATTTTCTGTTTCATGGAGTTTTTAAAAATGTACTTTATTATTTTCTGCTCCACTAAATTTAGGAATAATTAGTTCTTTCTTCTCCTTTAGGTATTAAGGTGGAAGCTTAGATCATTGATTTGAGGCCTTCTTTCTTCCTCTTTTAGCATTTGAAGTGTAAATTTTCCCCTGAGCACTGTATTAACAGCATGCACGTATTTTGGTATGCTGTATTTTTATTCTCAGTTCAAAATTCTTTCTAATTTTCCTTTTGAATTCTTCTTTGACTCATGGGTTGTTTGTAAGCGTGATGTTTGGGGGAGCCTGGGTAGTTCAGTCCATTAAGCCTCCAATTTTGGCTCAGGTCATGATCTCACGGTTTGTGGGTTTGAGCCCCGTGTCAGGCTCTGTTGACAGCTCAGAGCCTGGAGCCTGCTTCAGATTCTGTGTCTCCTTCTCTCTCTCTGTCCCTTCCCCCCCTCCCCCACACTCTGTCTCACTCCCTCTCTTAAAAAAATTTTAAAAAGTGTGATGTTTGATTTCCAAATATTTGGGAATTTTTCAGATATCAGTTATTGATTTCCAGTTTAATTTGTCATGCTTGGAGAATGCAATTTATATGACTTCAACAGTTACAAACCTATTGAGACTTCTATTTAGGTCCATCATACGGTCTATACTGGTCAGTGTTCCATGTTTACTTGCAATGAATGTGTACTTTTGTTGGTTGGAATATTGAATAAATCCCAGTTAAGACCAGTATGCTGTTGGGTTTTCTACATCCTTTTGATTTTGCGTACTTTCTCTATTGAACATTGCACAAAGGTGATAAAATCTCCAACTATAATTATGGATTTGTGTATTTATACTTTCTGTCTAACAGTTTGTCTTTCGCGTACATTGAAACTGTTATTAGGTGCATACACATTTAGAATTATTATGCCCTCTTGACAAATTGGTTCATGTATCATTAGATAATGCCCCTTTATATTACTAATACTATTCCTTGTTCTGAAATATTAATATAGTCATTCAGCTTTCCTGATTAGTGTTTGTGTGACATATCTTTTTACATCCTTTTATTCTTTTTACCTATCTATGTTATGTTTAAAGGTTTCTTTCTTATGGACAACACAGAGTTGGATCATGCTTTTTTTTGAAGCTTTTTTTAAAATGTTTATTTATTTTGAGAGACATTTTAATGTTTCTTATTTTGAGACAGAGAGACAGAGCACGAGTGGGGGAGGGGCAGAGAGAGAGGGAGACACAGAATCTGAAGCAGGCTCCAGGCTCTGAGCAGAGCCTGATGAGGCGTCTGAACTCACAAATCGAACTCACATGACCTGAGCTGAAGTCGGACACTTAAATAACTGAACCACCCAGGTGCCCAGGGTCATGCTTTTTCAAAAATACAATCTGACCATCTTTTCTTTTTTTGAGAGGGACAGTATTTATATTTCAGGTGATTATTGAGATAGTTGGATTTAAATCTACTGTGTTACTATTTGTTTTCTCTCTGTCCCATGTTTTCTTTGTTGCTTTTTACATCTTGCCTAAAAATTATTTTACATGATTTTTATAATATTTCCACATTGACTTATTAGATGTATCTTTTTGTTTTGTATTTTTATTAGTGTTTTTATCAGTAGTCTACTTTTCTGGTAGTTTTGAATAAGGGTGAAGGCAACATGTAAGGTCTGCAGATCTATGGATCAAGTTCTTATTTATTATAATATCTGTGTTTGGAAACAATTAAAGCAATTCTACATAATATTATGTTATTTCCTAAACCATGCAAAAATGACACCAGGAAGTAAGGACAGAATGGTTTAAGGCTATTGGTCTGGGGGCCAGCCCTTTTCCAGCTGTGTGTCATCCTACATAATCACTACTTATAAATATGTACTTAGCTTTGCCTTAGCATCACTTCTCTCGGCCTTTATTCATTCCTAAAATGAGAAATTGTGGATATTCTAGCTCAGAAAGGTCCCACTTCGGTATCTCTTGGGTTTTGCTTCTGTTCCTTTAACATCTTCAGGTGATCCAGTCTCTTAGGTGTTGCTTCACAATTATTCCAAACACAGATCCAGTACCTGCTCTTAACAGGCTGCTCATTGGGACCCCACCCAAGGTTGAGGTACTGCTAGCACTGGGCTCCTTACCATAATTTCTTGGTTTCCTTTAACCCTCCCTCACCTCTGGAAATAGCCTCTTCATTAACTTGTTTTCAGTTAAGCTCTTTGAGCCTGACTGCCCTTTGACTGATACAACCAATATGCTCAAATGTCAGTGAGAGTTCAAGCTTTATCACATTGGAGCCATCATCCGAATTTCTTCTTTGAAAAAACCATACACAGGTTATCTGGTCTTAAAGGATGGGTGGACACTTCCAGATGCCACTTTATAATTCTGCCTTTACATTCAGTATAGGTTTTCTCAAGTGAAATCTGAAATTTTGTTTCTCTTCTCCAACCCTCACACTATGGGAACAAAGAGAAAGTTCAAGGACTTGGATTAACTCACATGTCAACCTTTCTCTGTGTCTGGATTCCTTATAGAGTAATTCAAAGGGTTGTTCGTGCAAATCAAGTGAGATATCATTTGCAATGTACTTAGTACAGTACCTTGAATATGGTTTTTATTAAAAAAATCTTTGAACTCAAAACCCTGATGATTTTATTCTATTCTATCTTGACCTTCATTTAGTTTCGGTTATTTCATTCAGTTTTCTTTCTTCCAAATAGCTTCTCTAGTCACATTGCTTGCTTGCTGTCATAATTTTTAGATATGCCTTTATAAACCTAAGACTTCTCTGCTTTAGCAAATAACATAAAGTGTTCAACATTATATATTCCCTAATTTTGTCCTTCCTTTGTCCATTTGATTGCAAAATGCAGTATTAAAGCAAACTTCCACTGTGTTTTGGGGGAGTTCGTTTGAGTACTTTTGACTAACAAAGAGGGGTAATTATTACAGACTATTTTTTTCTTATTTAATTACATCAGTTTGGGGGGCTATTATCTGTCATTGATTGTGAGTTCACACTGCTTAAATACAAGGTCTGGTTTATTTTGTTCATTTTCCCTGCTATTGTCTTCAGTAATATTATATTCCTTTCATTATCATTGGATATGTACATATTCTGTTATTTTGCATTTCAGCTCTTGAATGTTTAAAATGGAAATACAGGCAAAATTAAAGGAAAATTTAGTGCCCTCCAATCTAGGGAAATTAACTCTGAGTTACTAGATGATACTAATGACTAGATTAGGGTGTAAGAGAATAAAATTTCAGAATCACTGAATACAAAAATGTACACTTAGGGCTCTTAATACTTGCAGAAGGTAAAATATAAGATATAGTTTCAAATTAATTATTTTTTCTTATTATAAGCAACATATATTTATTGCAGAAATGATTTAAAAATATTTATACATAAAGAAGAAAAACTTATAAATAAGACATTTATTTCTATTGAAAACATTCAACATTTGTCTTAAAATGTATATATAGACACATCTTTTACAATTCACAAATGTGGTCGTATTGTATCTGTTCTTTTTCTAGTGTAGTTTTTGTCTCTTTGATTCCCTCTTCTTTCTTTTCTTCATATACCCACCAAAATAATCCTTGTTAAACACCTGATCTACACCCTTAATGAACTTTTGTCCACATTTATATGATAATAATATGTAGCTATTATACACCTATTTTTAAAACTTAAATATATTGAACATGAATATTTAATAAATATTAAAGACTGAAATAAGTGGTTAATGTGAATTTTCATATTTCATTCTGATGAAAATGCCCTATGAGCTTTTTTTACTATATTTCCCCCCATTTTATGGGGAAGTTAGTCTTAAGATGAATGAAAATCTCTTTCAGCGTAACTGCATGGAAGGACAGGGTAGATCAGCATGCAGGTGAGTTTGTATGTTTGGTGGCAAAAGTTTGAAAAAACCTAATCTAATTGTTTCGGTTTCTCCATGAATGAGGAGATAAATTTATCTTGCTGAATATTGAGAGAGATGGGGAGTTTGGAGTTTGGTATGGTGTAAGTAGTTTGACAAAGCTACTAGGGAGAAAAGAAAAGAATGATGACTTGGGAATGTTTTTTGTTTTTTTTTTTTAATTTAAATCCAAGTTAGTTGACATATATAGTGTAAGAATGATTTCAGGAATAGCATCTAGTGATTCATCACTTACATAGAACACCCAGTGCTCATCCCAACAAATGCCCTCCTTAATGCCCATCATCCACTTAGCCCATCCCCTACCTACCTCCCCTCCATCAATCCTCAGTTTTTTCTCTATATTTAAGAGTCTCTTCTGGCTTGCCTCCCTCTCTGTTTTTATCTTATTTTTGCTTCTCTTCCCCTGTGTTCCATCTGTTTTGTTTCTTAAATTCCACATTTGAGTGAAATCATATGACATTTGTCTTTCTGTCTGACTTATTTCTCTTAGCATAATACACTTTAGTTCCATTGGAAATCTCTTCTAATTCATGTTTAACGACTGCAGAGTATTCTGTTGTGGACACAAAAATAATTATTTAAGCAACGCTTTGTTATTGGATAATTAGTTTGAGCTTGCTGAGACATTATCAGTCATTGTCATGGCTAGTATGATAAACTTATTCAAAAATGCTTGTTAAGTGTCTGCTCTGTGCTACATAAAGTATACTGAGAGGTACAACATGACTAAATAATAAGCTTCTAAGTTAACAGAGGAGATGACACCACTGGCTCTAAATAAAGGCATAATGTGGTAAGTTCCAGAAAGGGAAAGGGCAACAACAGT
Organism: Cryptoprocta ferox; assembly: GCA_028646485.1. Taxonomy (NCBI): domain Eukaryota; kingdom Metazoa; phylum Chordata; class Mammalia; order Carnivora; family Eupleridae; genus Cryptoprocta; species Cryptoprocta ferox. The sequence continues at coordinate 18,073,942 of CM053569.1, read as the reverse complement.
GCCATGGGAACATAGGGGAAGAAAAGAGTGATTCTGGTTCTGGAGGCCCTTCATAGGTTGCATAGACAAGATACTGGCTGGGAAAGACACCAGAGAATGGGCACCATATGAAAAGAAGGAGTTTGAGCGAAGGGATTTGTGTGGAACCATCACCCCGAGTCAGTACATTTTAACAGAGAAGTACAGAATTCATTTGGTAATGGGAAATACCCTGGGTTGTTTGGCATACAGGGGATATGAAAGGTAATGGAGATGATGCTGGGCAGACGGGTGGTTGCCTATTCAAGGAGGAATGTGAGTCAGATCTTTATTTTCTAAGCAAACATGTGTCATGGTTCTAGCCCTCACGAAACACAGATCCTGTTGAGAGAGAGAGGAGACATACCCGCTGCTTAGTTACAAGACAGATCAAGAGATGGCACCAGTCAGTAACTAAGTAGCAGCGTTTAGCCTTGACCCATCCCAGTTGGACATGAATTCTTGTTGAATGAATGGAAATGAGAGATAGAAACAGTAAATGCTATTGGAATTTGGAGGAGGAAAGGCTTGGCCACAGTGACTACACTTGCTCAAGTCTTTAAGGGTATAGCTTTATATAGCAAGCCCTTCCTTTCTTTTTTTCTTTCCCTAAAATTCAATCTAGCCAGAAGTTTGCTTTCCTCATTTTTGGAGACTTCAAGGGTATAAAGGTTACACTTATTGGGGCACCTGGGTGGCTCAGTCGGTTGAACGTCCGACTTCAGCTCAGGTCATGATCTCATGGTTTGTGGGTTCGAGGCCCGTGTTGGGCTCTGTGCTGACTGCTAGCTCAGAGCCTGGAGATTCTTTTGGATTCTATTTCTCTTTCTCTCTCTGCCCCTCCCCTGTTCACACTCTGTCTCTCTCTGTCTCTCAAAAATAAATAAAAATGTAAAAAAAAATAAAAAAAATAAAGGTTACACTTATTACTACTGATAGATACATGTACTAACAAAAGGTGTTTTTTTGTGTGTGTGTGGGGAGAATCTGTTATCCTGAACCTTGATGATAGACCCCAAAGATCTTTTCATAGATGAAATTGTTGAAGAAAAGCTGTACTTGTCCAGATACCTTCTTCCTGAGAGGTTGTACGTCACGGTGATAAGAACTGATAAATATTGGGTCAGTATAAAAACAGCAGGCATATGGTAATGGTAAGTATTTAGTATGATTAGGATTTGATTCAGACAAACTTTTTACTGGCATTCACCAGAAAGTTCTGAGTGGAACATGACCTGTCTTGAAGTGCTTCCTCTCTCACCTATGTTGAGCATTTCCAACCATATTTTACATGTTTTCCTGAAATTAGTGGTTGAGTGCAACACCTGCTACTTTGGCTAAAAGAATTACTCTGGAGTTTGTGTTCCACTCACTGTGGTCCAAGCCTCCTTCAGCATTCTAATGCAGTTTCTTAGAGGGTGAATGGAAGTCCCTATTGGGATATGCATTTGAAACAATGAGTTAACCAGTAGTTTAGGTCATTGCGTGTTTTTAGGTTTAATTTATTTCACAGTAAAGTAACTAACACCTCCTTGTTCCATTCAGTTTGACTTTTTATTTCCACAAATCAGATTGCAGGAGGTGGTGTGAGAGTCCTTTTTTCCTTTGTGTTGAATAGCCCGAAAAGATACCATCTACCCTTTCTTTGAACAAAAGGGAACTCTGACTAATGGTGGTTTAGGGAACAGGTAGCAATTTGAGGGGCTAAAAATTATGTCATACTTCGTGTAAGCTCTCACAGCTTTGGCCTTAAAACCTCGTATCACACCAGACCCTTCCATTCCTCTGTTATGGCCAAATATATGCCTATAGTTAGCCTGAATCAGCTCCCAAAGAAGACAGATTTTGTCTCTCTTACTCATTCATATAGCTCCCCATCCCCGAGATGAGTAGAGTTGACCCTGAGACATTTGTTCCCATGGAAACTCAACAGGGACCTGGAAGGCGAATCCAAAATTATGCCTCTTTTGGAGGGCAAAATCCATTAGGCTTGGATCTGTGGCTATGGGTTCCTTCACGTGGTTATTTTAACATAATGAACCTAATCTTTTCCAGGGTCTGACTCATGCTTTTAAAAGGTACCAAGAATGCTTTCTGAAAAAAAAAAAGGTTATCCTTCGTCTATCTTCATCAGTAAGGTAGACTTTATGATCACACACTGGGGTGCGAAGCCCTGTCATCCTCTATCATTTGAAAACTGACATCAGATTAAAGCTTTGGCTTGACAGGATATGTGCACAAACACTGCAAAGAGCTCCAGAACCTTATTAGTTTTCTGCCTTCTTTATTTCCCCTCTTGAGATACCTCTCTCCCTGATTGTGTTCTTGGAGCCAAATCATGTTAGATGTAGAATAGTGTGGAGTGGGTGTCACATAAGGAAAACATTGTAAAGGCAAAAAGTTGACTATTATTCTTTGAAGGCCTACTATTTCTCAGGCCCTCTGATGGGAGATTTTATATATATACAAATAATATTATAAATAAATACCTAAAATATAAATATATACAATAAATAATATATAAGTTATATATACATTAATTACATATATGTATATGTGTATATATATTATTTTATATATTTATATGTTTATTTTATTATATATATTACATATATATGTATGTATGTGTGTGTGTAATTGAATCTTGACAGGGATATTTTGAAGTAGATATTATCTCCAGGCAGAGATAATCTCTATGAATATTTTTGGAGCATATAATTCTTTTTTTTTAAGTTTATTTATGTTGAGAGAGAGAGAGAGAGAGAGAGAGAAAGAGAGAGGGAGCTCTGTGGGGGAGTGAGGGGCAGACAGAGACAGGGAGAGAGAGAGAGAATTCCAAGCCAACTTCACTGCGCTGTCAGCACAGAGCCTGATGCAGGGTTCAAACCTATGTGACCTGAGCCCAGATGCTTAACTGACAGAGCTAAGCCAGCCCTTGGTACATATACTTCTAAAGTACAGAAATCATGGACTGCGAGTTACTTGTTCTGCGAGTGTTCTGCAGGACGAGCAAACATTTCTAATAAGTTTTAACTTGATAAATGAGCAATGTCTTGCAATACAAGTAGTACGTGACACCAAATGTCACATGATCACAACTGAGCCAATGGTTCTTCTCTCTCTCTCTTTCTCTCTCACTGTAGCATTGTGGGTGATCGTCTCCCATGCTCAGATGCTCTGTGTTAGGCATGTGGCAGAAATCAGTGATTTTTCAGAATGCTGCAAGGTGCCCACAACTGGCACTAGTGTACTTTTTGTCACTTCAAAGCACCTATGGACAGTTCTTTGCTTTTCCATACAAGAGTAAGCTTAGGAATACTTTGCTTCATTCTAGGTCAGGCTGCTTGCAGATACAGACCCTTTCCTCTGCTGCCTTATTGCCAGTTACGTTAATTACAATAGATGACAGGAGTTTATTAATACTGTCCTGTAGTCAGCATCCGTGTAGTGAACATAAATCAACTGATTTATTTAGCAACACTTTTTTAAGTTTATTTATTTATTTTGAGAGAGCAAGAAAGAGAGAGCATGAGCTGAGGAGGAGCAGAAAGAGAGGGAGAGAGAGAATCCCAAGCAGGTTCTGGGCTGACAGTGCAGAGCCTGACACAGAACTTGAACTCACAAACTGTGAGATCATGACCTAAACCAAAACCAAGAGTCAGATGCTTAACCGACTGAGCCACCCAGGCGCTCTGGCCTCTCTTCCTCCCTTCCTCCCTTCTTCCTTCCTTCCTTCCTTCCTTCCTTCCTTCCTTCCTTCCTTCCTTCCTTCCTACCTTTTTATGTTATGCAGTTGGTGATGAACATTTTTGTATATGTTAGATAATTTCCTTAGGGCAAACTACTAAAAGTGGAACTACTGGATTAAAAGGCATGACTATTTCTTATTTTTTTAATTTTAATTTTTATTTTTTGAGAGAGAGAGAGAATGTGAGTTGGGGAGAGGGCCAGAGAGAGAGAGAGAGAGAATCTTAATCAGGCTCTGTTAGCAGTTGGAGCCCAACATGGGGCTCAATCTCACGACTGTGAGATCATGACCTGAGCTGAAATCAAGAGTCAGATGCTTAACGGACTGAGCCACCCAGGTGCCCCAAGGCATGCCTATTTCTTACTGGTCCTAAATATATCTTGCCAAGTTGTCCTACAAAAGGAGAGCACTTATACTTACCATAAAGTGTAGTGGTTACACTTGTCTTAGAAGTATATGCAATTGTGATTTTCCCCCCTTTCCTGCTAAACTAGACACTTTCATTTTTAATCTTTATCTCATTTTAATTTGCATTTTCTGAATAGGATTTTAAGGATCTTAGTATTTTATCTTGAGCAGAAGTTTACTGGTCAAGGAACACAGAAGTTAATCTCTACCAAAAAAAGAAAAGCTAAGAATGATTGTGTTAGTACCCAGGATATATTTTGAAACAATTTAAAATCAAGTAAATTGTTTAGCAGTGTATTTTAGTTGTTTGTGATATTTAGGGAATCTTTTTTTCATCTCATCATGCTGTGTATAATTGCCTAAAGACACAGCAGGGGGTAAACTTTTTAGGAAAAAAAAGCAAACAAAACCCTGAAGCCAAGTAGCAAAAGCATCCCTCATGATACATGTCACTTTAATTTTATGTGGTAATTATTTTTACAAACATTTAACACACATTTTGAACCTCAGTTTGTAGAAGCCACCATTTTTTTCCAGATATGACAGAATTGTGTATTCAAAAATATGGCTAGAGGAGAATTTCTGTTAAAACTTGTTGCTTAAAATTAAACATTTTTTGAATGATTGACAGAACCAATAAATTGTCTTTTCAGTTGACAGTTGTCTGTTTGCATCTACATCTTTTACCACTTGAGGAACATGTACAGAATTTGAACAATGATGTGCAGTGGGAAAGTACTGCACTTCCTGGAGGAAGACTTGAGTTTAAACCCGGGATTCATTCAAGAAGAAAGCTGCATAACTGAGTCAGGTAACTTTACCTCTCTGGTCTTCAATTCCATAATCTGCAAAATGAAAAAGATGAACCAGACAACTTTATAGTCCAAACCCAATATTTAGCTCTACTTTTTTTTAAGGTATCAGGCCTTTCTTAATGATTAACATTTGCATAAATAGCCAAATTAACTATAAATCTGATATTTGTCATTGAACACGTGTAAATAACAAGAGGTATTTGACAGAGACACTCTATCTTGTGCTGCCTATTGTTCTGAGTTTTTAATTTAAAAGAGAGGAGAGCAAAGTGTCCTGAATATGGATGTTGGCTCTTTGATAGGATGGAAGTATATACTTAGTATATTATGTGTCTAGTATATTAGAAATGGATTCTACTTTTTCTGTATTTAATATCCTTTTCCTGGTCAGCAAGCAGAATGGAATGGGATAGCTAATATTTTTCTCTGCTCACATGTTTTGGTTTCTGGGGAAATCCTTCACCACCCCTTCCAGGCTTGTCGGGATGTCAATCACAGTATTTGCCCTCTCTCTCTCTCTCTCTCTCTCTCTCTGTCTCTCTGCACCCCCACTCATACCCACTCATTAAAAGGCAGGTGACTGAGGATGGGCCAGTCAGAGTCAACTCAGGCTTTTCTATTGTTGCCATAAGGAAAGGCTCTCTCTTCTGGATCTCAAGTTAAAATTTGTAGGGCTGATGTTGCCAGTGGCCATCATTTTCAACATGTGGAAATAGCCTGTCTGCAAGAAGAGGGAATCAGGCCAGCCTAGAAAGAGAATTAAAAATTAGTAGACATGAGTGACGGGCTGACAGAGCTCTGATGATAGTGGTGTATCCCTGAATCCTGCAGTACCTACATGATTCAATAGGTTCCTTAAAACAAAAAACAAAAACAAAAACAAAAAACAACACTAAGCTAGTTTGAGTTGCTTTCCATTGTTAGCAAATGAAAGAGTTCTAGTATAGCAAGTAGAAGGGAAATTAAAAGCAAAAACAAAAAACTGTCTCCAAATACTTCTTGTCAGAAGCCTACTTAGGGCATACATGCATCCTACTTTTACTTGGTTAAAAAATACTTTTAACGATAATAGTTCAAATGAAGGGTTCTGGGTTGTTAGTTTAGATTCTAGGAATGCTTCTCAAGTAGGTACTCCCCAGATCAAAACTACCAGCAAAATGTCTATCATTATTATACAGCCTCAGAATGTTAAAAACTCTTGGAAATGTTATTATATCTTTGTACCAAATTTTAGCATACACACATTTGAAAAATAGTATATTGATAATGAATCCTGAGCATAAAATTAAGAGAGCTGGGTTAAAGTCCAAGTTTTACATTTAAGGATGTGTGGCCTTGGGCAAGTCACTTCTCTCTGGCATTCAGTGTCCTCTTCTGTGTGATAAGGTGTTTGAGATGTATTAGTCCTCAGGTCTTTTCAATTCAGAAGCTTGGTGCTCTCCTTTTACCTCCTCCTCTTTTTTTTTTTTTAATGTTTATTTATTTTTGAGAGAGAGAGATAGAGCGTGAGCAGGGGAAGGGCAGAGAGAGAGAGAGAGAGAGGGAGACACAGAATCCGAAGCAGGCTCCAAGCTCTGAGCTGTCAGCACCAAGCCTGACGTGGGGCTCCAAGGAGCAAACCGAGAGATCATGACCTGACCCGAAGTCGGACGCTCAACCGACTGAGCCACCCAGGTGCCCCTACCTCCTCTTCTTTTATCCTTTCTAGTTTTCTTTGTAGTTCTGCTGTCTCAGATTATGAGAAGCATAAAAATTGAGCTGGAGAATTTACAGGGGAAAGTAGTCATACAATCAAGGGAATAAAAACTAGAGGATTCTTCGAATTGGAAAATAGTTTAAGAAGGACCAGATCAACATGGCCGAACATACTTAGCTGCTCACCAAACTGTTTCCCTTTTGTTTCTGGGCACCTGTCTAGATTATACTCCTGGCTTCCCCCACAAAAGTGTGGCCCTGTGAATGAGTACTTGCCAGTGAGATGTGAGGACATATTGTGTCCATCATCTGTAGGCCTGGCCCATAAACCTTCCACTGAGTCTACCATGTTCATGCTTTTTCTTCATCTACTGTTTGGGTACTGAGGATCCAGTGAAAGATTCCAAAGGAAAATATGGGAAGAGCCTGGGTCTCTGAATGACTGTGTGGGGCAGAGCTCCTCACCACGAGCACTATCAGAGAATGACATGGGAAGGAATAAAGCTTTATTATTTTAAGCCACTGAGATTTTGTAGTTAATATTATAATAGTTGGACTCTTCTAAACAATACAGATCAATGATTATAAAACTATTAGGGTGTGAACAAGATGGGTACAGACATGCTCACCAAATCTCAGAATCAAGGATACAAAGTTGGAAATTGAACTAGAAGGCTTAGTTTTAAATAAAAGGCAATATACCAAGATTTCATTATCCTTAGGGCTTAGCTGCCCTGGTAAGTAGAATGTTTTGGTTAACTGAAGGCCAACAAGAAAGCCTTTTCAGCCTATGTGGGCTATTTAAACTATCTTAGACTCATCTGTTTTAGTAATAATAATATACTTAATACTGTTTAATATTTCTAGAGGGAGACATTTATAGTGCCTCTAGGTTATGCTTCTATCATCTCTTCTCTGGCTCCTGTCCATGGCTCAGTTTATTCCCTATATATTGCACAATTCCGAAATTTATTTTTCCAATCTTGACCACTTCTTTGAGCTCTACACTTTTTCGTTGAATTTCCACATAGACTGCTGTTAACTCAGACTCAACTGAGATGCTGTGATGGCTAATTTTATGTGTCAATTTGACTGGGTCAAATATCTGGTGTACAGATATTTGGCCAAACACAATTCTGAGTATTTCTGTGAGGCTGTTTTTGGATGAGATTAAAATTTACATCAGGGAGTGCCTGGCTGGCTCAGTCAGAAGAGCATGCAACTCTTGATCTCAGGGTTGTGAGTTCGAGCCCCACTTTGGGTGTAGAGACAACGTATATAAATAAAATCTAAAAGAAATTTAAATCAGTAGATTGGGGAAAGCATAACATTCTTCTTGATATGAGTGGACCTTACCTAGTCAGCTGAAAGCCTAGAACAAAAAAGGCTGTGCCTCCCCCCGAATGAGAGAGAATTCTTCCTGCTTTACTGCCTTCAAACTGGGGCATCACCTTTTTCCTGTCATCAGACTCAAACTGAAGCACTGGCTCTTCCTGGGTCTCGAGCCTGCTAGTCTTATACTGGAACTATACTATGGGCCCTCCTGCGACCTCAGTTTGTCAACTTAACCAGCAGATCTTGGGACTTAGTCTGTATGATCACATGAGCCAATTCCTCCCCACAATTGATTTTATTTCTCTGTAGAACTGTGACTAATACAGATATTCTTCCTTGTGAAACTTTTCTCCTGATTTCTTTATGTTTTAAGTTTACTTATTTATTTTGAGAGAAAGAGAGAGAGAGATAGAGAGCAAGTGAGCGAGCGTGAGCGCATGGGGGAGGGGCAGAAAGAGAGGAAGACAGAGAATCCCAAGCAGGTTTCACGCTGTTGAGCCTGACTCGGGGCTCAAACTCACAAACCGTGAGATCATGATGTGAGCTGAAATCATGAGTTGGACGTTTAACTGACTGAGCCACCCAGACACCCCTGTTTTCTTTACCAGCATGACTGAAGCATATCCTTTGGACACATTTTCTTCTTTCCTGTTTATTAACTAGTAGTTATGAAGTCCCAGGTTTTCTTCTCTTCGATTGATGTGCTGGTCTTTTGCCTTCTAACTCTCAGATTCATTCCCCAACCTCCTCTTCTGCTTTGACTTGCAAGGAACATCATTCTCCAAGATACCTTGCTAGTTGCCTTCTGTCTAGGTTCAGCCAAAGAATCACTAGTTGGGGAAATTGGTGGAGGGAGAGGCCATGAGATTTTCTTCCTTCTGTAAATGTAAATTTTCTTTCTAGTAGCATCTCCAGCAGCAGTGAGGGCTGCTCCATGGTTCCAGGTTTTGATAAAACAACATCTACATTCTGATAGTCTTTCTTTGTTTCCAGGTTCTAAGACATAGTTCCAGATCCTGGTCTCCAGTAACAAATACCCTTCTTCCCATTGTTGCAACAACCTTGAAGATGGTTACAGCTTCTTGGTGTTAACTTTTGATCTGCCCCCACTGTCCCCTGTGTTCCTCCTCTTGTATCATCTGTGTAGCCAGTTCTCTGCATTAAATTCCCTCTGTTTAAAGTACTTACAGTGGGTTCTGTTTATGGGAATGGGCTGTGATTGATACAATTGAATTACACTGTTTCTACTTCCACTACCAACATCTGGGTAAGAACATTAGCTGTTAAGAATCATCCCCTTTTCTGGCTGCTCTTTATGACAGTTCACCTATTCATGAAGATACTCATTTTCCTTAAAGGTAATTTTCACAACCAAACTTTTTATAGTTTGTTTTTACGTGGAGCATAAAATCGGTCTCCTTACCATAGAATTTAAGGAATTCCAGAATGCAGGTAGGATCAGGCTTTCTAACTTCTTCCTGGTATGGGCCAGTTTGATATCTACACCAGTTTTTCCCATTTCTTTTTGTACTTTATTCATGTTCTGCTAGTTGCATGGATGGACCTTCTTTCTCCTTTCTGCCTTGTGAGTGTCTCTCATTCTCCAAGACTCAGTTTAAATGCTACATTTCCTACGAAGCCAGTTCCAACCATTCGAATACATACTGGTTTCAGTTTTCCTGACGTATACCCACACATGCTACTTGTTTTTGTTGTTTAAATGCCTCACATGTGCAGATGAGGAAAGACAATAAAATATTAAGACTTGCTCTTTAATTGTATTTATCCCAGTATTATTGGAGCAATGACAAGAAATGATCTCAATCCTGTAATATCTGAGAAAGAAATACATGTTAGTTCCCTTACCGCCTTTCAAAATTTTCTCGTTGAATGAGCTATTCTTGTTTAACATTTTGGTTATAAATATAGAAGATATAATAGTTAGGGTGAATATTTATTGCCCACAGGATAGGCCCTGAAAATCTTTGTTTTAACTATACCTGTTAATATAAATTTGTTTTCTTTTTTTCTCCTCATTTTCTGACAATTGTAGTAAGAGGGATGGCAATACATTCATTTGTTTATTGAACATTTATTTGTTTATTCCATGTCATGTGATAGTTACTCTACTAGCCCTGAGCATAGAATAAGGGGTCAGGTAGATGCTGCACCTGCCTTCATGGAACATGAACTATAGTGTGAAGAAAAGAAAAAGAAAAAGCATATACAAATAAGTAAAGGTATTGACAGGGAAGAAAAAGGATTTCTTCTACCCTTCTAGCTTCTAAGGCTGGTCTAAGAATTAAATTGACATAAGACAGATACAGAGCCCTGTGTCAGGCTCCATGCTGGGTGTGGAGCCTGCTTAAGATTCTCTCGGGGTGCCTGGTGGCTTAGTCGGTTGAATGTCCGACTTCGACTCAGGTCATGATCTCACGGTTCGTGAGTTTGAACCCCGCGTCAAGGCTCTGTGCTGACAGCTCAGAGCCTGGAGCCTGCTTTGCATTCTGTATCTCCCTCTCTCTGGCCCTCCCCTGCTCATACTCTGTCTCTCTCTCTCAAAAATAAATAAGCATAAAAAAAAGATTCTTTCTTTCCCTCTCCCTCTGCTCCTCCCCCTGGTCATGCTCTCTCTCCCTCTCTGTCTCTCTTTCTCTCTAGAAAGAAAAAATATGAGACTCAAGGAAGTGGCCAGATGATTGAGACTTGTATCCTATCCTGAGCTACGGAAAGAGATAGGGGTTTGGTGCTTGGTTGGGGGGAGCAAATTAGGGTGGGATAAGGGAGGAAATATATGGTAAATAAAGTTTGCCTTGTTATGCAGGTAAGAGTCTCTTGGGTGAAAAAAAAATGTCTCTGGGAGTAGGTATCTTCTTAATATAAATATGTTTACTAATGAAAATTTCCTTTGTAAATTTTCTTTACCAAAGATGGAAATACATACTTCATTTTAGGCAGGTAAGGGAGAGGTAAAGAACTTTTCCTGTATTTGCTGAACCTTATTACCTTTAGCTCAAAATAACCCAAAGTGGCATACTTTGGGGTGGTATGTTCTGGACCCTGTCAATACAAATGATCAGAAGTACTATGAAAAGACAAAGGACTGAGTGAAGGGAGAAGGTCCACTGCAGATGGAGTGATCAGAAGAGTCTTGTCAGCGGTTGGTAATGCTTCTGATGAGACCAGAGTTGATCTTCTTGTTAGCGAGGGGCTGAAAGGCTGAGCAGTGGTGGGGTTGAAGCGTAGCCAGAGGAAAAATGATGTTCAAAGTCCCGGAGGCAGACAGGAGCTGCATCTATTTAGGGAGTGGAGCAAAGCTCAATGTGGTCAGAGCATAATGAGCATGGGGGAGTGTGGGACAGGTGGATGTGAAAGGATCGGTACAGATTGTTAAGCTGAATCTTCTGATAAACCATTCTCCATTTACATATGGTTTTATGAAATAAATCTATATCATACTTATCAGTTTCATGCAATTTTTCCCTCAAAACTGAATACTTAGTTCAATGAAGTTCAGTGAAGCTGGCTGTTGAGGCTTGAGGAGAGTTTAGGTCATTGATATTCAACTCTTTTAGAATATAAACAGAACTCCCCTGATTCTTAGAAGTGGGGGACAGGCACAGAAGTTCAATGAAGCTGGCTGTTGGGTCTAATAATTAATTAATCTTCCTTTCTTCCTTTACTTATTTATTATTTATGTAACATAGGCCAACATTGCCATTCACCAAATACCTTTAAATATTCTTCCAGGGACAGGGTCCTTAGTTGAATGGACTGGGACAGTGTCTTATTTTTATTATTTTATTTTATTTTATTTTGTTTGTTTTACTTGTCTAAATTTTAATAAATTCTACGCAAAGCAGTAGAGTACAGTTTCTGGGAGCAGTAATTGAATTTTGCTCCTAGATATTTGGCATTATGTACATTCTACAGCCATCCCAAGCCCCAGCAATGCAGAACCCCTTCTTTTATCCATCAGTGCAGTTCAGAAGCCCATTGTGCCTTTGTTAGTCATCCTGAAGAGAGAGTTCCCGGAGTCTGTGAAACTTCAGTGACTCTTTTGTCTGCCCTGTGCAGAAATGGGCTAAATGTTCTTTTGAATGGCAGGGATTATTTATGACAAAGGTTCTCTCAATGTCAATTTGTCCACAGAGGGAAGTACAGCTCCAAGGGCATGTTCTTCTCTGGATGCCAGACCCAACTCCCATTAGCAGTAACGAGCATTACGTGCGTGGCTGTTGCCTTTTCTGGGCCGTTGCAGCATGGAGAGAAGCTTTTGTCATCCATCACACCACCATCAACCCTTGCTCACTCTCTTTCCTCTTCTCTAAATAGCTTTCCAAACAGGAAAGTGGAAACATTCCATTGTTTATCTCTGACCAAAATGTTCTTTTCAATAACAGTAATGAGGTCTTCTGAAACCAAAGGCAGAGTTTGCTCTCCCTGACACTGGGCGGCCATAAAAGGATTGACCTCATGCGAAGGTCAGTTCTTGACCATTTTGGGAGTGGAATGCAACTTCTTGGAGCAGAGGGACCCTGGCTTCTTTTGACTCAACAAAGGATTTAACATCCTGCTAGTCAAGCGGTAGATGCTCCGTAGTGATAGCCAGGTATATGCAAAGCTATACACATTCACTGTGAGAGACAATCCTCACACCAATTGGCCTTATATGTCTAGTGGATATTGTCATTCTTTTGGTCTCTCCAGCTTCAGAAATACACCTTTATGTATTCATTCCCACTTATGAGACTCAGAAGGATACTAGATAATCATTTCCCCAGCCTCTTCTGCAGCTAAGAGGTGAGTGGGCATAAACATCTCCTCTGATCTTGGAAGGCTTGCAATGAAAGTTATTGACCTGAAAAAATGGGGATCACACGGGAGCTGTTTTTCAGCAGCAGTGGTGGAAGCGAGGCTATCCCTGAGCAGTAGAGATAGCAGAACTACTGGGAAGTTCCAGAGTCAGGGGTCAGTGGTGGTGGCAGTGCAGACTACAACGGGTAGAGTTGAGAAGCAGCAACTGTAATTTCCTCTCTGAACTGGTTCTGTGTGGTAATTACGGGCATTGTTCTCTTGATTTCTGTACTCAAACCTGGTTTTCTATGGTTTCAACGTCTTTACATCATCAATTCCTGTTAAAGAAAAAAATACTCAAAAGTCATTGTAAGAAAGGCTTTATTCAAGGAAGGGGGCTATGGTGAAAGGTTTAGGGACCACTGTGATGGAATTTTGCAATGGGTGAGAGAGATTGGGCTTAACTCCAAAAACAACTGGGCATTTGGGGGATTTATAACCAAGAACCAAGAGTAGGGGTCAGTGAATGAAAAATTACTAAGAGGGAACATCAGAGGTAAAAAGGATTCTCAGTTAAACCCCCCTAACAGGATTATTGCTGAAGATAGGCCAGAGTGATCAGACATCACTTGGGGGGTGATGGAGGGTGAGGAACTAGTCAGATAACAATGGTGATTAGATAATTGAGGATGGGGGAATTGGGCTAAACTGACTTAGTAGGTTCTTAGTAAAAGTAGGTTTTATAAGGAAGTTCCAGGAGGGGCCTAGGAGAAGTTTCAGGAGCCTAACTAACGTTTGGTCAAGCAAAGAATCTTTGTCATTCCCTTTGGTTTAAATCCCCAGAACAGTCATTCTCAGCTGGAGGTGGTTTTGTACCCCAACCCCTCCTGGGGACACTTCATAATGTCTGAGAACACTTTTGGTTATCACATTTTGGGGAGGGGGATGGTATATGGTGGATAGAGGCTGGGAATGCTCCTAAGCATTCTACAGTGCCCAGGACAGCCCCCCTTCACAAAGAATTATCTGGCCCAAAATGTCAATAGGGCTGAGGTTGAAAAATCCTGCATCCGACTTAGTTTCTGTGGCTTATAACTAATAAACTTGTCTAAGTAAGTAAATGTTAAATAAAATACTTCTGAATAAACACCAAAGATAGCTTGCAAAAAGAGAAATTCATTTTAGTTCAGATTTTCACAATCTTTTGTTAGGAAAACTGTTAGTGTTCTTGACAAAAAGCATCATTTGACTTTGTGGTGGTTCTGTAATATTTCAGTTTGGCTGGAGTTACCTCCATGTTCCCCAATTCCCATTTCTTGTGTGTTTGTGATTAGGATTGGAGAGAAGAGACACTCTTGGGTGAGATATGGAGGCCTGTGATACAGCCACCATTTTGTAGCTCACGCATATTGTCGCTGACTGCTGGCTAACCGGTTTGACATTTGGCAGGAGCAATGCTGTAGGGACTCCCCCTTCCCCTGGCTCCTCCTTCAGTTTCTCCAACTCTGAGGTCCGCTGTTCCTGTTTAACTCTGAGGAAGGGCCTCAGCTGCACAACATGTATGCAGCCAAAATCTGACATGGATTTCAGTCTGTCCTCCTGGGCTCCGTCTGAGGCTTGTGGGTTCCAGCTTGATCCTGCTTGACCCCCCACTTTACATTCATCTCCTATTCCTGACTGGCTGCCCTGCGGATGTCAAGCTCCAACATGAGACATGAAGACGACAGCCTTACAGTGACTGCTTAACGAGCTCCCACAGTTGTGGAAGGTCAAATCCTTGTAACACGTGTGTACGTGTGTATGTGTATGTGTGTATACACATGCGCAGAAGCAGTCTTGTTAATTGTACCCTGGTTGTTCTGCTTCTCTGCGTGTGCCCTGATACAATAAGCAATATTTCAGATAAAAGTATTGTGATGAGAGAGTCACAAATAATTAACTATAAAGATTTTTAGATAAAGGGGAAAAGCACACTTATAATCCCCTTACCTTACAACTGCTTTTTAAGGTGACTGCATCACTTTCTTGTCCTTTTCCACAGATACACATTAAAACGAAAACACAGGTACAAACAAAAACTGGTGCATCTCTGCATAACGATTTCTTTTTGCCCTGACTCCTTCACCTCTCTTACAATCTGGTCTCTGATGTTCTCCGTGCTGGTTTTCTGATCCAGCTGAGGTAGCCTTTGGCGTCCCTGTTCCTTGTTCCAATATTCATCACAGGAATGGGGAAAAATATTCCTTCCATGGTCTTGTATTATGCTCTGTTATAGCTACAACATAACTTTCCTTGTGATCTTAATTTATTAGAGACATTTTTACTCCTTAATTTTTTATTTATTTGGTGTAATAACCTCAGCAGTTTGAGGGATGGAGTGAGTTGTAAGACCAAAAGAATTTGAGAAGTCTACCTTCTCTGTGCTCAAAATTATCATTTCCCTGCTCTAATGACTCATAATTGTTGTGAGGGCTAATGGGCCTTGATCTTCTCTTGTCTCAGAGTAAAGTTTCTTCTGATGAGGAGGATGACCATATAATTCATGTGTTTTCTGGGACCTTCTTGAGAATGGAAAGGGTGATGAGTGATTATGCATATTATTAATTACACATAATTAAGTGGGCACAGATATCACTTTTCACATGAGACTGCTTGGCCTATTATGAAATTGGCCACTGTCCTCTGCCAAACCTACCATATCTGGGACAGAGGCATTTTTACATATTTACAATCATACTATATATACTGTTGCACCTGTTTTCTTCCATTTAACATTGTGTTACATTTTCTACATTCTACAGTCCTCTATTTCTCACTTTTTAAATAGTTACATATAATTGCATTGGAGTACTTTTTAAGTCACTCTGCCTCCCCTTAGGCTTTTAAGTTGATTATATGTGTTTTTTTTTGCATTTATAATTAAAGGTGAAGTAAATATTTTCATGTATACAATATCTTTCTTTGTTTTGGATTATTTTTTTGTGGAATAAATGGTCAGAAATGGGATAATTGGCTAAAAGATTGAATATGTATTTAGGCTTCTTCCTAATGAATTTATGGATCTAATTATTCCTGGAAAAATAAAAACCGCAATGAGCTCTATCTGGCCTCTGCCTGCTTCTGTGCTTTCACGGCTCATCGCTCTACTGTATGCGTTCGAGTCCCTCTGAACCTGTTGCAGTTCCAGGAATTCGACCTCTTGCTTCCTTTCACTGTATGTGTTGCCCATGTAACTTCTTTGTCTGTGGTACTCTTTAACTTCTATTGTGTCCAGAGAAGTCCAGGTTGCCCCTCAAAATTAAGCTCTGGTATCACCTCCTCTGTGGAGGCTCCTCTAATCTCTGTCTCCCCTCAACTGTCTCTCTAGCTGAGGAGACACTCCGGTCCAGTAGCACTTCCTACATACCCCTGTGCTGCATCAACACCCTATTCCTTTATTTGTTCATTTTCCTATTAGGGAATCTTGAGGACATGCGTTCTATGTTTTCATCTTTCAGTCCTGTTGTCTTTAGAGGCACTGAATAGGTTACTGATATTCTTTTTCAGCTCTTGCTACTATGGAATGCTGGTCTAAAAAAACTCCTTCCTTCCCTATTGATTTTTCCCCCACTAATATACTTGCTAAATGAGAAGCAAGGCAGGGGCAACTGGTGGCTCAGCTGGATGAGTGTCAGATTCTTGGTTCCAGTTCGGGTCATGATCTCACAGTTTGTAAGATGGAGCCCCACATTGGGGCCGTCAGCACGGAGCCTGCTTGGGATTCTCTCTCTCCCGTTCTTTCAGCCCCTCCCTCGCTTGCATGTGCAATCGCTCTCTCTTGTTCTTGCTCTAAATAAATAAACATTTTAAAAAATGAGAAGGCAAAACAGAATTTATTGTAATTCTTGTGTTTATAGGGCACAAGCCTAAAGCAATCTTACAAGCTATGAAGTAGTATTTTTATGCTTCCAATGTATTAGTCTTAGCATATCTGATATACTTTGTCATGATGAAGCCTGGCAATTCTAGAAGAAAATGGCATTTAAAATGCTAAAATCACAGCGAAGTATTCTAAATATCCCTGTTAAAAAATTTACCTGTTTTTTCTTTTGTTGCTTATGCTTTGGGTGTCATATTTAACCTAAGATCATAAACATTTAACCTTATGTTTTCTTTTAAGAGTTTTAGCTCTTAAATTTAGGTCTTTAATCTATTTTGAGTTAATTTTTATATGTGGTGTGTGGTAGAGGTCCAGTTTCATTCCTGGGGCATGTGCCTGTTGGGTTGTCTGAGCATTGTTTGTTGAAAAGACTATTCTTTTTCCATTGAATGTTTTGGTGTCCCTGTCAAAAAAATCAGTTGAATATAGATTCCTGGATTCTTAATTATTTTGCCTTGATCTATATGTCTGTTCTGATACCAGTAACACACTGTTTTGACTACTTTATCTTTGAAGTAAATTTTGAAACTGGGAAATTTGAGTCTTTCAACTTTGCTTCTTTTTTTAAGTTTGTTTTGGCTCTTCAAGATCCCTCACATTACCATATGAATTTTAGATTCAGCTTGTTAATTTCTGCGAAAAGACAGTTGGAATTTTGGTAGGAATCCCATTGACTCTTTTGACTCTTTTGATGGTATTAATATATTAGGAATACCAAGTCTTCCAATCCAGGAACATAGAATTTCCATTTATTTAGGTGTTTTTAAACACCGTTCAACAATGTTTTGGAGTGAGTTTCCAAGGTATATGTTTTACACCTCCTTGGTTACATTTAGGCCTTAGTATTTTATTGATTTTGATGCTAGAATTATTTCTTAATTTAATTTTTGGATTGTTCATTTTCTAGTGTGTAGAAATAAAATGGGTTTTGTATGCTGACGTGTCTTGCAACTTTCCTGAACTGGTTTATGAGTAACTAATAGCTTCTTTGTGGAGTTTTTGGGTTTTCTATATATGAGATCATACCATCTAGACAGAGTTTTACTTCTTCCTTTCCAACTGGGATACTCTTTTACTCTCTCCTTCCTTCCTCTTTTCCACAATTTTCTTGGCTCAAAGTTCCAGTAAAATGCTTAATAGAAATGGGGAAAGTGGACATGCTTATCTTTTTCTGATTTTAGGTGTAAGGTTTCTAATGTTAAGTATCATAGCTGTGAATTTTTCTTAGATGCCCTTTGTTAGGTTGATGGAGTTCCCTTCTAGTCTTAGGTTGAGGTTAATCAATTTTGTTGATTTTGTGAAAAAATTAAATTCTGGTTTTGTTGATTCTCTATTTTGTTTATCTCTAGTCTTTGTTATTTCCTTCCTTCTACTTCCATTGTCTTTACTTTGCTATTTTTTTCTAGTTCCTTAAGGTAGAAGGTTAGGTTATTGATTTTACATCTTTCTTCTTCTTTTTTAATTTATAGCTATAAATTTCCTTTTGAGCACTGCTTTCACTGTATCACATAGGTTTGGTATGTTGTGTTTTCATTTTCTTATATCTGAAAGTGTTTTCTTATTTACCTTTCATTTTAACTTTGAATCTTTAGTGGCTCAATAACGTGTTGCTTGATTTCTACATATGTGTTAATTTTCCAGATTTCCTTGTTATTAATTTCTGATTTTATTCCACTGTCAATGAAAAGATAGTTCATATTATTTCAATCTTTTAAAGTTTATTGAGACTTGGAATGTTGGGTAGCTCAGGAAGTCGGTTGAGCATTGGATTCCTGATTTCGGCTCAGGTCATGATCCCAGGGGTCATGAGACTCAGTCCTGGATTGGGCTTCATGCTCAGCATGAAGATTCTGTCTCTCTCTGTCTCCCTCTGCCCCTCTCCCCAACCTGTGTTCTCTCTTTCTCTCTAAAATTAAAAAAAATTAAAGTTCATTGAGATTTGTTTTGTAGCCTAACATGTAGTCTATCCTCTGCACTATGTGTGTGCTCCATGTGTAATGAAAAGAATGAATGAATTAAGAAAGAATTGGTTATTGGTTTGTCATAAGCCAGCCTTATTCAATTTGGAAAGGATTACATAACTCCATGAATACCAGAAGGTAAGAATCATTTGTTGAAGCCTGACAACTAGTCTTCTCTCTGGTTTCCAGTGACTCTTAACCCTTACTCATGCAAAATATACTCACCTCTTTTTGGAGGCCTCAAAAAGTCTCATTCTATTATAGTATCAGCTCAGAACGGAGAGCTTATCATTTAGATGGTCCAGGTGTTAATGTGACTTTTAGGGTGTTCCTTAAGAACATCTCTTTGAATACAGTTCCTCTTAAGCTGAGGATCTGTGAAGTGAAACAAGTTATCTTCTCCACACACACTCAACATTCAATGATGGGACTCCCATAGTTTAGTTGCTATAAATGCTTCTGTACCAGATAAGGAATAATGAATAGGAGGCATGGAGGAGTTATAAATTCACAGCAATTCTGAAATTCAGCCTGGCACAAGGTGGTAGTTCCTCGAATAAAACTCAATACTTGAGAATAATTCTTCATGACTCTTGGCTCCACTTTCTAGGCCCTTGTTTCTACCTTCTCAATTATCCTTCTTTTGTTAATGAGAGGTAGCCATGTTTCTAGGTTTGTAATGTCCTCAGGGTTTCTAAAGACCTCTTTTCATATTTTCTGTGTCTGTTCCTTTCAATCCAAACTGGTGCTATTTCTGCCAATTCGTTTTTCTTAAAAACTGTGAATCTCCTGGGAGTCTTATTAGGGTTCAGTTCATTGGACAGAAGCCACATCTACAGATATCTTTGTAACATCTTCTTGCCTTTAGGCTCTTCTTGACACTGCTGTGGGACAACTTTCTTAAATACCTTTGAGGCCCTAGTGTTTTACTAAATGGAGATGCCTTAGATCTTTCTGAGGTCTTAATTAATTTAAAGGGGGATGCCCCAAAAAGCAGCATCTTAGAATACAGTTAGGGGCTAGGGGTCAGGGAAGGTAAAGCATCCTTAGAATAAATCACTATTATGGTGTCTCAGGTTTCTACCACACATGTCTTGTGAGGTTTAATTAGTCCTTCTCTTGCCAAAACAGAGAGCTTCCTCAAGTGGAAAAGAGAAAAGTCTCCTCGTTATCACCCACCTATCTCTGTTGACTGTTGTGACTCACATGTCCAGGCATAGCTGAAAGTCTGTTAAAATTATAAAAATGAATCATGCATGATATAATGCTGTGTTCCGGAATTTGTTTTATTATCTAAGTTTTGCACACATAAATATGCCTCCCAAGATTTTTTGTTTATTAAGTATCACAAGAAAATGGAAGAGAAACAAGAACTTCAGAAAAAGAAAATAATTTTGCTGAATTATTTCAATGCTTTGGCAAGTGAATTTGGATTAGTAAGTGAATCTATTTTAGTATAAATTTTATTCAGAGAAAAATTTGTTTCTCCCTGCCCAACTAAATAAGTATTGAACATTCATTTGAAATAACACCAAATTACTGGCTACTCAGAGTGTCTGCATGTCTAACATGGATATAAACCTAACAGGTAGGCAGTAAAATGATAGAACATGATATCATGGACTTGGTCCCATACATTGTGAGAGTTGTTGATACTTAGAAACAAAGATACTATTCAAGACTTCGCCTTAAAAAACAACTTGCTCTGGACTGATTGTGTCCACCCATAATGTATATGTTGAAATCCTAACCTCCAATACAATGGCATTAAGAGGTGGTGATTTTAGGAGATATTACATTATGAGGATGGAGCCCTCGTGAATGGGATTAATGCCCTGATAAGACACAAGAGAGCTTGTATCCCCTTTTCCTGCTCTCTGCTGTGTGAGGACACAGTGGGAAGATGTGTGTCTGCGAACCAAGAGGACTGCCTTCACCAAACACTGGATCTGCTGACACCTTGATCTTTAAACCTTCCAGCCTCTAGAACTATGAGATAAAATGTGCTTTAAGCCACCCCCTCTTCTCTTAACAGCAACATGGGTTGACCATAAGACACTGTTTTCATCTTCATATAAACACATGAAAGGATCTTACTGTTGCTTTTTCCAAGAAGAATAGAGCAGAAGGTTTCAAATAAAGTGATTCACCCACTATTTTTGTCTTTTTATTAAAGCAATTTAAGAAGAGTTATATATCTCTGACATGTGATTTTCCTAACCAATTGTGAATTTTACCTTTGATAGAGAAATGAGCTTATATATTCATGTATTCAGAAATGAATTGAGAATCTACTATATGCCAGGCTTGGTGTTAACTTCTGAGTGTACACAGATGAATAAGAAACAGTCTCAGCCCTTTAGAGAACATAGAATGCAGTGTGGGAGACTATTTAAATATAATACCAAATTTGCTACTAGGGGAGATGAGTGCTGGGGCACAAGAAGTCATGAATTTGGTGCCGCGTTCAAATAAATGCTCAATACAGAAAAATGCTAAGGGAAATTGGTCACCAGTTCATGCCCTATAACCACTGGTATCTCTAAAAGTTCATTTTGTACGCATTCAGTTACTTTACAGACCGTGCTGAATAAACTGTTGGATAACTGCACAGCTGATTAATAGCTTTTTGCTTATTTTGAGATAAGCCCTGAGTAATTCTCAGATATCTCTTAACTGTTTGATTATTTAACAAAAGGTTCTTGCTTGTTAAGACTTCAAAACCTTTTGAAGTCATAGTAGGAACTAGTTTTTCATGCTCAGTCATAAAGGGCTCATTTTCTTCTTATTCCTAGGAAGGGTGATAAGACAGATTTGCTCAAAACAAATGAGATAGTGGCTAATTTAAATGGACCCTCATTCTTTTTTAAAAAGTTTATTTATTTATTTTGAAAGAGAGAAAGAGAGAACATGAATGGGAGAGGGGCAGTAAGAGACAGGAGAGAAGGAGAGAATTCCAACAGACTCCATACTCTGAGCATGGAGCCCAACGTGGGGCTCCATCTCACTAACCACAAGATCATGACCTGAGGCAAAACCAAGAGTCAAATGTTTAACCCACCGAACCACCCAGGTACCCCAAATGGACCCTCATTCTAAAGCAGACCACTGTCTCCCTTAGACTGTGATCAAGTTATTCCAAGTAGGTTGTAATGATTAACTCAGTAGGTGATCAGTAAAGTGTGTAAAAGGAATGAATCATTTACTATGGGCCAATTTCCAAAGCCAATTCCTGATTCTGTTACTTACATTCCCAGGACTGCAGCTGCACCTTATTCTACATGCCATTCAGTTTGGTTTCCATTTTGAAGGACAACGTGCTTGTCTGTGGTTCACCCTGTGTTGTGATGCAGAGACTTCTGAAGGTAGGTATTTTCTTAAAATGATGCATCTCTACATTCCATGGAGTCTAGTCCTAACTATTAGGCAACACAGTGTGAAGATAAACTTTCCGTCTAAATCACCAGGCGCTGGAGTGAGCAGAAGACCTTCTCTCCCAAGCGACATGCAGATGCTTGCACTTGTGGTTTATTTTTTATCTAACATTTTGCTCCTCATATTCTTTGTGCCCTAGTTTACTCACAGTCTATTTTTTTATTTATTTTTTTACATGTTTATAAATTTTTTATTCAAAATAAAATTAGATGGTGAAATTATGCACATTATGACATTCATTAAAACTTAGTTTCTTCTATAAAAAATGAAAATATACATATAATTATAGGTCATCACAAGCACATCTGATGTTTTAGTTTTTTTTTTTTATTAACTTTATAGTTTATTGTCAGGTTGGTTTCCATATAACACCCAGTGCTCTTCCCCACAAGTGACCTCCACCATGACCATCACTCCCCTTCCCCTTTCCCTCTCCCCCTTCCGCCCTCAGTTTGTTTTCAGTATTCAAGAGTCTCTCGTGCTTTGTCTCCCTCCCTCTCTCTCTTTTTCCTCCTTCCCCTCCCCATGGTCTTCTGTTAGGTTTCTCCTGTTAGACCTATGAGTGAAAACATATGGTATTTGTCCTTCTCCGCATGACTTATTTCACT
>CM053569.1:18002512-18050703 GCA_028646485.1 Cryptoprocta ferox | reverse complement strand
AACAAGCAAACCAAAAGGGGAAAGGAAGTAAAGAAAAGGAAAGGAAAGGAAAGGAAAGGGAGAAGAAGAAAAAGAAGAAAAAGAAAAAAAGACAAAAACAAAAACTAAAACAAAAATAAGGGGGGGACAGAGACAGCAAAAGACTGTGGATAGTCTAAAAGTGTATAACCAGCCAAGAGGAGAGATAAGAATAAGATAAGGGAAATATATCTGGATGGCAGGAGAAAAGGAGAAGCAAAGAAAAAAGTGAAAAAAAAAGAAAAAAAGCAACTTTCCTGTGCGGATGGGCGTGGTTTGGCGTAGGTAGGTGTGTCCCCAGGGGCTGCTCTCTCCGAGGCCCCGCCTTGGTGGTTGCGGAGAAGAATGGCGGTGCTTCAAGCTCTGCTGGAACCAAGCGCTGCAAGCTGCCCTTCTGAGTCCGATCTCCCTGTGCCGCGGGCGAGCCAAACTGTAATCTCCAAGCTCCGCCTCACTTCCAAATCCTAGTCCATGCAGTTCAACATCGTCGGCGATGAGATGCGTTCCCACTGGCGGCTGGCCTCCCGGCCCGGTCCACCGCCGCCACCCTCCGAGGGGCTTGTGTTGGAGGAGGGCCGCCGCTCCCGGTGCAGCTTGGAGTGGATGCCGCTGCCGCTGCGCCCAAGGAAGAATCGCCGGCCAGGTGGGACGGATTTCTCTCCCCGCGCCCGGCCGTTATATATGGGCAGACGGGTGAGTTTTTCCTCCCTTAGAGATGGTTCTAGGTGCGTTTTCCGTCTCTCTTTCTCTTCCCCTGGTCTCTCCGGGGCACAGCGCGCTCTCCCTGTGTTGGGCTGGGGCTCCTTTCCACCTGCAGCTCCGGGGCCCGCCCATCCTCCAATTTCCAGTTCACAATCACTCAGGCATCTTTGAGGTTGTCTTCTTTCTGGCGTCTGTTTCTTCTTTTCCCCCACTTGCAAATCAGCGTATTCTCCCTTCAGTCCTTCTGAGTTTAATCGATGCGGGCGAGCACAGACTACAGAGCTCCCTACTTCTCCGCCATCTTGTCGCCTCCCCTCTCTATTTACTTTTTTTAATGTTTATTTTTTTTGAGGGAGAGAGAGAGAGAAAGAGACAGAGTGTGAGCATGGGAAGGGCAGAGAGAGAGGGAGACACAGAATCCGAAGCAGGCTCCAGGCTCTGAGCTGTCAGCACAGAGCCCGGCTCGGGGCTCTAACTCAGACTATGAGATCATGACCCCAGCCGAAGTCAGATGCTTAACCAGCTGAGCCACCCAAGCATCCCAACTCACAGTTTATGATAATCAGGAAGCCAACTCAAATCCTTCTAACCCCACTCATCACTAACTTCTTTATCACCCCCAGTTTATAAGTGCCTGTTGATCACCTTTTTGTAGAAGCTCTGAGAAACAGATCTTTTTGCATTTTGAGATAATGGTTTAAACACCCTTCTGCTTATAGCTTAAAATAAAATGAATGCAGAAGTCATACTAGCATGTCAACTGAATCCATTATAAGAGTTTGGAGACAAGTACCAGTGCTTAAATCAAGTTGGACACCTTGCCACTGTCCAACGACACAGACGTAGGTGTAGACGTAGTTGTAGATGTAGTTTTGCCTACCATGTTGAGAAAGCAGTAGCTAGAATGGCCTGGTGGGGTCTGCAGGCCTCTACCTTGAACAACCAACAAAATTGTCAAATCTACTGTGTCCTAGCACCAGTAAAGGAGGTATTTTGCCAATTGCAGACATGATTGTTACTTCTACGCCTTCATAGAGAACATTGTTCTGGCCCAAGGTGCCTAAAGGAAAACTCCAGATTCATGTCTAAAACAAGCAACGTTCTTCCCAAGAGCAAAAACTTTGGAGACAGAATGATTCAGGCTTCAATCCTACCTCTACATTTTGGGTAATTGATGTAACTTCCCTTAGTTCAGTTTGCTCATCTTCCTGTGGAAATAATAATACCTTATAAATAAATAGCTCATTAACTAATGTTATCTTTCCCCATCCCTGCCTTGGTCAAGGATTGGCTCACTCAACACTGATTCTCAAATACCTCTCTTTTGCTTTCCTCCAGTATAGAGACTAGAGGGCTAAGTATTCAATTTTCCTAGCCACAATCTAGCCAAGCAACTATGATGTGACACTATTCTGACGAATTATTTTTAAGTTTAAGTTTGAGGGAAAGGGCTTCTGCTAGATAGAAGGCCTTTGGCCCTCCTGCCTTCTTCCTGCTTGGATGTAGGTGTGATGGCTGGAGATGCAGTAGATCTTCTGTCACCGTGAGGATGAAAATCATGTGATATGGATGGTGGGAGAAGAGGATAGAAAAAGCCTGGTCCTTGACAACATTTGGCAGGCAAAATTTTCATTTAGAAAAGTTTTTATCATTCATCATGAGAAATTTGTTTTCTTCCTATTAACATATCATTGAACCCATTTCTTATGAACTAATAATCTGGTTTTGCTATGCTTATGCTAGAGAGAATGTGCCCACTTACTACCTTGAGTTACATTTCAGGGTGATTAAATGCTGGAAATATCATGTGGTTTGACCTTAAATGTCTGACCGAGTCAGTACTCAGACCAAGCAGATTCCGAGGCCGGTGTTAATAATCACTACACTTACATGCTGCTCCAATGCCAGATACTCAGCAAAATCTTAAAGAAAATAAAAGTTGCTGATTGACCAATGAATTAAACAGATTCTGATTTTACATTAAAAAGTCTCCTCTTTCAACAATCTCATACTGACACTGAAATCAAAGTTTTCCATTAGCCAATTCTTCTCTCTGTAGAAGCAAGAGCTGAGCTGTGAGGCAGCTGAAATAAATTTTGTGTGGTGTTGGCTTTGAATGCACTGATGAAAGGCAAGAGCTCGAGTTCCTTGGCCAGGCCCCACGGGATGCACACTTGTGGCCTTAGAGGCATGGCACAGGAGAACCACTCAGAGAAAACTGCCAAGTGTACATGCAGCAGGAATGAGCCTCTGCCTCAGATGGCCTTGCTTGGCTCTGTAATCATAGCCCTTTTAAGGGATCAGAGCAGAGACAGCAAATTCCACGTTAATCCACTTTTTAAGAACAGAAGAGATGTTGTTTGGTATTAGCCAATAAGCTGTAGTGACTCAAAAATGGGTCACAGATACTGCCTTTTGTCCAGGTTGAACGCCAAAAACATACTGGGCATTGTGTCCAAAATGGGATTAGACGAGTCCAGGTCCAGATAGCTCACAAGCTTGATTATATATGGCTTAGTAAAGCACTGTGTTCACTGGAAGCAGAATCTAGATGTCCTTCCACTTGTCCAAATCCTGAAGTATTTGTGTAAAACATAAAATGCTTGGGACCGTTATATATTTCCTCTTAAATGCTCTGTTGCCTGTTTCTAATAAATGAATGAAAAATGCCTCAATTAGGCATTAATGATTTTTTTAAATCAATCAAACCAAATTATTTTTTAAAGCAATCTTTGTACTCAACATGGGGTTTGAAATCACAATCCCAAGATCAAGAGTCACATGCTCTCCTGGCTGAGCCAGCTGGATGCCCCAATAGTACTTTAAATTTTAATCAGGAAAGGAGTATATGTTCATGGCTAAATTTTCAAATAGTATTGAAGGGTAGAAAGCAAAATCCAAAAATCTTCTGATCCCATAGTCCAACTCCTTAGAGATTATCACTGTTAACATTTTCTTGAGTACTTGTACAGAAATCTTCAAGACCAACATACTGTTATGGGTTGAATTGTATCCTCTGAAAAAAGATATCTTGAAGTTCCAATTCCCCCAGTGCCTTGGAATGTGACCTTATTTTGGAAAATCAATCTTCACAGAATGATTCAAGTTAAAATGAAGTCATTAAAGTGGGTCCTAATCCAATATGACTAGTGCCCTTATGAAAAGGAAATTGGGAGATGCTAGGGTGGCTCAGTCAGTTGAGGGTCTGACTCTTGATTTCAGCTCAGGTTGTGATCCCAGTGTTGTGGGATAGAGCACTGCATCAGGCTCCGTGCTGAATGTGGAGCCTGCTTGGGATTCTTTCTCTCTCTCTCTCTCTCTCTCTCTAAAAAAATGGGGAGGGAGATTGGGGAATTGGAACCAGAAACAGACACACATACAGGGAGAACACCATGTGAAGATGAAGGCAGAGATTGGGGTGCTGCTTTAACAAGCCACGGAACACCAGACATTGCCACGAAACACCAGACTGGGGAGGGGCGTGGAACAGTTCTGCCCACATAACCCTCAGCAGGAACCAGCCCTGGTGTCACCTTGATTTTTGATTTCTAGCCTCTGGAGCTGTGAGACAGTAACTTTCTGTTATGTAAGTCTCCCAGGTTGAAGTTATGTGGTTAGAGCAGCCCCAGCAAACTAATACACATGTAGAAACTGATATTGATATACATAGAGGTGCATCTATATTATCTTATTTACCATTTCATTTCTTTGTGAATTACAACTCATTCTGGTCCCTCTTTGCCTGTGTCTGGTTTCAGTAACTCTATGCCTGATTTTTCCCCAGTGTAATAACAGTTGGGATTTCAACAATGCTGTTAGCCTTATAAATCCATATGATTGTATGGATCTCTGGCCCTGATTATATAGCCACTCTTTCGTCGTTTTTCATAAATTGCTGGGTGTCCATTAAATGCCAAGCACTGTGCGATGTTTTGGGGGATGCAGAGATTAATAAAATAAGGAGATGATGTGTATCACTCTGCTTGGAGTTAAAGAGATACCTGGTAAAAAGCAAACTCAGGATGAAATACTATATTCATAATCCAAGTACCTGATGCCAGCTCTCCTTAAAGTGGCATAGTAGATCAAAAAGAGTAAGAAAATATAAATTTCAACCCATCAGAGCTAGATGAAACTGTCCATAAAGATCTTCTCATTCTATTTTCTCTAATTTGTATGCAACAAGCAACCTTTTGTATTTTCATGGAGTTTCCCCACCCAAACTTTCCCATTGACCATGGCACCATGTGATAGATTTGCTCACTGTATCCCCCATGCTAGGTCTTAGCACCTGGCTCACACTGTGTACTCATTAAGTACTTGTTGACTTGACTATTATACATAGTCAATAAATAATGTTGTGTGCCTACTGTGAGTCAGAAATTGGGCTAAGCACTTTCACATGTTAAAAGTTAAGATTTCTCATAATAAATTAGCAAGTTGACACTGATGAATTAATCACTGATTTATGGAACAGATTAAATGAGTTAAAACCCTGAGAACCTCGTCAGGTCTTTACTCCAGGTACATGTATTTCCTGAATTAGTCAACCCAAGGCCTAGACACTTCTCTAAGTCTTCATGCACTTTGAAAAGCAATTTTACTGCATTCTCTGATTCTCTCATCATTTATTAATTCAGTCAGCTATTCATTCACTTGTTTCCTCACAATTCACTTCACTTGATTTTTCTTTCATGCTTTTGTCAGACAAAGACCCCTTTCACCTATGATGTGTCAGGAAGTCAGGAACAAGGCTTGATATTAAGTGAGGATTCAAAAATATTAAGACAGTCTTGTCCTGCAAGAGCTAATATTCTCTTTAAAGTGACTGCTGGGAGTTACACCCTGTGGCTATTTTGAAGGTAACATACACTACTCAGGGCCTCTCACTCCCCACCAAGATGGTTTCCAGGACAAGAGAAGCCAAAGCAGGAGCCTGGATGCTCGAGCCTACTTGTATCCTTCCCTCTCTCCAGTCCAAATTCCAGGTGTTGGCATCTAAGATTCACGGTAATGGAACAGATTCTGGAACTCATTCAATTGCAAAGAATTTTAATGAAGAATTCAGGTCAGGAAGTTAATTTTTTTTTTCCACCCTGAAAGGGAAACTGTTTGGGCAGCTATTTTGAGGCAAACGCTATCATCCTCTGTTGTGCTGCTGTGTTTTCAGAAGCAATTTAAGACTGCATGTCTCCTTTTATAATTACCAAGATTTCAGATAAGCGTTGTGCTGCTCTGCTACACAATTTGTGCAGTGAGTGTGTGGCTGCCCCACCACTTGAAGAGACATTGGAGCCAGCCACACTCATGTATTTGATGCAGTTTTATAGGAAACCCTAAGTAAAAAACCTCTGTATGGCCACTGTTATGGACCTAATCCATGTATCTTAATTAATTTCAGGGTTTTCAAGATTGAGGTGAAGTCCAATGGAGCTTGTAAAACCCTTAACCAGTTGGCAAAATATTGGTGATTTAAAATCATACCTTGCTCCCACATTTAACTAACATTTATTGAATGTTTATTACATGGACTAGACCCAGACGCTAGCGTGATTAATTCTCAAACCAATACACTGAAAAAATAATGTTTCGAATAATTCCATTTTTATAAATGAGAAAATAGAAGTTCAGATAGTTCAAGGAAGTGTCCCAAGTTCAGAAAGCTATTGCATATTGGAACCAAGCCTAAATATCATACATATTTCCATTACCAGTGAAAATAATGTTCTTTAAAGTTCCTTGCTTCATTTTCAGTCTCCTACCTTTTTCCCCCTCTCTGCATCCCTCCTTTCTTTCTTTATTGCTCCCTTCCTCTCAATCAACTGTCTCTATTCTTTCTTAAGTGTCTAGTGTGTGTCAATGTCTTGGCACCTGGAGATGCAGAGATAAAGGAGCAGCCTCTCTTGAGGAGCAGAGAGGGTTGGAAGATGAGACACTAAGATGTAGGTTATATGAGTCTGGCACCCAGAAAGAAATTTTGGGACAGGAAATAAAAATGCTTAGTTGAAACCACTCACAAGTTTAAGGCCACCTAAAAAGTCTACCTAGAGTCAGAAGAGGGCCAAAGGCAAGGACTTGGGAAACACTGGCCTTCAAGAGGGTTTATGAAAACTGGGAAGCCTTTGACTGATTCAGAGGGGAAATGTCCTCACACACAAGCAGCAACCTGAAAGCTGTTTGTGTCATTCAAAGTGTCATGAAATTCAGCAAGGTTCAATCATCCGGCTGAACTCCCATGACTGGAGTCATACATAAATGTCATCATTAGGAGGAATATTATTTCCTATTCATGTTTCCACATGGAGGGACATCAATTAGTGTCTTTTTTTTTTTTCTGTCCCTTAGACACTCCACTTGGGGATGGAGGGGTGACATTTTATTGGTGGTTATGGAAGAGAAATTGGACATCGCATAGTTTTCTTGTCTTTGGGAACTGCCTGCCCCCCCCAAAAAAATCACAATTTCGTATCTCTTTTGGGCCATGATGTAATCTTAGCAGCAAAGGCCCTGTCCCAGAGCTGCCTGTGACTGGGTCTGTGTAATTCTGGAATTTAGTGTAAGGAAATTCTGTGTAGCTGCATACCTAACATTTCTGCATCAGCTTTATCAGTATTAAATCTAGCATTTTTTCTTTCATTTACCTGATTTTCTTTGACTTTTAGTGGATTCTCACCTTAGATTGGAAAGAAGGGTGATACTATTTGGGACCCCTTCAACTTCAACAATCATAAAACACCCCTTCTTATTAACAAGCAGCAAAGACATTTAAAAAATATAGACAGATACGAAAATGAACAACAGCTTATTTATGTCTTTGGTGGAAAGTAAAAACGAGGAGTGCCTACATACAATATGGGGAGCCATGTCTTCCCAGCTGGTGACAGAATCTGAAGCTCCCTCCTTCTAATTTTCAAAGGTACCATGTTGGTACTCCTCAACGGAAACTTCTGCGCTATATGAGAGCTAGGGCTTGAAGGAGTGGGATGGCAAGAGTCCTCCAAATTTAAAAAATAATAAGTTATTTAGCTCTTTTTAGGTGTTAGGGATGGTTCTAAAGGTTTTACAGACGTTCATTTATACAGTCTTCATGAAACGTCCCATTTTATAGATGACGACACTGAGGCCTAGGGAGATGAAGGACTCGCCCAGAGTCACAGGATCCAAGGAGCAGCACGAGTGGGGCTCAGCCTTAGTTGATCTGTCCCCTGTGTTTCTGCTGTTAACCACGACTCCTCTGCTCCACCTCGCATATACTTACTTCCCCTACGTCACCATTTCCTTGGGGCAGGACACCATAGCAACACCTCTCCTAAATAAATGCCATGAAACATGAACTTGAGCTGTCAAATATCCACTGTTTTAGCCTCTCAGTCATGTGGTGCTATAAAATGGGTGACACTAAGAGGGGCACAGGGTGTCTTGGAGAGGAGGAAAGGCAAAGAGGAGCATCCACTCCGTGCCAAGTGCTGGGCCAGGGTCTTTATGTGTTTGTGTGGTTTTCCCATGGATGATACAAACTCATCTGGTTGTAGGAGATAGACTTGGGCACATGAGAGGGAGGGTCTCTTTCTTTAGCTTCAGGTACCTCCGGGACTTAAGAAGTCATGGAAGAGAATGGCTGTGTCACAGTGTGCTGTTGAGCTCTAACTCGGTCATGCTAGATTGGAGGTGAGCTTTGGGAGAGTGGCTGACAGTGTGTGTCCACAGAAGCAGCTGGTAACATGGGAGCTGATGTAAGAGGTAGGATAGGCAGATAAAGCTTCCTTAGCAGCATACACCTCCAGAGGAGAGGGACCTCCTGTCCTAACTCAGGTTATTTTTGCACCCATGACACATGCCTGCTCACCACAGCATCTGCATTGAGCTGGGACCCTTCCCGGCCCATGGGTCCGGTGGTCAGAGGCATGTGGCAGCACAGTGGGATGCTTTGGTGGTGAATTTGCCAAGGAGGCCAGATGGAACTCACCCTGAAACTGTGACAGCTGCAGCCGCACTGAAATTATCCAGCGCCCTGTAAGACGGAACAGTTCTTCTCTTTGCAAAACCAGAGCTAAATACTTTGATGGGAGGAGGCCCACAGAGGAGTGGGGACCTGGAAGAAACTTACAATGACAAGGTAAAAGCTGGAACTAGACAGGCTAATTTAATTTAAATATTCAAATACAGTAAAACCTTGGTTTATGAGCATAATTCATCCTGGAAACATGCTTGTAATCCAGAGCACTCATAGGTCAAAGTGAATTTCAAGAACCACTGGCTCAGTTGTGATCATAACATTCAGTGTCACATACTACTCGTATTGCAAGGCATCGCTCTTTTATCAAGTTAAAATATATTAGAAATGTTTGCTTGCCTTGTGGAACCCTCGCAGAACAAGTTCCTCACAGTCCAAGGTTTTACCATAGTTGGTTTGAAGTTATTTTGTACCCCAAATGGATGAAGAAGGAAGTGAACTCCTATGATTGCATTTAATCCTCAGAATATTTATTGGGGCACAAATATGTGGATGAAGAAATCGAAGCTGAAAAAGATTAAGTGATTTCCCCAAGGTCACATAGTTGGCAGGAAGGTGGGCACCAGTTGGCCTGTAAAATGTGTTTTTATCACAAGATGTGGCATCTCAAGACCAAAGCATGCACGTGCTAGTTCAGAGTACAGGTGCCCATTTTACCAGCATGAGGGATCCTCCCCTCTGGCTTATCTGATAACCAGAAGGAGCATGTAGGTTGGCAAGGAGAGCCTATTACTACTGTGTTTTGTAACAGGCATTATTAGGGCAGAGAAGAATGACCTCTAAAATGTGGAATGGGATGGGCCCAATGCCTAGGAGCCATTCCTTTATCCTTATCCCTATTTTAGATGCTTAGCCGAAGTCTAGTTAGGCTATCACAATAAAGGATCACTTGCATAACGGCAGTAGCTTGCAGGGACACTGGCGAAGTGTGTTCAGAGACTATCTCCAAGTTGTTCCAGGGGCCACCAAAAGCAATTATACTATACTAGGCATAGTTTCTGAACTTGAGATTGTGACAGTTCTATAGTCAGTGACTCTTTTTAAATTTATTTTTGAGGGAGAGACAGAGCACACAAATGGGCAACGTAAGGGCAGGGAGAGAAGGAGACAGAGAATCCCGAGAAGGTTCCACACTGTCAGTACAGAGCCCACCGTGGGGCTTGAACTCATGAACCCTGAGATCATGATCAGAGCTGAAATCAAGAGTTGGATGTTTAACCAACTGAGCCACCCAGGTGCCCCTAACCATATACCACTCAAAGGCCTACAGGAGTCAGGCATGTAAGTGAATGAGTGAAGCTAGTTGACAGTAGGGAGATTCTGTGGCTATGCTGAACTAGAGCGCCCAACGGCCTTTTGAAGGGATCAGTCACAAGGTACCTGGGGTGGCTCAGTTGAGCGTCTCACTCTGGATTTCGGCCCAGGTTGTGATCCCAGGGTTGTGGAAGTGAGCCCTGCATAGGGCCTGCGTAAGATTCTCTCTCTCTCCCTCTGCCCCTCCCCTACTCACATGCACACATGCTCGCTCTCTTTCAAAAATAAATAAATAAATAAATAAATAAATAAATAAAGGGCTCAGTCACTACTCAGTATCTGTTGACTGTGGCCGCTGTTTACTGATATTCCGATTTTTCAAAGGAAACTGGAAATCTGTATTTTCACTTGAAATCTTCTTAGTCAAAAATGTTGGTTGGACCTTAAGTTAAAAAAAAGCAAAAGACAAAAAACACCTCCGGGAACTAGTGTTGTGCAAATTAAACCAAACATATGTGTGGCTGGTTTTAGCCTCTTTCTTGCAATCACCACGTTGCACAGAGGTTTAGCATGTCATCCGCGGCACGGTGCCACCTAAGCTGATGGCGGAAGGCATGGCGCTGGAGATGGCAGCCCTTTGTAGGTCATCCCTGGAAATGCGAGGCCTACGGGAAGCTTCCTCTTCAACAGGGATGCCAGCTGTGTACTCGGAGGGGACTGTTCAGCTCAGTCAGGTCCTCGTTTGTGGTGAATTGGAACAAAAGATACAAAATGCGCTAAGTCATAATAATAGGAGAAGAAGCAGAGTCTGAGACTTGCTAAGAAACCTTAATGGGGTCTCCTGGGTGGCTCAGTCGGTTAAGTGTCTGACTCTTGCTTTCAGCTCAGGTCATGATCTCATGATTTGTGAGTTCCAGCCCCGCACTGGGCTCTGTGCTGACAGTGCGGAGCCTGCTTGGGGTTCTCTCTCTCCCTCTGCCCTCCTAACTTTGCTGGTGCACTCTCTCCCAAGATAAATACATAAACTTAAAAAAAGAAAGAAAGAAACCTTAATGGCAGAGTATCAGACTGAATGCCAATGCTTGCTTCTGGCAAGGCTGGTCACGTGATGTCTGCTGTGTGCAGCGGCTCGCTGGAGCTGATGTTTTCTGAATGAACGTAAAGGTTTTCTTAATGTCCCATTTTTATCTTCACAGTAAAACTCACTGACAAAAGTAAACCTAAGTTTGTCTGGGAATACTGTTATTTCAGAGATGCTGGTCAAGGCAGGAATCTAGTCTGCTACAGGCATTTGTTTATAGTAGACCTCGCCTTCTTCCTTATACTGGTCGACTTAGCCACTGTGTGACTCTGCACCTCCTGATTGGATAGTAGGGGACACCTAGGCCAAGTTGAGCCAGACATTCTCCATACCTTGTGAGTTTGAAATCATATTAATTCATCTGCGATGAATAATGCTTGAAGAGACGATGTGTGCTCAGAACTGAGTCTCTTCCTGTGGGATGGCCATTTCCAGTAAAAACCAGTAACATCATTTGGATGACTTAACTAGAAGTGACTTCTGCCTCTATGTCTAGCCTTATCACTCACCAATATCCCTCACACCCTCTCCCTTCCAGGCATTTTGGTCTTCTTTCACATGAGGCAGTTATCAGTGTTGCTTCAGGGCCTTCACATGTGCTATTCTTGCATCCTGTGAGTACTTAGCTCTTATACAACTTTTCAGATCTCAGCTCAAATTTCACTTCTTCAGAGATGTCTTCTTATGCTTTTAATTAGTTCAGAGCCCTGCCATTCTTTCCTACCCAGTCATTATACACTCCTGTGGCACTACACATTTTCTGTTCCTTCATAACAGTTCACTAGGGCCCTTCATTATGACTTTTCTTCCTGCAGCCTTTCCTTGTCACAAAAGTGCTTAAAAGCTCTGCTCTGGGGTCACATTTATTGAGTTCATTTCCTGGCTCTCCTATTTAGTAAGTATGTGAATTTGAGCACATCTCAGTTTGATCACCTATGACATGAGGTTAGTAATAGTAACCAGAAGACTTCTTCCATTCTCACTTGAGGCAGCCATTGAGTTTGAGTGGTCTTCTCAACTTCCTGTGTGCCCTCAATTTATACTTGCAAAAAGACTAATGCTTTTTGCAGTAGCAATTAAATCCACCCCCCCCCCCCGAATTTCTTTCTTTTCTTTAGGTAACAGAAAGGAGAGGCTGAGCTCAATGTCTCAAGAAAACGATGGTCCATCAGAAGGAGAAACAGTCTTTCCTTGATTTTTGTATTTCAAAACTATTGGCATTCAGAGGGAATCTGAGGGTGTGTGTGTGAACAGACTATCCGAGATCTTTTGGGGAGAATACAAATAAGGAAAGAGATATAAACAGTTCTCCTGAGTTTCTTGTAGTTCTGTGTGGCACAGGTTCAAAGAATGACCCCAAGTGCTTAGGAACGGAGCCAGGAGAAAGCCTGTGGCCTAGGATGGAGATGACATATCCCAAAGGCAGTGAATCAGTGCTTGGAGACCAGGAGAGAAGTAAGCAGAGAGAGAGTTTAACAGAGGCCTGTGAGGTTAACAATCCAGACCTGATGTCCTCACCCCAGCAATGCCCAAGGACCCATAAAACTGCCCCAAAGTAGAGGTAACCCCTTCCAAAGGAGAGGGACCCCTTAGTGCTTAAGATTAAACCTCCAGTAATATGGAGATTGGCAATAGAAATAAAGTTCAGAAATTAAAACATATTTCTCACACATAGGTTCTTGGAGACTAACATTCTTAAATATTTTCTAAAGAAAATATATGGTGAGGAAGTTTCAGCATTATTTGATGAGGAACATGTGCTTTTCAATGTAGTTCACAATAGCTGCTTCACAGGTAACCAGACTATAGAACAACTTGAGCTCAAGCACCCCTCCCTCGATGATCTCGTCAGCAATGGCAGGGGTGACAGGTGACTGTACCTTATTAACAGTAATGACAAGTCTGGCAAGGAAAGCCACTTGGGACCACTTTCCTGGAAGAGTGACTGGGTTTGTGGCAGGCACTTAAGGATTTATGAACTCCTTAGAGGTAGGGTAGCCTTGGGCCATGAAGTTTTGAGGAGAGAGGCAGGACATTTAAGTAGATTAAGTTGCATAATATAGAGTCCCATTGGGTGCTCTGATTAATTTCTGTAGGATTCATTTTGCATTTTTAGGAGAGCCTAGTTAGAGATTTGGCACTGCATAAGAGGGTTCGGCGACTTTGGGACAACATTGGGTGCCCATAAGGTGTAGGTTTCAAAACATGGGGTTGGTACAGAGGGCAGAGATTTTAATTTAATCTTTGCTGCATTAACTGATTGAGGATGGTGAGATTTCTGGTCTTCTATGTGAGACCAGATGACAGCTGAATCTTTTATGTCACACTTTAAGAGGAACACATAAAATAGGAAGCAATCAAGAAAGTAAAACCATGTTCTAACAGAGATAGTTAAGGGATCTGGGAGTATTTGCCCATAAGAAAGAAGGCTTTAGGTGACATGATTGCCAGCTTTAAATATTCAAAAGCCTGTCACTTGGAAGAGGGATTACACTTATTCAGTAAGGCCCCAGGCCAGATCGAGGATCAGCAGCTAGGAGTTGTAGAGAGGCAACTTTTAATTCATTACACAGAGCAGACAACTCGAATAGAGATGTCTGAGGGTTCCATGGGCTGAGTTCATGATCAAACAAGTAATTCAAGTCTAGGTTGGCAGGAATATTATAGAGATGAAGAGGTGCCATGTAGCAGTGTAGCAGTTAAGAGATGGGGCTGGATTCCAATTTTGGCACTTAGCAAAAATATAGATCCTGTAGCAAATTGCTTCATTTTACTGCTTCACGTTAATGATCTTTAAAATGGACATAATAATGTCTACTGCCCAACTGTTGGCAAGAATGAACTTAAATAATTAACTTTAGTCCTTAGTTATCTAGAGAGGGGATTTGTGTGTGTGTGTGTGTGTGTGTGTGTGTGTGTGTGTGTATGTCTAACCTAAAGTTCTGATTCCCATGGCTTTGATAGAACGTGAGAGATTGAGTGATTTTTCTGCATTCCTTAGGTGCTCCCCAGGATTTTGAAATGAACTTAAAAGCCTTTGAGAGTCCCTCGGTTTCTTACAAAAAATTGTTTTGATGTGGTTTTCTCCAATCAAAAATTCAGTTTATAACAGGTGGAAGATATAACAGGTAGAAGATTCTAGTGGCACCCAAGACTGCAAAATGCCCGTCACCTTGCTTGTGCAGAATGAGATATGAGGAAATTTTGCCAAGGAGTTGAAAAAGACAAAGAAGGATGAGCAATCAAAATCTGTTCCCTTGGTTAAGAGCATGATTTGATTGTGTTTACATATCAGACTTGTGTTTGGGGACCTCTGAGCCTCTGTACACATTTATCAAATTGCAAACAGCACCACTTATGCATGGCTGGTGATGAAGCACTACCACACAATTGAATAGCTCTCCCAGTAGAAGATGATTATTTCCCAAGATAAAACCTGGCTACCTGATGCCAAAGCAATTCATCAATTCAATGACCAAAAAAAAAAAAAAAAAAAAAAAAAAAAAAAAATCTGACAAACTAGTCTTTTGCTGTAGTGTAGGGTGAACAATTGGTTGATTGGCTGGGTTTTGGCTGCAAATGCAGCCAAAGTAAACCTAAAACTGCATGAGATGTTCATGGGAATTTTATTTATAATGTCATTGTTTCTGCTAAACTTTCTCTGTGGTTTCCAATTTGCTCACAAGTTAACTGTGGGGGTCGGAGTTAAGTGGTCACATCATCATTAAAGATAATGTGTTTCTTTGCTAATAGGAATTGGGTTCTCATTTCCAATTTGATGGCACTGTATAGCCTTCAGTGATAACTTCTATGGGGGGAGGTTTGGTTTATAAAGGGAGAAACTCTATCCTGATACCAATACACTGCAAAGGAGACATCTCAAAATCTAAGAGCAACTACTGTTTGAGTTTGTTTTTCTGTCCACAAGTAGAGTACAATAACCCTGAGCTTTGAAGTCAGAAAGAACTTATTCATTTGTTCATTTATTCACCACATTTTCTTTGAGCTCCTTTTAGGTTAGGCTCTGGGATTTCAACAATAGACTGACAAGCTACTTGCTCCCATAAACATTACAATGTAGTAAGACAATGGAGGTTGAGGAGCCAGACAAACATACAAATATGCTTAAAATCTTGGCCTTTGTATTTTCTACTTTTGTGACTTAAGGTAAATTATTAACTTACTCTAGAGTGCCTCATACATAGCCTAGGGTTTAGCAAATGATAGTTTTCTTGCCTTCTCTACTTCCTACCCCACAGTTCCTAGAAAAAGAATAAACTACTTCTGGTATTGGTTGATGCCTTTATTGGGGCCACAAAAATGAAGAACCTCGTGATCCTTATGAACTGTAGGCAGATTCAGGATGAATTGGCTTATTGTCTCATGCTCCTTTGAGGATCTATTAAATCCCAGAGCTAATCAACCTCTTTTTTCTCTCCATTTGGCCTTGCCCAAGAGAATTCTTACTTTCAACCCATAAACATTTTTACAAAGCTGATGGTAAATAGCTTGCTTGATTGCAGATTATTCTACCTTTTACTGAGTTTTCACCAATTAAGGTGTTTTTAAAAACCTGTGAGGGGCAATGGTCTTTATAATCATTGTCGAGGAGGTAGAACTTATTTTTGGGATGCTGTTAGGATGACTATGTGGTTGCCTTGTTAAAGATTGGGACATAGAAAAAAATGGTGAATTTATTGATAGGGAAATAAATATCATTCTTATTCTTCCTCCTCTTCTCCTCTTCCTCCTCCTCCTCCTCCTCCTGCTGCTGCTGCTGCTGCTGCTGCTTCTTCTTCTTCTTCTTCTTCTTCTTCTTCTTCTTCTTCTTCAATTCCAGTATAGTTAACATACGGTATTATATTAGTTTCAAGTGTACAATGTAGTGATTTACCAATTCTGTACATAAGTCATTGCTCATTATGATAAGTGTACTTTTTAATCCCTATCATTCTTTTTTTTATCCCTATCATTCTTAATTACAATTCTATGTGCAAACACAATTTATAATGGATAGAAAATGTAGCCTATAATGCCGGTTCTCAGATGAAATATCTAGAGTCCCAAAATATTAAATTGAAACAAATATTGGTATTATATACAGCCAATTTGGAAATTGAGGAAATGAACATGATATGATATGAATTAAATATTTCCTTCACCCTCCCCCACTTCCAGGTACTTATAATCTATATTTCATCCATACTATAGATTTCATGTGAGGTACCAAAATGTTTTCCCCTTGAAAACTGAATAAATCTATATTATGTGGCAGAAAAAAATTTTTTTAATATTAACAAGACTCGGGGCGCCTGGGTGGCTCAGTTGGTTGAGCGTCAGCTTCGGCTCAGGTCATGATCTCGCGGTTCGTGGGTTCGAGCCCCACATCGGGCTCTGTGCTGACAGCTAGCTCAGAGCCTGGAGCAGGTCTTCAGATTCTGTGTCTCCCCCTCTCTCTGACCTTCCCCTGCTCAAGCTGTCTCTCTCTCTCTCAAAAATAAATAAAACATTAAAAAAATTTAAAAAAAAAAACACAAGACTCCCACTCTCTCCAGAAGATGCTTGTATTGCTCTGGTAGCTACCAATCTAGTTCTTTAGTTGTGCTAATTGGAAAAGTGCCAACAGGAAATCTGGAAAAGCCTGAAAGAGATGAGAGGAGTTTTCACTGGAAAAGGCAGAGTTATTGGCAGGAGGGGAAAGAAGAAATCCAGAAAGGATGAGGGAGCTAGAAGACAGAGAGCCTCTTGAGAGAGATCTTGAGAGCTTGGAGGTGGGCTGGAAAAACATTTTGTGGGTAGCTGCCATATATGAGATATGGAGAGAAAATGATGAAGGAAAGAAAGAGGCTTTTAGGAGGCTTGGCTCTGCATTATAAAGGTAATTCACTCCTGGCCTTCTAGAAGAATATAGTAAAGTCGTAAATTACATTCCAATTATTGTGGCTGCTGGGTAGATTTTTTTTCTTTTTCTTCCTGCATGTGATAGTGGGGAGGATTGGAGCCTCAGCATGACTTCCTAAAGTTTAACTTTGAATAAAACATTTAAGCCATTCTGGAATCTTTGTGCCTGAAATCTCCCTGTTTCTCCAGGCATCTTTTAAGACATTTCTTTAGTGTTGGGAGGAAATAGCTGAAAATCTAAGGGCTTTGAAGTTAGACAATTCTGGGTTTAAATCCTAACTGCTCACTTGCTAGCTGTGTCTTCTAGGGCGAGTCGTGTCACTTCTATAAGCTCCAGTTTCCTTGTCTATCATATGTGGTTAAGACAACCTACCCTGTAGGACTGTGATCACTGAAATAAAGGGACATATAGCAAAGATCTTGAAAGGATTGGCCTTCATTAGTCTGAGTCCCTTTAGGCAACAGATGGTCCGTTCAAATTAGGAAATTTTTTTTAAATGTGTCTGCAAGGTGTAAGAAAACCACAAAAGATAGTGCAATACCTCTGGGACTACCACCTTCATGCCTGAAGGTCTGAGTAGAAATGGTGTTTCCTGGGACCTGGAGACAGTGAAGGCTGTGTAGAGGGAGCTAACATAGAGGTACTGAGACCCACAGAGGCTTGTGGCTAGCCCTTAGCAACCACGGGGCCAGGGGGACTGAGAAATGAATAATGGGGCTTCCCTCCCTCCATCCTTTTCTCTCTCCACTTGCTCCAGAGTCCTCTACTGGCCAAACCCAACTTGAAGCCATTTGGTCAGAGTCCACTAAGGTCCCAGGAAGTAAGCTGTGGAGAAGGGTGGGGAGTGGATCTGGGAGTTTAGTGAACATATCCATCAGGCTCAGTAAGTGTTATTTTCCTTCTCCTTTTTTCCTTCTCAGTAGCATGGACAAGAGAGTATCTTTCCCATGGAAGAATAAGCATACTATAGAGGTGCTACTTGCCTCTGAAAGACTGTGTCTTAAAAGTGCATTCTATAGATTGTGACCCATCACAGACATAGGTCGGGATTTGGAAATGAACACGTATAAGTCTTTGTTTAAAGGACAGCAGGAAAAGCACAGCTGGTCTAGTGGCTGACTCTCCATGACAGTGAGTGAAGGAGAGAACTTGTTACGTTGGTCAGAAATAAACAGGAGCTCTTGTTTCAACAGTGGCTTTTCAAGTTTGCCTCTTGGCATGAAACTGACTCTGGCAGAGGGTGTCGTATAAATAAAGCACATGCCCAAGCCTGTAGGCAAGTTGCTGGTTGTTGAATACATTTTCACCTCGAGCCCATCACCTACAGCTAATTGATAAAGATGACGGCAGGATATCTTTTCAGAGAATGTACTATAGACTACTTGGATCTTTTTCAAAATTTATAAATGAGTTCAAGACCAGCTTTGGAAAAGAATGGTGCAGATCTCTGATTCACTCCACTTGTAAAGCTTCTGACCTTTGGATAAATAGCTCTTCTCCTTAAAAAATAAAAAATAACGGTTCTTTTCCTTTGCCTTTCATAGTGGGCTGAATGGTGACCCTCCCAAAAGAAATATTCATACCCTAATCCCCAGAACCTGTGAATGTTACCTTATTTGGAAAAGGGGTCTCTGTAGATGTGATTAAGTTAAGGAATTTGAGATGAGGAGATCAGCCTGGATTCTCTGGCTGGATCCTAAACCGAATGCCAAGTTTTCCTTATAAGAGATCTACAGAGGGCAGACACAATGAGAAGTCTATATGAAGATGGAGGCAGAGATTGTTGTGAAGGGGCCACAAGCCAGGGAAGCCAGCAACCATGGGAAGCTGGAAGAGGCATGGAACAGATTTTTCCCCAGAGCCTTTGTAGGGAGTGCATTCCTGATTGTAGACTTCTGCCCCTCATTACTGTGAGAGAATAAATCTCCATTGTTGCAAGGCAACAAGGTTGTGTTATTTGTGATGGTACACCCAGAAATTCACACATCTCCTGTGAAACCATCTATGCTGACACCTTGACTACTAAGCAGATTGAGTCCTAGCTGCCTGAAGAATTACAGAAATAGTGGAAAGAGAAAGCATCTTAGAATGTACTTTTCTGGAGTTTATGAGGAATCATCCCAAATCCTGGTCAATTGTGCTATCTGATTTGTACCTTAAGCACTTGTGGTGAAACATCATTAAGTTGAAAGAGAGGCAGAAGGGGAAGAGCACTGAAAGAAGGAATCATGTGTCCTATATTCTAGATTTGGCTTTACTCTTCACTGGCTCTTTGACCTTGGAAAAATCATCCCAGCACTGAAAGCCCACATTTTTTAATCTCTGAAATATTTGTCCCACATGCTTTACAGGGTTGGCAAGAAAATTAAATTATACAAGATGCTTTGAAATAGTAAAGTGCTATCCAGTAAACTGGAAAATGTTATATTATACATTTCATTTTCATAATATAAAAATAATATATAATTAAATTAGATCCCACCTACCCAGAATTTGCAATGAGTTAGAAAAGGGATACATAAGAGTCAGGGAATCAGTGTTTTAGTTC
This sequence comes from Cryptoprocta ferox, assembly GCA_028646485.1. NCBI lineage: Eukaryota > Metazoa > Chordata > Mammalia > Carnivora > Eupleridae > Cryptoprocta > Cryptoprocta ferox. The sequence goes on along the minus strand of CM053569.1, from coordinate 18,031,184 downwards.
TGGCTATGTCATGAAATAACCTTGGACCAAGTATGGAAACTTTTAGGGACACAGTTTTCATAATTTTTAAATGAAGGAGTTGGATTTGATTATCTCTACTGTTGCTCACTCACATATCTCTGATTCTACAAGATTTTAAGAAACTTGTGATTATCAGGATAGTTCTCTCCCTTGGTGGGCTTGTGCTTTCTCATGAATTAAATATTCACAGAATTCTGTCAATCCTGGACTTGTCTACTGGCTTCAGATTTATATAACCAAGTGTCTGGATGTCATACAGCCTATAAATTTAGATTCTCTGAACATAGAAGAAGAAAGACAAAACAAAATGTACCTACACACACACACACACACACACACACACACACACAAAAGAAAAGAAAAGAAAAAAGTAAAAGAGAATTTATTGGCTCACTTAATTAAAAAGTCTTTAAGTAGAGGTAGTTTTAGCTACAACTAGATTTATGGCTCAAATAATGTCATACAGATTTGCTTTCCTTCTGGCTGTCTGTTCTGCTTTGTACAGGGTTGGCCCCCGGTGTGACTTCACATGGTGCAGTAGTAGTGCTATTGTATCATCTCTTAATTGCATGTATCAGGGGAAAGTAAAAAGTCTTTTCTCAGGATTCATAGCAGTAGTCTCACTGCATCTCGTTAGCTCTGATTGACTGAAATGTTCATCTCTGAACCAAAGGCCATGGCCAGAAGGTATTCAGTGTGCTAACTAGCTTAGGTCTGGGTCATGTGATTTATTACCAAGCCAGAGATATTGCCCTGGTATCCTGGGCCAGTTGATTACAAAAAGTCAGTGATTTTCTGAGATGGTTATTAAACTATTGGTGGCATTAAATTGGAATAGGTGAGGGTATTCACACCAAAAATTAGGGCTTTATTTGTGTATTTATTTTGGAGATCTGGTTTATCAGCACATCACTGGGTACAGCCTTGTTTAAGCTGAGTAGGTGAGGGTAGGAACACCCTCAAAAAAGGTTAATGTTATCAAAATAAGGGAAGAATAAATGCTGCAGTGACAAAACAAAACAAAACACCACTATCCACTAAATCTGAAAGTTCAAACTCAAAATCTACCTCTAATTTTGAACTTCCTCTTGTTCCTCAATCTGCTTTCTCATGGATTTTCTGTCTTGATTGATAGCCATCACTCCACTCAGACATTCAAGTCTAATATAAAAAAATTAATCTTAGAATTATTTCCTTTCTCTCATAACACAGTTTTGCCTCCTTACTATTTTTCAAACCTATCTTTTCCTCTGTTGTCACAGCCCAGTACACTGACTTACAATTGTTTGAGCCCTCCTTGGGCTATTTCAGGATTCTCCCTATTTGTCTGCCCGCCTTCAGTCTTAATCTTTCTCAAATCTATTCAGTATATCACCACCAGGGTGATCCATGTAAACTACATTTGCCCAGATCATTACTTCTTCCTAAATCACTTCCTATTGCATAATGGGCAAGGTCTGTGGTTGTTTCAAAATAAAATGTTCACAAACTCTTCAATATATCTTTCTCTAAGAGGTGGAGCTTAATGCCCTCTCCTTGAGTATGAGCTCAAAGAAAAGAATATAACAGGAATGATGATGTGTGACTCCCATGACTAGGTTACAAGAGGTATTATGGCTTCATCCTTGCTCTCTTTCTTGGATCACCCACCTGGGGGGTGGGGGTGGGCATTGCCATTCTATGAGAACACGTAAGCAGTACTATGGAGGTGTCCATGTAGCAAACAACTGGAGCCTCCTGCTAACAACCATCTTGGAAGCAGATTCTCCAGCCCCAGTGAAGAATTTAAATGACTACAGTCCGGGCTGATGTGTTCACCACAACCCCATGAGAGATTCAAAACCAGAACAACTTAAATCACTCTCAAATTACTAATCCACTGAAACCATGAGAAAGAAATTGATTGTTATTTTAACCCACTAAACCTTAGTGCAGTGATAGATAATTTGGTCTCAGCCTAACACTTTTCCTCCTCCTATTATTGAATTTGCTCCTTTAAAAAACATGTGGGACTATCTTCTTCATTATGATCTGAGCTTCCAGAGGGTAGGTACTGTAACTCCTCAGTATACTGCTATTTCCCTATGTAGTAGATTGTATTTAACAAATAGGCTGAAACAATATCTCCTATTTCAAGTACTCTTCTAGAAACCCTGCTACTTACGCAGACTCTAGGTATCCTCCCTTTGAACCTGGGTGGAACTTTGTGACTGTCTCAAACAATAGAGTAGAGCTGAAGGGATGCTATGTTATTTCCAAGGGTAAATCATAAAAATGCCATTTACTTCTGCTGCTCTCTCTTCAGACCCTTGCTCTTGGAGTCCAGCCACTGTGCTGTGAAGGACCCCAAGCAGTCTGTAGAAGGGCCCACCTGGAGAGGAAGGAAGGGCCCCAGCTCACAGCTGGAACTGAGCTCCTAGCAACAGCCAATGCTAACTAGCCATGTCAATGAACCATCTTGGAAATGGATCTTCCAGCCCTTAGTTGTATCTCCCAAACCAATGTCACATGGATCAGAGATGGGCTGTCCCTGCTGAACTGTGCTCAAATTGCAGATTTGTGAAGAATATAAATGATTGCTTTAAGTCATTACGTTTTGGGGCAATCTGTAAAGTGGCAACATATAATGGAATATCTAACACAGTATCTTTGATGCCGTAGGCATTTGACAGGTATTTGTAAACTGGATGATGAGACTGATTTCCCCATAGAGTTTTTTTCTGGGCACATTAATACACTTCTTTAAACAAATCTTGAAACCACTGGTCTCAAGACTTGGATTCAAGCTGCTCCTTCTGCCATGAATTACCTCCCTACTTTCCTTACACATTTACCTGTTCAATCTTATGCTTCTGAAAAAAAAATGCAGTGAGCCTTTCTTCCCTTCCTCCCTTCTGTCCTTTTAATAAATACGCTGTGAACTTCTACTATAAGCCCAGGATAACATAGAACAATATAGACAAAATCCCCAATCTTCTTGGAGTTTGACATTCCGATGGGGATCCAGTCAATAAATAAATACATAATTTAAAAATGACAGACCTGATGAGCGCCTTAAAGGAATTAAACAGTAAGAAGTAAAAAAGAATAACAGTGTGGGTGGGAGGGGGCAGAATGGACTCCTATTTTAGATGGCGTGTTTAGGGAAAATCTCTCTGAGGAGGTGATATTTGAGATTTGGACAATAAGAAGGAACAAGTCAGGAGGGAAAGACAATGGCATTTGGGACAAAGAAAACAGCAAATACAAAGTCATGAGTTAGGATAGAAATATTTTGTCAGATAAAATAAAGGAGACATTTATGGTTACAGAATAATGAGTAGAAAGAAGTGACTAGATGAAGTGGGAAAGAGATACAGGCACCAGGAATTTGGGGGCTGAACTAATGTGAATTGATCTAGATTCCATCTCTGTGTGAAATGTATGACTTGAATAAGTCCATTCAACTCTGTGGCCTCAAATTTTTCTTTTTTTTTTTTTTAATTTTTTAAAAATGTTTTTATTTATTTTTGAGAGAGAGAGAGAGAGCATGAGCAGGGGAGGGTCAGAGAGAGAGGGAGACACAGAATCTGAAGATAGGCTCCAGGCTCTGAGCTATCAGCACAGAGCCTGACGCGGGGCTTGAACCCATGAACTGTGAGATCATGACCTGAGCTGAAGTCGGACGCTTAACTGACTGAGCCACTCAGGCGCCCTGAGGTCTCAACTTTTTCAAATGTGGGTAACATCAATATTACAGGTTTGTTGGGTTAATTAAATGGAACATTGGAAGACACACTTTAGGAGGGATAAGGAGAAAATCTAAGTTTAGATTTCAGGGCAGTGATACCTTCTTTTTTAAATTTTCAATATAAATTTTTATTTATTTTTATTTTTTAAATTAATTAGTTAATTTTTAAATTTACATCCAAGTTAACATACAGTGCAACAATGATTTCAAGAGTAGACTGCTAATATCTCTTCCCTCCCACACCCCTCCAGCAACCCTCTGTTCTCTACATTTAAGAGTCTCTTATGTTTTGTCCCTCACCCTGTTTTTATATTATTTTTGCTTCCCTTCCCTTATGTTCATCTATTTAGTATCTCGTATTCCTCATATGAGTGAAGTCATATATTTGTCTTTCTCTGACTCACTAATTTCACTTAGCATAACACCCTCTAGTTCCATTCATATAATTGCAAATGGCAAGATTTCATTCTTTTTGATAGAACAGTAATATTTAATAATTAATTTTATCTAATATTTATGGAGCACATTCCATGTGCGAGACACTTTCCAGGTGTTTTATTCCAACAACCTTGTGATTTAGTTATTTTGTTATCCTTCTTTACAAGTGTACAAATAGAGACACATAGAGCTCAAAAACGTACCCAAGCTCATAAATACAACACGTAACTTTCATAGAATTGTTTTTCCATAGTTAATGTTTCTCCCTATGGCTCTCAGACAGTAGGGAGTGTGTGTGTCTCACTCACAGATGTCTTCCCATCCCCATCACATTGAAGAAGGTAAATTCATATATGCTAAGTGAGTGAACCTTCAGTCATTGACTCATATGTCAAAGTTTGTGTCCTGACAAGATGGAGAATGGGGTTATGAAGCACCGGCTTTATTTGAGTGGGACCACACACCTGAACTCAGAGTCCTATGCCAGGCCAGCCTGAGAAGCCGGTCAGCTTCACAATGACATCAGACCCGCATGGTTAACTGCTGCTGCTCAGTCCAGAGCACGATGATATTATGGCTAATTTGTTTGAGCTGTTTGGTTTCAGAAGCTTAGCAATGACACAATAAAACCTTTATTAACAGGACTAGTCAGGGACCGGCGTATTCCAACTACTGAGGCGGAAAAGAAAGCTCGTTTGTTTAAGCTCTTTTGGAAAATATCTATAAAATGTAGTGGCTGCCTATTCTGCCGTGGTAAGGACTTTGCAGTGAATATGATTTGTGTCTCAAAATTCAAAAGCTGATGTTCCTCATATCTTGCAGTGTTTTCAGCCTTTATCCTAAACATGATTATTTTGGGGAGGAGAATGTGGGAGGAGATTGGGCTAAAAGTATTCTGAGACAAGGCCTTGCCTTGAAAAACTCATTCTTTTTTTTTTTTTTTTTTGAGAAACTCATTTAAAAATAATATAATGGTATGGACTAATTATCCCTTAGAATTGACTGTTGCTCTTAAAAATAGAGTGATGGAAAAAGGAAAATTAATGAAGGATTCTGGCCAAAGTCCTAAGGTTTCCTTCAAATCTCAGCTTAATTTCTCCTCCTAAAAGGCCATAAGATAATTTTTACTTGGAACTGTGCTTGCCGTGTGTGGTTTAGTAATGCGTAACTTTTCACCGGTCGTGAAGAAGTGGGGAGCCACTGACGAGAGAAAGGTCAAGACTGGATTGTACTGTACCCTTCAGAGAGAGTCTTCAGTGGATTTACCCTGGAAGCAAAGTGCACTATGAGAGAAGGGGACATGATGTGATTTTAGCAGGCACTGAGAAGGTCCTTTTGCCAAAAATAGACCCACCTGCTTGTGGATGTCTGGCATTCCTTTGACTGGGGACAATGCCAGAAAGACCAGCTGTTCCCTCAGATACTCTTCCCACAGGCTGGCTGAGACCTGAAATTCCAGCCTTGAACTTAAGGCTAAATTTTCCTCCACCGTTTACCCCAAAGCATGTGCTTCTCGCTCCATCCCCTAACTCTAAAATAAAGGTGCTAGCAGATACGTACCCTGTAGCACGGACCATATAGACTTAAACAGAGAGCAGAAACTATGGCAGCAGGAGAGTCCTGTGTCTCCCCCACCCTTACCTATGTCTGAAACTTTGGTCAAGTTCTTAACTGCTTAGGTAGCAGTTTTTTCTTCTGTAAAATAAGAGTAAACCAAACTGATTGGACTCTTGGGAGAGCTCAATAAGATGAAGGTAGAGCATTAATGCGCAAAAGGCTGGAAACAACCCAACTGTCTATCAAAGGGAGACCAGTTAAGTGGAGCGTTCACACCACGCCATAGTATGTAGCTGTGGACAGGAATGAGGAAGACGTCTGTGCCCTGACACAGAGGGACTGCCACAAGATATTGTTAAGTAACAAGTGCAAAATGCAGGGGCGCCTGGGTAACAAGTGAAGCGTCCAACTCTCGATTTCTTTGGGTTAGGTCATATCTCACAGTTTCATGAGTTTGAGCCCTGCATGGGCTCTGCTCTGACAGTGTGAGCCCTGCTGGAGATTGTCCTCTCTCTGCTCCCCTCACCCCCGCTCCCCCTCACTTTCTCTCTCTCAAAATAAACAAACAAAAGGAAAATGCAGCATAATTTTTACAGTATGCTACAGTTAAGAAAGGAAAAGTAATAAATTCATATTCATTTCAAATTGCAAAAGCAGGATAAACCAAAGTTTGATCAAAAAGGGCATGGCGGGGGGCACCTGGGTGGCTCAGTCGGTTAAGCGTCCGACTTCAGCTCAGGTCATGATCTCACAGTTCCATGAGTTCGAGCCCTGCATCGGGTTCTGTGCTGACAGCTCAGAGCCTGGAGCCTGCTTCAGATTCTGTGTCTCCCTCTCTCTCTGCTCCTCTCCTGCTCACACTGTCTCTGTCTCTCTCTCAAAAATAATCATTAAAAAAAAAAAGGGTGATGGCAGGAACAGAGAACTAGGAGGTATGTAGGGATTACTTCTTTATAAACCTCATTTTATTTTTTGACTTTGGAATTATGAAAATGTTTTACATAATCAAAAACAAAGTTAAATCATAAGTTTAGTATGTATAACTAAACATAAAAAAATCCTAAAATTTTAAATAAACTGAAAACAAAACCCTAACTTTATGGCAAGTCTATGATATAACCATCTTGAGAATTATTTTAAATGACTTAAAAATTTTTTTTAATGTTTATTTATTTTTTATTGAGAGAGAGACAGAGTGGGAGCTGAGGAGGAGCAGAGAGAGACACACAGAATCTGAAGCAGGCTCCAGGCTCTGAGCTGTCAGTACAGAGCCTGATGTGGGGCTGGAACCCACGAGCTGTGAGATCATGACCTGGGCCAAAGTCGGATGCTTAATCGACTAAGCCACCTAGGTGCCCCAATTTCAAATGACTTTAAAACACATATTTGGATTATACATCCCTAGGGGGATATATTCTAAGGACAAAAAGAAGTATAAAGATATCTTAGAATTCTTTTGGCTAGTTTCTAGTGGTGATATTTACATTATTATTTTGAATACTATTACATAAATGCAATAAAGCAACCAAGTCATTAAGGTAATATCCTTGGGAGATAAAACTTGAGTGAAAAAAGGATAAATTTAAAATAAAATATTGAAGTAAAGATTCTATGATCTTGGTTTGAATTAGAAATACCAGTCTGAGTGGTACCTGAGTGGCTCAGTGGCACCTGAGTGGCTCAGTGGGTTTGAGTGTTTGACTTTGGCTCAGGTTATGGTCCCACGGTTCCTGAGGTTGATTCCCACATGGGGCTCGCTCCTGTAGGGGCAGGGCCTGCTTCAGATCCTCTGTCCCCTTCTCTCTGCCCCTTCCCTGCTAGTATGCTCTCCCTCTCTCAAAAATAAATAAACATAAAATGAGGAATATCAGTTTGAATTAGGATTTATTTTTCTCTTTCTAGAAACTATGCATTTCTTAGTTCTGTCCACTGAAAAAGCTTAGACGTGTGACCAACTCAGTGTAATGATCACTTCAGGTACCCAAATTATATCTGAAACCAATTCCATCATAAAGGAACCAAGGCTTCTTGGAGAAATGGCCGATTCTAGATCTGGGGCAAGAAGTCCCCAAGATAAGCTTGAACCCTGTTGTTATGCCCCAAAGCGTGGTTATATGTATGAGCCCCCACTGGCCAAATTTGGGAAAAATATAAAAACAAATAATGACTGAAAGATATCAAAATACATCAAATATATAAAATCCACAAATTCATATGGAGGTTGGGTGGGCACCAGCTCAGTATTTTGAAAATAAATAAAAAGAAAGAATCAAGCATTTATCCTGCCTTTTTTTGTTTTTATTTGTTTCAGGTAATCAATTGTTGAGGGAAAATTCTTTAGTGAGGAGTTCTAGCTAATAAATGCAGGAGGAATGATAAAATTAAGAAAACCTCCATTCTTCATGGTAATCATTTTGCATTATATAAATGTATCAAATCAACATGTGGTACACCTTAAACTTCCACAACGTTATATGTCAATGTATCTCAGTAAAGCTGGGAAGGAAATGTCCATTCTGCTAACTCTGATGAAATAAGGGTCTAGACAACCCTCATCATTGCCAGTACCATTAAGTGAAAACTAACGAGAAACTTTACAATGGAAGTAGCCCTGTGATGCTCAAAGCAAAACAAATAGCAGGCAGTTTAGCCATGACAACAGACAGGGGAGTAGGACCAGAATGGATTTCTCCACTGTAAACATGGACAGTAGCTGCCCAATCAGTGTGGGTGGAGATGGGGGGTGGGGGCAGTTGCAGACTTTGGTCTGAGTTTGGCATCGAGTAGGACCCACATTTCTCCACTTCCCACTCTTTTCATCCTTTCCGTCAGCTAAAAGTTTGGGGAACCATCCGTGGGAGGGCAGGGACAGGGGTTTGGGCTGAATTCAGAGCCCTCAATGTGTGGCCCTGAGTCTCTTCCTACTTTGCCTTTTGTGCCACTGCAGAGAAGTCTTGGTCTTGGAGCCCGCAGCCCCTCACTCCTTAGTGACACTGGAGCCCTGCACAGGTTGTTTCCCTTCTCTGAGCCTCAGTTCCTCTTTATGGAATGCGGATGATAAATACTCCTTGGGAATACTCGGTGAGATGCTGTCATTCAAGTGCTTAACACATGGAATGTGTGGAGAGCTTTCCCCAAGGCCAGAAACAACTTGTGGATCTCTTACTTCCTTCAAAGACCATAGGATCTGGGGGCCCATAGTTGGGTTGCTTAGCTGGGTTGTTTCCACACAGGCTTTGTTTGCATGCGCCTTTCTTTCTCAGAGGGACAATTGTGATCAATTAGAGCAGCATGTTGGCTGAGAGAGCTCAGCTCAGCAAAAGTAAACTAGCAGTTACCAATTATGCTCTTTCAGATAAATCTTTGCCCCTACCCCCATTGGCTGTTTCTCTTCTCCCAGGGGACCTTAAATTTATTTAGTTTGAGGGGCGCCTGGGTGGCTCAGTCGGTTAAACATCCGACTTCAGCTCAGGTCATGATCTCACAGTTTGTGAGTTCAAGCCCCGCGTCAGGCTCTGTGCTGACAGCTCAGAGCCTGGAGCCTGCTTCAGATTCTGTGTCCCCTCCCCCCCCCCCGCCCCTCTCCTGCTCATGCTCTGTCCCTCTCGAAAATAAATAAACATAAAAAAATGTATTTAGTTCAAGTTTTACTTTTGAAAACGTCTCCCTCCTGCCATTGTGACATCATTCTTGGTTCCAGGCAAGGGCAGCAAATTTAAGTCCTATTCATGAAGCTATTCCTGTCAAAGTTTTCCTTAGGTGAAATGTTTTCACCAAATGAACGCACAAAGTGTCAAAAATCATTACCTGCCTCCTCTTAGTTCTTCAATGACCTACTGCAAGACCAGATTTGCTACAGTATTTTTTAAAATATATACCTCCAATATCCCAATATTATTTGAGTAGTCAAAGGCCTGTGTGATAGCAATGAAACACGTCTGCAGCATTCTAATCTTCAGGGGCTATTGCTCTCTTGTTCTCTGGAATCCTCACATACTGAATACCCAGAGGTGTTTTTTTCCAAGCTGGCTGTCAGATGGGGAACAATGGAGGAAAATGAAAAATTTAAGCCTATTGAAAGACTACTTCAGGATACTTACTCACCTTCCACCACACAAACTGCTTTACTTTCCAAAGTACTTCTCTGCTCTGCCTTAAAAAAGAAAAAGAAAAAAGAAAAAAAATCCCAGCCTGGACTATACAGCTATTTGCCACTGCTGCCACCTAATGGTGCGTTATGGTAACACAGGACACGTGAACACGGGGTGATTTCCTGTTTCCTGGAATGCAGGTAGATGTCTAGACATACCCTAAGAGAAGGAGGTAACTGATTATATGATGTGACTTCAAGGGTGATAGGAAAGCTGAAAGGTCTCTCAAATACCATTTGTACCCACTGATTGGTGCATGAAAGATCAGCATTGGGCTTTTATTTCTTAGCTCTGCATTTTGAGCCCATTATCTTTGAGGATAAACTCTGTCAATGTGATTCCAACATATCTGCTAAGTACTCCTATCAGCTGAAGAGAGTAAGTTTCTTTAATGGCAGACTCTAGGGTAGAATCAATACACACCAGTTCCTGAGGAAACAACCTCAACAATCCTGCGTGTCATCAATACATTTTTTTTTCCTTTCTACTTATTTGCTGCAAACATTTAACTTCCCCCTTTATCACTCTTGGCCATCTTTGGGACCTCTTGGTCAGGCAGTATGTGAACACCTTACTGACTAAAGCAGTACAACATGGTAAGTTAGGGGGTGATGTGTCGGGGGGGGCATTTATTACTTGCTAATAACCATAGATGCTGGACTGAATCTGTGACTGAACAGATGGGTTAAATAGAATATATTTTACCTGAAAAGACTTTCAGAGACAACTGATTTTGTTGTTAAGAGACAATATTCTCTACTGGGGAGGGGCAGAGAGAGAGGGAGACACAGAATCTGAAGCAGGCTCCAGGCTCTGAGCTGTCAGCACAGAGCCCGGCATAGGGCTCTGTGACAGTTGTGAGATCATGACCTGAGCTAAAGTCAAACCCTTAACTGACCAAGGCCACCCAGGCGCCCTGACAGTATTGTCTTACACTTTTTCACAAAAAATTGGAACATACGTACACACACACACACACACACACACACACAAATTAGAACATCAAGACAGTCTCCAAGCCTTATAGTTTTGGATATTAAGAACATGTATTTCTCAACAACTGATTAAAAATTTGAAATTAAAATGAAAATTACTAAAATCATTAGCACACAATGATCATTAAGTCATTACACACCAAATCCTATGGAAAGCAAGCTAAAGGCAAAATGAAAAATAGGATGTAAGGGCAGTTACAGTAGGGACTTCAAAAGTCTGCAACTATAAACAAGGTCATAAAATGACTTTGAAAACTTAGATGAAAATGAATAACTTGGTGAAAAAGTATAAATAAAAATATATTGCCAAAAATTAACTAAAAGCCTGAAACATCAATTTAAGTAAAATTTGCAGTCACAGATCTGAAAGCCACCAGTTCCCGTGGTACTGCACATGAGTTCCAACATGATTTTAAGTGCAGAGACCTGTTTTTTTTAAGTTTACTTATTTATTCTGAGAGAGCACATGTGAGCAGGGTAGGGGCAGAGAGATATGGAGAGAGAGAGAATCCCAAGAAGGCTCTGTGTTGTCGGTGTATAGCCCAACCGGGGGCTCTATCTCATGAACTGTGAGTTCATGACCTGAGCCGAAATCAAGAGTCAGACGCCTGAGCCACCCAGGTGCCCCTAAGTGCGGAGAACTCTTAGGTAAATTTTACTTAACATCTTTTATAAGGCTGTTGTAAATTTGATGCAAACATAGGACAAGGGCAATTGAAAAAGGAAGGTTTAAGGGTCACCTCACTCAGTTGGTTGAGCATCAGACTTGGGCTCAGGTCTTAATCTTGTGGTTTGTGAATTTGAGCCCCGTGTCGGGCTCTGTGCTGACAGCTCAGAGCCTGGAGGCTGCTTCGGATTCTGTGTCTCCTTCTCTCTCTGCCCCTCTGCTGCTCATGCTGTGTCGTTCTCTGTCTCTCAAAAATAAATAAACCTTAAAAAAGTTTTTTAAAAAAAGGAAGGAAAAAGGAGGTTTTAAGCCCACCTACCTTAGAGATGCAAAATACTGATAATCAAATATAATGGTATTTAAAAATGTATTGTGACAAAGCAGGATTTATTATAGGAATTCAAGGATGGTTTGGCACATATAAATCTCCTGTTATAATTTAGCAATTGGCAGATTAAAGCCATAGGATAATATGAAAACATACAGAAAAATAATCACTTGATAAAATTTAAACTTTATTCATTATTAAAAAAATTTTTCTAGTCAACTAGTTAAAAAAGGGAACTCACCCAGCTCCCACCTTGAGCTCAACCCATTCTCTGTCCTTACCCACCTTGGGCTGTGTACACACTGGGACCTCGATGGAACCTGGACCTCGATAGAACCTGAATTGACTTCCATCAGTGGACCCACCCTTCACCTTCTAGTTGCCGGATGGGGGAGACATTAGCAGGACACCGAAAGGCAAGAGCAGGGTGATATTAGATTGCTTACTCCCCCAGCTCCCTCTCACCAGGTCACACAGGCTGGTTGCATTCCTCTGCCCTAATCAAAGCTTCCTCTCCACATACCTATGTTCCCCATTCTCAGGCCTCAGGTGGGAGTGTTTCTGGCTTTTGCTGGCCTTAAGTTTCTGCATGATGCCCTTTCAACCCTGTCCACAACTTTATAAGTAATACCTTTACTAAATTCTCCTCAAATTACTCAATTTGGTGTGTCTCTGTTTTCTGCCTGGAACCTAATATAGCTACTCTGTTTGTATATTCACTTTATATTTTTCACTGATACATGTACGTAAACGTATAAAGAAACATGGGGAAAATATGTACAGGGCGGGGAGAAAGGAAAGGGATTGGATCTGTGGATGTGGGCAGAGGAGACTTCAACAATATCCATAATATTTTACTCCTTATGTTTAAAAAAAATGTGAACATATTTACAATAATACATTTCTGGGTGGTGAGTAGTGGGAATTTGTTGTATTATTCTGTGAACTCCGAATTCTTGAAACTTCCATTCCTGACTCCATCCATACTTTTTTTTTTAGTGTTTATTTTTGAGAGAGTGAGAGAGCGTGTGTGGGAGCTGGAGAGGGGCAGAGAGAGAGGGAGACAGAGAATCCCAAGTAGGCTCCACACTGTCAGTGCAAAGCCAAACATGGGGCTTGAACCAATGAACTATGAGATCATGACCTGAACCAAAGTCAGTGGCTCAACCAACTGAGCCACCTGGGTGCCCCTCCATCCACACTTATAAGTACAGTGAGAGTATGATGTGAAAAATGGCAATGATGGTCATTTAGGGATGCTAGAGTTGCTGAATATAGATAACATTCTTCTGAGTAATACTTTTATTTTCAGAGCTCTTTGACACGCTTCATTTCATTAAAATTTGCCCGTTAGCTAGCAACAAGGATTTCCTGGTAGGAGGGAGAGACTTTGAGAAGCCTAAGCTGCAAATAAGCAGGGCAACAGTAATTAGATTAAAGACTATTTATTACCATGGTTAAATAGGAATAATCAATTTTGTGCTCCAAAAATAAATTAGTAATTTTGCATACTTTCCTTGTGTTTTATTTTTAAGTAGCTACATAGCATTTTTAATTGAAGAATATTTTAGCTGTGATGTTGAAATAGCTGAATTATTTTATAAATTGACTCAGACACATGATTTAATTTTTCTGTTTGGAAGCAACCCTAATAACAGAGCTTAATAAATTTGTTTCTTTTGCCTTCCATTTTAATAATTTATAGCAAATACTTTTAAAAAAATTTTTAAATGTTTATTCATTTTTGAGAGACAGAGAGAGCACGGATGAGCAGGGCAAGGTCAGAGAGAGTGGGAGACACAGAATCTGAAGCAGGCTCCAGGCTCTGAGCTGTCAGCACAGAGCCCGACACGGGGCTCAAACCCATGAACCGTGAGATCATGACCTGAGCCGAATTCTGACACTCAACTGACTGAGCCACCCAGGGGTCCCTATAGCAAATACTTATTAAATCATCAGTATGTTATGAGACACTCTTCTAAAAATCTTGGATATTTTTTAAGTATAAACAGGGATATAGTTGTGGTTACTCTAAGAAACTGTTGACTGATATGGTGTATTCCTTTGGGAATCCATAGGCTAGTGTCTATCCAAAAGTGTGCCATCCATCTCCTTAGCTTTTATCTAGCTGCTAAGTAATTAGATACTAGATTTAGAATTTGAATCATTACTTTCATTCCATAGCATGTGTATTTATTGAAAACAGTAGTATCAAGGAGAATGTTCCACTTTTGCACAGTACTTGTGATAACAGGGGCGCTATCTACAACAGGTAAGACCCCAGCGGCTGATCAGTGGTCTCAGAGCCTCCCTGGGCAGGTCCTCCTCTGATGTTGCAGCACAGGTGATGCAGAGCTGGCGTCCAAACCGTGGCCAACAGTGAAGTCGTCAGCCATGGGTGCTCTGTTGATGAGGGGACATGTAGATGATACACTTCTTGGAGTAAGACAGTTGTAGAATTAGGAATAAATATCTAAAATGACCTCGGCCTTTGTTTTTTTTTACTCATTGGGTAGGGAAAGTCTTATAGTCATTTCCCTAAAAACATCAGCAAGTATGGAGGGAGGTGGTGACTAAGCAGATTTTGGTGGGACTTTAGCAGTATCAGAAGTTTGGGATTAGCTACTGACATTGCAGTCTTGGTTGACAATAGAGAGAGCTAAGGTTGCAGATATTGGTCAAAGGATTTAAATAATAATGGATCCATGTTCCTTGACTATTCTATTGAGATACTTCCTCACTACATTTAAGATTGAGAGCCTGGGATATTATCCTGGTTATATGATGCTTTACTAGGAGAAAGGGAGTTGCAATTTAGAGGAGCAAATTCCATGATTCTGAGTTTGTGTACATAAGAGTGTGGTAAGTTTTGGAAAAAGACCTTGCAATATACTCTTCATCCATTCAGCAATACTCATCAATGGGAATCCAGAGTATCAGAGGTGCTCTGAGAAATGCTAAAAAGTTTGGTGGAGGAGGAAAGCTTTCTTCTCTCTTGTCCTGCCACTCCAAATTGGAAGAGCCCATATGGATTAGCCAATGACCATTTTACTAAGCTGCTATTTCATGAGCACCTACTATGTGCTAGGGACTTTATGTACATTGTCTCTAATCCTCAAAACAACTTTTATTTCATTTTAGTACAGAGACATTAAAACTCAGGTTAAAAATACTGGTCAAGAAAGGACAACCCAGTGTAAAGTTGCAGTGCTGTTATTTAGCTTACGTATGTTTATTCTGCTAGGGGATCATGTCAGTTTCCTGCATTTAGTGTCACTAATTGTGGCAGATCTGATAACCTTCCTCCTCCAAAACAAAAACAACAACTAACCACAGCATATATTCTTTAAACCTATCCCTTCTTCTAAAAAGAAACTCAAAGAATGTTCTCTCTTAGAGCAATGCTGATGTTGGAGTAGAGCAGATATCCTCTTCAGATGGTGTTCTGTGCCTTTTGGGGATCTTGAGCAAGATTGCAAACCACAGTATCATTAATCATACAAGTTGTTTCCATCTGCTAAAATGTCAATGAATTACATTCCCCAGGCCACAAGTGAGAATGGCTGTCTCTAGTATTATATATTGTGAACAGTTCTAAATTAGTATGAACTACCTACTTTCAGTAATCCATGACAATGGAAGAAAGTAATGGGGCATTTAATTGAAAATAGCAAACAATACCTGGATCTTTGATCATTGCTTTTGTAATCTATTATATGATTTGGACAGGGGAAATTTCCATTTCCTAATTATTTTCTTGAGTGTGTATAAAAATGAGTTTACATCTGGGGCGCCTGGATGGCTCAGCTGGTTGGATGTCTGACTTCGGCTCAAGTCATGATCTTACAGGTCAGGAGTTCGAGCCCCGCGTCAGGCTCTGTGCTGACAGCTCAGCACAGAGCTGCTTTGACTTCTGTGTCTCCATCTCTCTCTGACCTTCCCCTGCTTGTGCTCTGTCTCTCTTTCTCAAAAATAAATAAACATTGAAAAAATTTAAAAAAATGAGTTTACATCCCCTGGACTTTGACTTCTGTGTCTCCATCTCTCTCTGACCTTCCCCTGCTTGTGCTCAGTCTCTCTTTCTCAAAAATAAATAAACATTGAAAAAATTTAAAAAAATGAGTTTACATCCCCTGGACCCCCTTATGAGAACAAAAAGATTAATGGCCCTGGTGCGCTGGTTAGCAAGAAAAAAATGCCCGAGGTTAAAATGCTGGAATGTATACACAAATATAAATAATAAACAATCTGTTCTATCTTACCATCATTTCCCCCAAAATATTTCATTATTTATATGTGGTGTTTGCCCCGTACTTATGAATGCATTAGAACCACTGAACAATTTTTTGATGTTATTTTGCTGAACACCTTAATAAGTACTTTTATTCCATATGTGCAAGTGAAAACATCTTGTGTTCAAACAGAACCTAATATATCTGAAAAATTTGTTCTCTTAGAGTAATAAAAGCATTCTCCCACTTCCCCTTCCTCTAAATCTTGTTAACAGAATTTTCTTAGAAGACATTTTCTTGCTTAGCATTCAAAGCTGATTGTCTACCCCAAGCCTTGAAGAATTAAGATTTCTATATCAGTGTAGAAGTTGAACGTTTACTTTATTCAATAACGTATTTGTAACAGCAAGTGCTGGATGCATGATTTTGTGTGTACGTGTGAAATATGTATATATAGGTGTGTGTGTAAAATATACACACAGTATCTGTATGTCTCTATATGAAATACATTAAATATAGTACATATGGTTATATATATGTGTATGCGTAAGTTGTTCTGTGTGGCCTTAGTTGAATTTCTAATTTATTATTTATTTATTCTTTTTTTGGTGGAAGTGTTTTCCACTGAAAAATTGTGTTTTATAAACATGAAGATGTAAAAAAGATCTCTTGAGATATATTGATTAGAAACGCATGAAGGCAAAATTCAAAAGTTAATTTGCTATGGGGCACCTGCGTGGCTCAGTTGGTTAAGCATTCGACTTCAGCTCAGGTCATGATCTTACAGTTTGTGAGTTTGAGCCCCGTGTCGGGCTCTGTGCTGACAGTTCAGAGCCTGGAGCCTGCTTCAGATTCTGTGTCTTCCTCTCTCTCTGTCCTTCCCCCGTCACACTCTGTCTGTCTGTCTGTCTCTCAAAAATAAATAATAAAACATTAAAATTTTTTTAAGTTAATTTTCTAGATTCTACCAAGTAAGCATGATTCTAGCAGGTTTTAATATGTGAGAATATGTGAGTAGTTGATTATAATGTTCAGTTTTACCAAGGTGTTTGTTAGAGTTCGATTATAAATGTTGTGGTGAATGTCATCCATCATACATACATTTAGTAGAAACTTCTTTCAAGCTGTTTTGGGAATGGGCAATAATTTGGCAAAAAAAAAAAAGTAAAAATTGAGCGAATTGAAAGTCCAAAAAAAGGTATTTATTGCTATGGCAATAATAATGAACACTGTGAATTGTATGTTCAGATTTTCTAAACACATCTTTTGTGTCCTATCTTCTCTGGTGTCCTGTCTTCTCAGAACTATAAGGGAAGTAAAGTTACCCAACTCTGTATTCATCAAACTTTGACTTGGAGTGCTCACTACAGGCAGGATTTATTACCTCCACTTGGGTGAGTCTCTGCCTCGGACTATGAACTTCACAAGTGTTTTTCAGCTTTCTCTCCTCCAGTCCCTCAGGTGAGAGAAGATGGGTAGAGGCATTGAAATTGGAAATGTCCTTTCTCAGGTCAGTGAGGCTCAGATTATATCCTGGCATTTGGGCTCCAGTTAACCAGTTCCCTTCAGGGCAGGCTTTGTTCAGAAGAACTGGGAACTTTGGGGTATTTCAACTGGTTCCTTTCCCCTCCTGCTGCCAGAAGCTGGAGGGGATTTTTCTCTGATATTTTCTGCGAAAACCTGATTGAGCTCCTGGAGGTAACTCTCACAGAGTTGTTGAGGGGCTTCCCTATGATTGGGTCCCCCAGGAGTTTCTGACTCTCAGACCTGTCCGTTCTGAGGTTCCAGCAATTTGTCAATTCCAGATCAAGTCTCCTACCAGCACGGGTTGCCAGTGGCTTCTGCTTGGGAGTCTCTGCTGTGACTCCCTGCACTCACCTGTTCCTCCAGCGCTGGGCCAGCGGTTTGCCCAGTGTCCTCTCCTGTCCTACCGATCCGAGGACAGTTGTTGATTTTTCAGCCTGTTTGTTAGGCTGGAGTGGTGACTTCCAGTATCCCTACACGTGGAAATGAAAACTGGAAGTGACTATCTCCATTTTACAAACAAGAACTTAGTCTAAAAGATGGTAAAGTTATGTTCCAGTCACACAGCTGAGAAATCAGAGACAGCACCAGCACTCCAGTTGTCTGATTCTAAATCTAGGTTCCTTCATAGGTAGTGGGATGTTTTCTCTCTGTCACATAAGCTTTAGAAATGGCCGGTTCTCTGCCCTGACCAGAGCTTAGAGTGAGTCAACGTTCTGTCATGTGAATGACCCAGAGATAAATTTGCGTGGCATGTGTGTATCATGTCTCTTTCACAATCGTCTGGATAACCTTGGGCAAGCGACTTACCCTTTCTTTGCCTCTTTTCTTCTATAAAATGAGGATAATAACATTTCGTATAGGATTGATGTGAAGATTAAATACATGAAGAATCTGTGGGACAGTGCATAGCACATACTTAGTGCTTAATTAATGCTATTACAAGGAGGAGAAGTAGGGGTCACTGTAATCCTGACCCTGTTTTTTCCCTTTGCCCTGTCCTGGCTATTGCTGGTCCCCAGATTTCCTCCTTCTACAGCTCTCTGTGAATTTAATTTTTGCTCATTAGTATGGGTCTTCTTTTTCCTGTTTACTTCCATGTGTTAAAACTGTCCTTAGAAGCTTTTCAGAATTTTCTGTTGAAGTAATCTCCTGAACCAAAGGAGAATTCTCATGTGTTGCCTTGAACCACCATTACCAATGATCTACTTGGGTCTATATGGTCTATTTTTGAAACCTAATCCCTGGTTGCTGAGCTCATGTTGTTTTCTTCCCAGAATAAATGTGGCTCAGGTATGTCATTAATACTTAATATCTATAAATGCAACCAGACTGGATACCTATGCAGACTTCTTACCAGTGTCAGTAGGAATTACCATAGACTCTTACTGCAGAATCTCACCAGTGACCAGCATGGAGGCATTTTCCTGGCATTTTCTGATGATCTCGGCTTAATTACTGTATGTGTATTGAGGCCTGGCTTTAAATATTTGGAACTAGCTTTACAATCCTACATGAATAGCTTAGTCCGCATCACAGGAATTCCTTTGTCACAGTCCCAAGGAATGTGGTTTTGCCTTTTGTATTAAAAGACCATAATTACTGCTGGAAAATGACAGTATTTTGTTTTGTTTTGGACCCAGAGAGATATACTGGGGCCTCTTTTCCATAGAATAGTGTTGGGAGAAGTGAATGAGCCATGAATACTTTGCATTAAGTTATGGTTCTTAGCATCAAAAAATGTTATGGGACAAAAGAAGATTAAAGAAGGCAAAGTCAAGGGAAAATTAAGAACAGAAAGGTGTGTGGGGTGCCTGAGTGGCTCAGCCAGTTAAGCAACTGACTTCAGCTCAGGTCATGATCTCACGGTTCGTGGGTTCGAACCCCATGTCGGGCTCTGTGCTGACAGCTCAGAGCCTGGAGCCTGCTTCAGATTCTGTATCTCCCTCTCTCTCTCTGCCCCTTCCCTGTTCTTTCTCTGTCTCCGTCTCTCAAAAGTAAATATAAATAAACATTAAAAAATATTTAAAAAAAGAACAGAAAGGTATCTGATGGTTAAAAGTGGAGCAGGTCATTACATAATATAAAATAATGACACTACAGGTGGTGGATTCAGAAATAAAAATCACCTCAGGTCTACATCTGTAAAGGAATCTATTATAGGCCAATAGGAGAACCATGAAATCTAGGCTTCTGAGGTGGTGGGGAAGTGGGGATAGGAAGGAAGTGTGTAATTTTACAAGAAAGAAACTAATCTGAGAATAATATTTTTGTTGGCATTAAAAGGAATGAAGCTCCTGGATTACACCTGGAAGTTGTTATCTTCTGACTGTAGTGGGGTCTGCAGATCCCCATACGTCTTGCAGTGGGAGACACAGAATAATTCCAGAGTATTGGCAGAGAATTGCAGCAGGCCATTTTGGTAAAGCATACAGAACACTTAGCAAAAGTTATAGGACCATAGACTATAATGTCTCTGACATCTCAAATTTGAGCAATTGTAAACAGAGGGGCTCAGAATAACTTGTGGTTAGATTTGAATTCTTTGGGAAACAGACATAATACAATCTGTTCCCACCAGATTGGGACTTGCTGATTCATTCGTTTATTCCATCAGCAAATGTTTATTGGGACCTACAATATGCCAGCTACTGCACTAGAATCGTCTAGAGTCCCTGGCTACGTGAGGAGAATTCAGGAACTCAGATTTGGTCTCTGGACCTCACATAATGGTAAAAATTTTACTCCTCAACACTCAAGGGTAAGGAATGTCACTTGTATTTATTTCTCCAAATCCAATATGATCCCTTCAGGCAATTCCACTTTTGTGGCCCAGCCTGGCCAGTAGGAAACACAATCCTAGGATTTGGTCTTTTTCCACTTCCAGGTTAGGAAAGTACTCTAGGGGCTCTAAGTGCAGTAGACTTGGAAAGGACTCTCCTGAGCTTAGCCCTGTCTAGGCTCATGAGGTCTCTTGAATGTGGTTACTTCCAGCTAACTTCTGGCTGTGTCTCTGACTGGTTCATGCTCTAACATCCTTGAGCTTCTCTAGAAGAGGGTGTGTCATTTTGGGGCTAGGAGTATCAGGGAAGGGGGATTCTGCCACCTATAGAATCCACCCCCTAACTGTGTTCGCTGTCTTTCATCCCAGGGAAAACCACCTGTATCTTCTTAATTCTCAATGTCTGGTTTTGGAGCTAACCCTTTTTTTGAGACAATACTAGCTCTGTGTGCCAGACAGTAGAACATCACATGCAGGGATGAAGGTGAAACTGTGTGGCTCCATGGGACACCAGTCACCCAGATCAGGATGTCACTGGAGGCCCCTGGAGCTGTTTAGTGCAACGGACCTAATGAAACACTGTTGGCTCTGCCACACACACACACACACACACACACACACACGACTGTGACTATTTTCCTAAGCTTCCATTACTTAAACACCTACTATGTGCTAGTGACTTTGTGTACATCATTTCAAATGCTCAAAACGACTTTTCCTATTTTAATATTAAGACTCTAAAATGCAGACAGGCTAAATGCATTGACTACAAATAGCATGTAAGTGAGAGCTGTTAACGCAGGCATGTTGATTTTATAGAGGCTCCTGTCAGTTTCCTGCATTTAGTGTCATTCATTGGGTGAAGAGGATCCAATTGCTTCCCCCATCCAATTAACCCAGTGTACATTTAAATTAAGCCTATCCCTTCTAAGAGAAACTTAAATGATGTTTTCTCTTTGCGTAGTGCTGATGTAGAGCGGATATTTTCTTCAGGTGATATTCTGTATCTTTTGTGTGGGTTTTGCCTCCTTTCCCTGTGATAAAACCTGAAAGCTTGGCTCCTTTTTTTAGAATATATTTTTTAAAGTTTATTTTGAGAGAGAGAGAGGCAAGGAGGGACAGAGAGAGAAAGAGAAGGAAAGAGAGAGAAAGAATCCCAAGCAGGTTCCACACTGTCAGAGCAGGGCTCCATGTGGGGCTTGAACTCACAAACCATGAGATCACGATCTGAGCTGACACCAAGAGTTGGACACTTAACTGACTGAGGCACCTTGGCACTCCTTGGCTCCTATTTGAGTACAGAGAGTGACAAGTGCTTTAGTTTAGCCTAATATAAAATACAAATTAATATATTGCATATATTATCTTGTCATATCTGAAAATGTCCTGTTTCCTCCTAGCTGAAATTCCTTAAAGTCAGGTCCTTTTGAGGTGAAATCCTTGGGTTCCCCTTTGAGATATGCCTGGACTACTAATATCTTCAGGAAAAAGAATGCACTGACATAGCTGTAGTGTCAATATTGTTTAGGTCTAAAAGTTAACATCTATTGATTTGACAAAAGGTTTGCATTTCAGTTGATCAATGGGACAAAACCTTTGAAATGAGGACTAATTAGATTTCCCACTGTTTGGTCAAATTAATCATGGCCACCATATGCCAGAGGAGCTGTTTGTTCCTTTGTATGCAATATGTTACGACCCCCTCATCCAAACCTAAAGCCAAACACATTGGTTTTTGTTCCTCTTTCGAGTGCCAGGGATAGTCTGAGATATAGAGTTTGATTCCCAAAATGTTGATTTTAGACACTATAATGGTTAATGATTGGAAGAACATATACCTTTAATCTCATGTCCACTCTATTCAGCTGGTAGTGGTTACCCAGGCTGCGGGGTAAGGAGCATTCTGAAGCTGTGTCTGGGCCCAGCAAGAAAGACTAGGGTAAATGATACCTGTCGCAGAAGCCCCATGGTAGAGGTATGGCACAATGTTCATCTTGTTTCTCAGGATTACGGGGCCAAGATGAGATCAGATGAGATCTGATGAGATCACCAAAATCAGGGCCAGAGAAATGGTAAATCTTTTTCTGGAAGTCAGTCTTCTGTGGTTTGTGGATAGAACTCTGGAGACACAGAAGGCAGGAGGGAAGGAAATGATCCCCACGTGGAGGCTCATGGTGCTGCTGGCAAACCTTTGGGTCCTCATTGCTTTACCCACAGAAGATTCTATACCCTGAAGGCACGGTAATGGTGAAAGTGGTAGGATTAAAGATGGTGGTGATATGGAAGGGGTGAGTGGAGAAGGAGTGCTGAAACTCTCTGTTCTTTTGTTCCAGAAATTTCTCTGATACTGATGGAAGTATACTAAGAAAGGCCAACCACAAAACTATATCAGACACATTTAAGCTTTTCCATTTTTTAGTTTTTGACCCTGATGTCTATACTATCAGAACTGATTGATGCTTTTGATTATTGGTTATTCTGGAGTATTAATATTTTTGTCTCCAAATCATAATTTGTGCAGAAAATTCAAAAGTTCTCAAAACCATAACTTGCCCTATGTTGTGTCTCTGAAAGTATGAGCTAAGATTAAACTTTGTTATAAGGGAGGAAGCCATTTATTTTTTATTTTTAATAGGTGTTTCTAAATTATGTAAGTGCAAAAACAGTAATAAAATTTTATTTGGTGTCACATGATATTTTTTGCACCCTTAAATTTCAACCACTTGAATTGCTTGAAAGATTATTTTAGCAAATAATCAGACCATAATGTTCCAATTATTGTTAGTGCTTTACAAATAAACCATATAAATGCCTAACATTTCCAACTTTGAAAAATGCCTGAGGACGGCTGAACATATGGTCTATAAACTCACCTACTGGTTGAAAACCCAGCCTGTCTCTTTAAGGCCTGTTTTTTTTTAAAGTGTGTGACACAAATTTCATAATTAGCAAAATGAGGCTGTATGTGTTTGATGCTAAAATGATTTGTCTTCTCAATGAAAGAATAGAAATCTGACAGGTGTTTGGAGAGGGTAATAACCTGTAAAAGAGGGAAAATTTTTCTCTTGTTCCAGGTTTGCTGACAATATATCAGTAAAGACTTGGCTGGTCTGTCTATGCCAGAAGCATGTCTGAATTAAGAATGAAAACTCCATCTTGGTGATTTATCTTACGATGTTCATACCTGATCTCAACAGAGTAGATTGGCAAGCAGAAAGCATAATTGGACAACCCATAATTTCTTTGAGGGAATCAATGAGTCTCACCTAGCAGTGTTTTTCAAGATAATTTAGATTGAGACCCACTATAAGAAATGCATTTTACATCACGATACAGAGAAGAGTAAACACTTAAATATGTATGGTGCGTGTTGCGCGCGCGCACACACACATACCCCTGAAGCAAAGGTTTACTTAAAAATACTTATCCTTACTACGTGTGACTATATGTGGTGTCTTGCATTTTATTTATTAAATATTTTGTAATGTTTATTTTTGAGAGAGTGAGAGAGAGTGTGTGTGCAAGTGGGGGAGGGGCAGAGAGAGAGAAGGAGGCACAGAATCGGAAGCAGGCTCCAGGCTCCAAGCTGTCTGCACAGAGCCCAACACAGGGCTCCAACTCAGACAGGGAGATCATGACCTGAGCCAAGGTTGGATGCTTAACGGACTGAGCCACCCAGGCGCCCTATTTATTTCAGTTTTTAAAAGAAGCTGGCTGCAATTGACCAAATCAATTTCAGAGCTTCCTAGTGGGTTGCTGTCTCTTTTCCCTGATGTGAAAAGCAACTGGATTCATTGATTGAGAATTACATAGAGGGGGAAGAAATGAGACTTCTGAGTTTGAATTTTGGCTTCAATCACCTGCCATTGCATGCACAGCCTATTGCGGGCTGGTGTCAAGTTGTGGCTAAGAGCACACACAGATTCTGAAGTTAGACCCCGTGGGTCTGAATTCTGGCTCACACTGGCCATGGGTGAGCTCTTTAATTTCCTTGGGCTTCAGCATGGAAATGATATTATCCCTTTTTGACAGATTGTGACAATTTAATATAAGGTGAATAGAGTAAGTACTATTTTTGAAAAGTCCCATGAAGAATGTCAGAATCAAGAAGGTGTTTTCAAATATCTGTGTCTATAATTTCACATGGTCAAAATAAACATAGCTGTTAGCTAGTGTTTACTGTGTGTTTGCCACATACCTGGCTCTGGGCAAAGCGCTTTATATGCATTTAACCTTTACAACAAATAATCCCCTTTTGCTCTTCCCACAGTGTAGCAAAGAAAGTGTTTGGTAGCTGAAGAAATAGAAGCTGAGAGAGATCTAGTAACAGAGTTGGGGAATGAGGTTGGTGAGCTGGGGTTCTAACTGAGGTGTGTCTGACTCCAGAGCCCAGGTGCCTCTGCCTGTTCATCAGCTTTGGCTCTGTTTCCCCTAAGTAGCTGCAGGACCCCCTCCCTCAGTTATTTTACATCTCTGTTCCATTTTCACTTTATCGGCTCCAGCAGTTGCCCCACTCACCCTCCACTTCCTGTCTGCCACACCCTGCTTTAGTTATCGGCATAGCACGGAATACTATTTGCACTTTGTGTTTACTTATTTATTTCTTGATTATCTTCCACTGAAACAAAGGCCCCCAAACATCAGCTCCGTGGCATTTTCACAGCTGTGTACCCCTCACCCCAAGTGGCATCCTGGGCACATAATATATGTTCCGCAAATAGCCATTGTTGAATGAATAAATCAATTAATTGAGGTAAGTGAAACAGAAATAAGTTACAGGAAACTTAATATTAACAAACGTTTACTTACAAACTCGTAATTTTTCGATTTGTTTCGAAAGTTTTTGCTTGTGTCCATGTTATTAAATATTAAATATTAAATAAATATTTAATGTTTGGAATAATCTATGAGCCATTGTATCTCCTAATAAGAATGAGGGAACATCAGTCTACACATCGGGACTTTCCCTCTATTTAATTTCATTCGCTTCATTGCAGAGGTACCAAGAAAGGGATATTAACGTTTGCAATGACTACACATAGTTGGAAACGGAGTAAGACATCAGAAACCCTCGGCTGCACTATCCTTATAGTCCACAAGATGGCGCTCCTACCCTATAGAAGTTAGCTGCTTGTATTTCCCCCGCTTGTTTCTGTGACCTGGTGTTTTTCTTGGTTCTTCTTTTTGATTTGATTGTGCTTGTCTCTGCCTCTGCCTTTTTCTTGGGATTTTTGCGTTC
This sequence comes from Cryptoprocta ferox, assembly GCA_028646485.1. NCBI lineage: Eukaryota > Metazoa > Chordata > Mammalia > Carnivora > Eupleridae > Cryptoprocta > Cryptoprocta ferox. Next base: position 18,005,520 of record CM053569.1, on the reverse strand, counting down.
TATTTTCATCTCTCTTTCTATCCTTCTGTTGAAATGAGCAGACTAGCTGGGTTTTAGTGAATGATCTACTTTTTTTTTTTTTTTTGAGTTTCCACATTACACATTAATGAGATCACCTTGCTCCTGACTGATCAAACACTAATTCTGTGTGTGTGTGTGTGTGTGTGTGTGTGGAAGGGATCAAGTTCTTTGTCTTATGGGTATAGACTTAGAGAAACTTGACATCAAGGTAGGTGATTTTTTAGCTTATATAGAGCCACTGTAATCCCATTATAGCACGATTTAATTGCACAGAATACTTGAACTGGGTGAGATCATTATTATGATTTTCATTATGACACCAAAGTCTGAAAAAGTCTGAAAAGCTATCTCCTATAGCAGATAGCTTGGGTTCTGTTCTCAATACTGGAGTCGTAAAGGACCCCTCTAGTCTAGCTGTTTGCATTGTGTTTGATTACTGGGTTTAAATGGTGTGTGTATATATATATATTTTTTAAGATTGGGTCTAAGCTAAAATAACATGACTGGGTAAGCAGGAGACAATCCAATCATCTATCTGGCTGTTACTTGGAATGAAAAGTTTGGCGATTTTTTTCCACTAAAATGACTGATTTGGGGCCAGGTTGTCTTAGCGTCAGCCTGACCTGGCCCGAGTGACTTTGTAACTCCAGCACTCTATTAAGTGCCCTCCTGAGGGGATGTGGGGGGGGGGGAACGTCACCTGCCCTGGCGTTAGCGGCCTTTCCAGTGGCCCTGTGCTCCCAGAAGCTCCCCGCAGCGCACTGGCAGCTGCATGTTCCAGAGGCCCGGCTGTGTGCGAGCCAATTCCAGCACCTGGAGGCCCGCACAGATGCCTGCGAAAGGTCGGAAATCCCACATAAAAGTTGCACTTTTTTTAAATACCAGCATATGAACCTTTAACAGTGGATTACCTCTTAGTGTTTGAAGCCCCCAATAGAAGCCATATGTTTTTGCCCAAATCATTATGTTTTGCAAACGTAGCAGGGGAGAGGGGACCCAGTAATCGAAGATGAAACATCCAGTCCTATAAAAGGTTAGGTGACAGTGACCTGCAGGATTCACTGGAACTGCTCACAACATGGGACACGGGGCATCCCCAAGTCTGCTACAGCAGGAGGCTTAGAGTGAGCATGTTGGAGCTCAGGGCTGCGAAACCCATGATGATAACTTGAAGACGCGACCACTCGTGACATGGAAAATACTCAGCAGTATGCTTGGTTCCATTCCGTTCAAAGCAAGTTCTTTCAATTGGTAGTTCATTTGGTTAAATGTAGCCCGTGTGCACAGCTGTTTATGGCCCGCTGTCCACGTGCCTGGCGATGAGGGGGATGCAAGGAAATGGGCAGGTAAGATGCGCCCCGCTGGGGCTGGCTTCTCTCCCACCCTGCGGCTGTGCCCTGGGAGCCTGGCCCCAGACAGACCACATCACCGTGGTTCCGTGCCCTGTGGTTTTGGATCGGTTCAGGCAATGCAAGACACTGGCGGGAGGTGGGGCTGGGCAGGAGGGGGGGGGGTTGGGGTACTTACTCCATATCTCCATATGACCTTTCCTCTGAGTAGACCCTGACTGAGCCTCCCTCCCCTTCCCCTTTATGCCCTAGTGTGATTTGTGTCCCCCACCACGTTCCTGTCCTCAGATCTGTGCCCCCCTTGAAGCTGTGCCCACTATCTTGAAAATATTCCCCTTATTCAACTTGGTTTGATTATTCAGCGCATGTCCCACAGAGAACCTGGCAGATGCCCTTAAACAGCCTTCAGTTGGAGTTTATGAATTCACTCATATTTAAGTGTTTATTACAGGGTGGGTGTAACCCCTGTAAACACGCCAGATGCAGCTCCAGCTCTCAGTGAGAGCACAGAAATTAAACCAGGGATTGCATACTATGTAATGGGTGTGTGACAGGGGATGAAAGAGTACCTGGGGACCTTTGCTTTTCTCAGGATGGGGGCCTACCTGAGGGAGTGGGGCTTAAACTGAAATAGAACGAATGAGCAGGCCTTGATCAGGTGAAGGATGGAGCCCAGCGGGGGATGGTGAAGAGTGTGAAGAGCAAGGAAGTGAACCTGTGAAGATGAAATGGAAGGGGGGGGGGCTGGAGCTGCATGAACATCAACCTGGCTAGGATAGGAGAGGAGACAAGGGGGAGGTGTGGCTCCATGGAAGGCAAGGCCAGATGCCAACCTCATATCCTCTGTTTAGAGGTTTGGAGATCATCCTGAGGGTGCGGGAAGTCACAGAAGAGTTTTGAAGCATAGGCTGTGAAGGAACCCTCCAGCAGCAGGGCAGAGAATGGATGGAGGGAGCTGCAGGCGAGGAATTGGAGGGGAGAAGCTCATGCGACAGAAATTAAGAGAAGCTGATAGGGTAAGAGGCATTTGGTTGCATTCTCTTTATTCAAACTCCCTTGCTCCGCTCCCAGACAGGTTAAGCCCCAGAGGCTTCTTTCCAGAGTGGTTTAGCTGCTCTGATAGAAGCCCCTGCAGCAAAGGGCCCTGGGGGAACCTAAGAGGGACGGGTGAGAATAGGGGTGTGGAAGAAGTGGGTGCACAGCCAAATCTTGCAAATCAGGGAGCTAAGTGAAGGGGGCTCTGCAGTGCACGGGGCTCCTACAGAAGAGCCAGGATGGCCCACCAGTGAGACTTGGAACGGCTAGTCTCAGTTCTTTCCTCCCTCCCTTCCTCCCTCCCTCCTCCCTTCCTCCCTCCATGCCTCCCTCCCTTCCTCCTCCCTTCCTCCCTCCATGCCTCCCTCCCTTCCTCCTCCCTCCCTCTCTCCCTCCTCCCTTCGTCCCTCCATGCCTCCCTCCCTCCATGCCTCCCTTCCTTCCTCCTCCCTTCCTCCCTCCCTCCTCCCTTCCTCCCTCCATGCCTCCCTCCCTTCCTCTCTTCCTCCCTTCTTACCTCCCTCCCTCCCTCTTATCTATCTATCTGTCTATCTATCTATGTATCTAACATCTCTTTGTCCCCCAAAGAAGAGCTAAGTTCAC